>OX451737.1:835062531-835437531 GCA_948472305.1 Vicia faba | reverse complement strand
CCAGGGAGAGGACCACGTGCGGGTCCCCACTACGCACGTAGAACCTGGCAGTTCCTCCATTGGGCCAAACCTGCCCGGCCCAATGAAGGAACCTTGGCCCAGCGCTGGGGGCTATGAATACCCTCTATTTCCAGAGGGTCAGGTATTCATCATTCTACCCATACTCTTACTATTGCCTGCTCGTGCTCTTACTCACTTCAGCATCAGAGTGTCTTGCAGGTACCCCCCCCCACCTCGTTCAAAACTTCAGCTCGGAGCCAGCCGGTGACGGTCCAAGTCTGATCAGGTTAGATCAGTGGCGCCGTCTGTGGGAAACTAGCTTCCCCGTCTTGCAAACTCAAAGACCAAAGCTCAAATTAAACTACCTGTCATGGCTGATCAAGCTCGCGACGAGCAGAACGTCCGTGTCGCCGACACTAATAACGGCACGGCGGACAAAAACAGACATCTTGACAACGCCGGCAATCCCGGGCCACAACACCATCCCTGCAACAACCGCCCCCGGAACTTCCTCCTACAGGGACGGAGCTACTGCATCATCCTCCTCACTCCCACCACCACTCGAGGACGACCCGGCGGCCCTCGCCCACTACAGAGCCGCCCGATTCCAGGAAGTCCCCGTCCCCTCCGGGGCGGATGCCACAACACAAGCGCTGGTTCGCAGTAATTAATCAAACGAACTATCTCATCTTCGCCCAAGGAGAGAGATTAAAGGCGCTTGAAGACGAGCGAAGACCCCCGAGGAGGCATCGGAGACCACATACTCCCCCTCCTCGAGTGACTGAAGCTCGACACCCTTCTCCCCCGCGGAGACACTACAGGGAGACCTCTCGAAGCCCATCTCCCCGGCCAAAACAGAGACGGCCATACCTGGAGAGGCAGCCCATCATTCAGGCCGGAGAACCCAGTCGCGACCCGGCGGGGTACTAGAAAGAAGGCACTCCGGGGATGGGCGCGTGAAATTCAACAGCCGAGCATCCCGCTCAAGAGAAACTCAGCACGATCTGGACCGTCGTGCCAGACAATATTACAGGTCCCCATCTCTATCTCCGGAGAGAAGCGAGGAGGACGACCCCCGCGGTCCCCTGTCACAGGCTATTATGGAGGCACCCATCCCCCCGGGAATGGAGAAGCCCCCACACTTGAAGGAGTACGATGGAGTCGCGGACCCGGTCGACCACATAGACGGGTTCGAGGCTATGCTTCATTATCACAATGTCGGGGGGCCCATCAAGTGCCGTCTATTCCCCACGACTCTCAGGAAGGCGGCAATGGACTGGTATAAAGGACTCGCCCCGGGCTCAATCACGTCGTGGCGGAACCTAAAGAACCAGTTCATCAGTTCCTTCACAGCTTCTCGGCGCCATCCGAAGACCGAGGCGGCCCTCGAGGCCATCATCCAAAGACAGGATGAAACCTTGAGGGAATTCATCAACCGCTTCAACCGGGAAGCAATACAGGTCCCCTGCGCGGACCATATGAAAAGATACTTGCTGGAGAGAGGGCTCCTCCCCGACACATAATTCAGAAAGGCTGTGGGTATCGAGCCACCTCGGACATTTGATGCCCTCCTCGAAAAGGCCCGAGCATACATGGACTACGAGGAGAGGGAGGCAGCCAACAGAGCCCGAGATTCCAGGACTCGTGGTCCCAACAACAGCTCGCGCCAAGAGCCTCCTCCTTGACGAACCGGGGAGAAAAGGAAGGAAGACAGACCCCGGGAAGTCCGAGAACAAAGAGGACCTTCAGGGCGTTTCACCGAGTACACCGCTCACAGCTTCCCGCGAGCGCATCCTGGCGGAGTGTTCCAGCACCGACTTCAAGGACGGCGGTGTCAAACGTCCCCGACCTTCTCCTGCCAAGCCCGGAGCAGACAAAAATAAATACTGTCAGTACCATAGGAGTCATGGTCACCTGACTGAGGATTGCATCCACCTCAAGGACGCCATTGAAACCCTCATCAAGGGAGGGAGGCTCGCACAGTACCGGCGAAGCGACGCTCCCCGTCGTAACGCCCAAGAAACCAGGGAGCCAGAAGAAGACGCCCGACCATCAGACGAGTCGGTGCCCATCCAAACTGCCTTCTCTGTGACCAGGCCCGAGGATTTCGACTTCCTCGAGCACCTGCAAGAGCCACTTACAACACACAGCAGGTGGGAATACTTCCCCTCTGCCCTGGTCATCAACGGCGGCGGGTTCAACGACTTGACCATCAATTCAGCCAAGAGGAAGCTGGACGAACTGGTCGACGCGGCTCCCCCGCAAACAGTGACGTTCGAAAGGGTGAAGGGAAGGTCAGAGCCCATCACCTTCTACCTGGAAGAACTCCCCGGCGGAGCCCCGAACGCGGTCATCCCCTTACTGATAAGGGCAAGAATGGCCAATTTTGATGTACATCGCATCCTGGTCGACGAAGGGAGTTCCGTCGACGTCATGTACAGCCAACTGTTCCAGACCCTTCAGCTGGACGACTCCCATCTTTCGCCATATGTGGGTTCGGACTTACAAGGCTTCAACGGCTCGACCTCCAAACCTCGGGATATGTCGAGCTTCTGGTAACGTTCGGGGAAGGGACGGCTACAAGACAAGTCAAAGTACGCTTCCTTGTCATCGACTGCCCGTCTCTATACAACTTCATCTTGGGGAGACCGACACTGGCAGAGCTGACGGCGGTACCCTCGACCGTCCACCTGAAGATGAAGTTCTACACCTAGAGGGCACGTGTAGCCACTATCCAAGGAGACCTAGCCGCTGCCCGCAGGTGCTTCAACGCCGCTTCTAAGGGACGTGATACCGTCGACATAGGGACCAGACCCGCCAAAAGGACAAAACAGGAGCCCGACAGGAAAGCATCCCCCGAGGAAGAAGTCCAGAAAGCTCCGCCAAAAGTCGATTCCATAGCTCTGGACACCCGCTTCGACCAGGACGAGCCATCCAGCAGCGAGCAAATCCCACTCCGACCAATACCGGACGGGGATTTTGAACTCGTTCCCCTCGGCACAGACCCGACCAAGGGAGTGAAGATTGGCAAAGACCTCCCTGACCTGGCCAGGAAGCAAATCAAGGCCTTTCTGCGCGAGAATGCTGATCTGTTCGCCTGGAGCGCCGCGGAGATGCCCGGACTCGACCCTGAGGTCGCCTGTCACCACCTCGCCATTGATCCAACCGCTAGGGCCGTAGTACAACGTAGGCGTAGGCAGTCTCCAGAAAAAATGGAGGCTGCTGAAAAAGCTGTAAAAGACCTCCTAGAGGCAAATTTTATTTTTGAAGCCCGATATTCCACCTGGCTGTCAAATGTTGTACTCGTGAAAAAGAATAATGGAAAATGGAGGATGTGCGTTGATTATACCGATCTCAACCGAGCTTGCCCGAAAGATGCTTTTCCCTTGCCTAACATAGATATGCTGGTTGACAACTCGGCCGGCTACAAAACTTTGTCGTTCATGGACGCCTACTCGGGCTATAACCAAATACCGATGGCCCTGGGCGACAAACACTGCACGACATTCATGACCAGCTCGGGCAACTATTACTACAACGTAATGCCCTTCGGACTGAAAAATGCCGGAGCAACTTACCAGCGCATGATGAACAGAGTTTTCAACAAACAGATCGGCGACATGCTCGAGGTATATATGGACGACATGATTGTCAAGTCCCGAGCAGACACCGACCATGCAGCACACCTCAAGACAGTCTTTGCCCAAGCAAGGCAATGTAAAATGAGGTTCAACCCCGAGAAATGTACGTTTGGGGTTAAGGCAGGAAAGTTCCTTGGATTCTATCTAACATAACGGGGAATCGAAGCCAACCCCGACAAATGTCGCGCGTTCTTCGACCTCCCGACACCGACATCGAAGAAATCGATACAAATCATGAACGACATGCTCACGTCGCTGTCCCGCTTCATCGCGAGATCCGCTCAGCACGCCCTCCCCTTCTTCAAACTCCTTCGAAAGGAAGCGGCCTTCGAATGGAATGAGGAGTGCGAACAAGCGCTACGCCACCTAAAGCAAAGCCTATCTCAACCGCCCGTGCTATCCCGACCTGTTGACGGAGAACCGCTGTACTTGTACTTTGCGGTTTCGAACGAAGCCATCAGCGCGGCTCTCGTCCGCGAGACACCTGACGGACAGAAACCCGTTTACTTCACGAGCAAAGCCTTGCAAGGGCCCGAAAGCAGATACCAATAGATAGAAAAGGTGGCCGTGGCCCTCGTCAACGCGGCGAGGAGGCTCAGACACTATTTTCTGGCCCACACGATCATTGTGCGTACCGACCAACCGGTGAGACAACTCCTGGGTCGGCCAGATATGGCGGGCAGAATGTTGAAATGGTCCCTGGAACTCTCTGAATTCGACATTCAATACGAGAGTAGGAAAGCCTTGAAAGCGCAGGCCCTGGCCGACTTCGTCGCGGAGATGACCACTTACGACCCACCCCCAGGGAAGGAACAGAAGTGGACCATCTTCGTCGACGGAGCATCCAGCTCGTCCGGAAGTGGCGCAGGAATCCTTTTGGAAAATGAAGAGGGCGTAGTGATCGAGCACTCCCTAGCTCTTTCCTTCCCGACATCAAACAATCAAGCAGAGTATGAGGCCCTGCTCGCAGGATTGAGGTTAGCCGAGGACCTGGGAGCCCGCGAGGTACAGATCTACACCGACTCCCAACTCGTCGCCTCCCAAGTCCAGGGAAATTACCAAGCCAAAAACGACAACCTCATCGAGTACTTGAACTTGGTCAAAAAACACATGACAAAGTTCGTACGGGCGGAAATCTCACACGTTCCCCGCGAGCAAAACACAAGGGAAGACATATTGTCCAAACTCGCGAGCACGAGGAAGAAAGGCGGGAACAAATCCGTCATCCAAGAATCTCTGGCACGCCCCAATATCGAAAGATCCTCGACGCCGGTCGAGGTGCACGCCATTGGAGACGCCTCGTCCTGGATGACCCCGGTCTACAATTTCTTGACAAAGGGCGAACTTCCTTCAAACCAATCCGAGGCGACCGTCACAAAACGGAGAGCATGCTCCTACGTGGTGCTCGAGCACAAACTGTACCGCAGGGGATTCTCCACCCCCCTCCTAAAATGCATAGACGAATCCACCGTCCCCGAGGTACTGCGGGAGATACACGAAGGCATCAATGCCCATCACATGGGCGGTAAGTCCTTGGCGAGGAAAGCACTTCGGGCATGATATTATTGGCCGACGATGCAGCAGGATGCCAAGGAGCACGTTAAGAAATGCGACAAGTGCCAGAAACACGACGACATGCACCTCGCACCGCCTCACGAGCTGAGCATACTATCGTCCCCATGGCCATTCGCGTGGTGGGGTATGGATATCCTCGGACCCTTCGTGCAAGGGACTTATCACAATAAGTTCTTAATCGTGGCGGTCGATTACTTCACGAAGTGGATCGAGGCCGAGGCCCTCGCGAAGATCACCTCGCACAATATCCTCCGCTTCTACAAAAGAAACATCCTCGCCAGATTTGGGATTCCGAGTGCACTGGTGACCGACAACGGCACCCAATTCACCGACCACGGATTCCAAGACTTCGTCACCAAACTGGGGACAAAACAACACTTCACTTCGGTCGAGCACCCTCAAACCAACGGGCAGGCCGAGGCCGCGAACAGGGTTATCCTCCGGGGACTCAAACGTCGACTCGGCGAAGCCAAGAGGGGATGGGTCGAGGAGCTCCACAGCGTCTTGTGGGCTTACCGCACAACGCCCCACTCAACGACCGGCGAGACCCCATTCCGACTAACATACGGGACTGAGGCCGTCATCCCGGTCGAAATCATGGAACCATCCAGACGGACCGAGAGCCCCCTCGACGAAGAAATGAACGACGAGGCACTAAGGGACGAACTCGACTTAGTCGAGGAAATCCGATCTGGTGCAGCCCTGCGCGAAGCCACCCTAAAACAACGAGTGGCTCTACGCCACAACGACAAGGTCATCAAGCGCGAGTTCGAAATCGGCAGCCTGGTATTACGAAGGAACCAGAAGGATTCCCGCGAAGGGAAGATGGCCGCGAACTGGGAAGGACCTTATCGCGTCCACGGCACCACTGGTACTGGGGCGTACTATCTCGAGCAATTAGACGGAGAGTCATTACCACGACCCTGGAACGCTGCTAAGCTAAAGCAGTACTATAGTTAAAAACTACCAACGACACCTAGGACCCTCGACCGTCGACACCCGCGCTCGGTCAACGAGGAAAATACGTCTGACTCCATAGAGAGGCTGAGGTACAGGCCCGACCTACGTCTAAACCGCACAATATCGTTCAACAAACGAGACCAATCAATAGTGCCCGACGTGGACACCTCCACCGAGATCCACCGTCGTAGTACCTGTAGGGCAGAACACCCAGCTCGCGATGGGCAGTTCACGCCGCAGGCAAATAACTCCGATCTGGGTGATATACCCGAACGAGCGGCTCATTCCGCACGCCTGAGAATCTCGAAGAAACTAGGGCTATCTTCAAAAGGGTCGAAAATAAATCTCTCCTCTCGAGGTCATTACTCCGATAAATTGGGTCATCGAGTGGAGCCCGAACGGAAGACTTAGGCAAAGTTTGCCAACAGTCACAGCCATACACGGGCACGACCCGGGCACATAACTTGGGTCAATCATATCGCAAAATACATAAAATACATACACGGGCAAACAGTCAAATGGAAATAAATTCATTCAATACGCCCGTAGGCAACAAAGCAAATAAAAATAAACCGACCAAGAAGGCCGGCGATGTTCAGGAAGTACAACCAACGGGCACGCAGGCCCAAAAAATACGAACAGGCACGCAGGCCCCAAACAAATATCAATAAGGCACGCAGGCCCATCATCCTACAATCCAGTTTCCCCGGAACCATCATTGTCGACAATAGGAGAGTCGGGCGGGGGCACGATCGCGCCATCCACGATCTGAAACATGTAGCCCGTCCCGTCAGTGATCAAACCGGGATTCAGCAAGGAAAGCTGGCTGACCGCGGAGTCGAACCCCTCCTCCATAGCACCGACGCAATCTGCTTCGAGGAGCTGGATGTGGGCGACCAACTCCGACCGACTCTTCAAAGCGGCTATATCCTCCGGCTCGTCCTCGGCAGGAAGCATGGCGACTTTCAAGTCCTCGATCTGTTGGGTTAGGCGCCCGATGTCGGTCTCCAGACGCTCCCGATCCGCACGGAGAAGCTCTCTCTCCTCGGCTAGCTTCCCCGAGTTTTCCTTCTCCAGGGTCAACATCTCTCTCTCGGCAGCCAGCAGCGATGCCTGCTCGCGGAACATCTCCTCGGAGCGTTCCAGGGCAGTCCTTAACTTTCGCGAACTCGAGGTGAGGGCCGCTTTCTCCTGTTCCAATTCTTCAATACGGACAGGATCCTCCCCTTCCTCGGACAGCACAACGGCCATTTCAGCCATTTTCACCAGCCCGGCCATATTGGCGGCCAGGTGCCTCCTCCGGTCCTCCTTACTCATCCTCCTGATAACCTCAGCCTCATCCGCAGTCACGGACAAAGGGAACCTCTCGAAGAAACCCTCCTCTTTGAAGCAAGGGGGCAACCCTAAGGACCTTACGGCGCTGGAATCCTCGCCGACCGCCGGCCCACTTTCCACCCAATTCCTTTTCCTCGGTATCAGGTCGACATGTGGCTCGACCTCCTGGACCTCTGGGGTCTCTTCTGAAGCAGCCCCCGAGCTAGGCGACGAATCCACCCTCACCACATGAGGAGCGCCCGGACTATGCAGCGGGCCCATCCTCGTTGCTTGGGGAGCCTTCACCACCCTCTTGCCCCGCTTCTGGTCACAAGACAACTTCAAGAGTCTCTCCCGTCGCCCAGTCATCAAACCTACACAAAATAAAAAAAACCGGGTTAGTGTCGAGCAAACAAGCGGACGAATGACAAACAAAGAAATTCAAGCAACAAACGACCTAGCAGACGAGCAGCCTGCCCAAATGACTGGCACTCCACGAGTGCCTTAGTATCGATCGGTCGGGCCTCGAATGTCAGATAACCCTCCTCGTCCAAGACATCTTCCCCCTCCCTCGTAGCCCACCTGGCGGGGTGGAAGCTATCAACGTACCGACAAAGAGTGTCATAAGCTTTTTCATCCTCGGAACCCATGTCGCCCGTAGAAGTATGATAATACCCAGTTCCGTGCTCGTAATGCCTAGAAATCTAATGCACGGGGAACTTGGTCGTGCGTCCCAACACCGGATACCCGTCGTTGTCTAAAAGTGCCTCCCCGTCATCGTCGCTTATCGGTGCTTCCTCCTCGTACACGGACTCTAAAGCGGCTGTGGTGACCGGCCTCACGACATACCACTTGTCTTTAAAACCCCGCACGGAGTCCATGTACATCTTGAATAGTCTCTTCGACTGTTTCAGGGAGACCCAACTATGCTTTCCTCCCTGGGACTGGCGCTGCAGATGGAAGATTCTGAAGAAGAGAGGTATAGTCGCCCTGATCCTCAGAAAATTACAGGTCAGCTCAAACGCCCGGATAAAGGCGAGCGAGTTCGGGTGTAGCTGCGACGGGGCCAGCCCCAAATGGGCGAAGACCCCCGCCTGAAAGTCGCTGAAGGGCAGCTGCAACCCAAGGTCTTTGAATGCAATTTCGTACATGGGGAAACTGTACTCGGGGTACACCGAGCAAATCCGAGCGGTGGAGGTCGGTCGCGTAACGATGAAATTCTTTTGAAAATCAGGCTGGCCGTGGCTCGCCTCAAGGACAGCGTATGGCTTTCGGCTACGCCGACTATAGACCGAGGCGATTCCTCTAGGCTCGGCGCCCACCCAGTCCAACAGAGGGTCTTCTACGGTGTCGATCAAACTCACAGCCTCATCGGCACTTTGTTCCTCCCTTTCGGGGCGTCCAGAAGAGCACGACTCGTCCGCCATGGTTACCTACAGAGCACGGGAAACCAGTCAATTGGGCACGAAACCATACGCTCGTCGTAACGGACAAGATGGAGCGCGCGACAAACCACGTCGCTCTACGCACGACCACAATTGGTTTGAAACAAAAATAGCAGTCGCCTCCCCGACTTCCAGATACCTCGACGGGCCCTTCTTCAAGCCGCCTAAACAAACCGACAACGCGGTCACTCATGAATACGCCGACCCGGGGTATGAACATGGCGAGCAACATCATAAAGCCTAAAGCCAGAGCCATGAGCATACCGGGCACGATCGTGAATTAGGCGCCCTGGATCATGAAGACCCCGGGCAGAACTGCAGATTATAACCTAAACCATGCATCTATCGTCCACGAGCATGTGTTTGCCGACCCTAAGCATGAATTTGTCGGGCTAAACATGAATTTACCGGGCTAGTCTCACGCGCACAGCCTCTAAAACGTCTAAAAACGATGAAAATCATGCATCACAACAGAAAAACAGAGAAGATAAGTCACTTACTTGGAATCAAGGAGTAGATTCGGCAACGGAGGTAAGGAATCGGTGACGGAGATGCTATGAGAATCTGGAAAAACAACAGCAGCAGAAGCGCGAAGAGTAGTAACGCGTTATGGGGCCCAAGGATCCTATTTATAGTGATGACGTGGAATACCAAACGTCACCCTGGGCAACCACAAAGTTTCTCTCCTCGACGCACGGCTCCCCTAGGTAATAATGACCCTATCCTCATAGGGTGGCGGCACAGTTCCCAAAAGATACCTCGCGTGCTCGACAGACGCGCGCCATTGAGAAATCCCCGAGCATTCCCCGCGAAGGACTTGTCTCCGAGCACGATACGGGGAAGCCCTCGAGGAGCTGCGTCTCTGACCCGGGCACGAGGCCCCGAAACGGAAGCAACCTAAGATCAAGCCATGACTCCTAACCCAAGGAACCACGACTTGGGAGGCTCCTGTTCTGGACTGGGCCCGACTGGCCCAATAGCACTAATAAGGCCCAATCCAAACGGACTTGCTGGGGGCCATGCCGACCAAAGGGTCACAGTCGTGCCCGACGTGCTCCCTGGGGCTGCTTGCTCGACCGCCTACTGTCCAGCTCGATCTCACCCCGAGCACCCCTCTTAGGGCAGACTCAGTCCACTACGCTCTCACGGGACTCCGAAAAGACTGCGTCTCCGTCCGCCCGCACTTCACGCAGAACATCCAGGGAGGGGACCACGTGCGGGTCCCCACTACGCACGTAGAACCTGACAGTTCCTCCATTGGGCCAAACCTGCCCGGCCCAATGAAGGAACCTTGACCCAGCGCTGGGGGCTATGAATACCCTCTGTTTCCAGAGGGTCAGGTATTCATCATTCTACCCATACTCTTACTATTGCCTGCTCGTGCTCTTACTCACTTCAGCATCGGAGTGTCTTGCAGGTACCCCCACCTCGTTCAAAACTTCAGCTCGGAGTCAGCCGTGACGGTCCAAGTTTGATCAGATCAGATTATTATTATTATTATTATTTATTATTATTATTATTATTATTTTATTATTATTATTATTTTTATTATTATTATTATTATTATTATTATTATTATTATTATTATTATTATTATTATTATTATTATTATTATTATTTTTCATTTCTTTAACATATATTTTTTGGTATAAAAAACGTTTATATATATGATTACATATCTATTATTATTATTATTATTATTATTATTATTATTATTATTATTATTATTATTATTATTATTATTATTATTATTATTATTATTATTATTATTATTATTATTATTATTATTATTATTATTATTATTATTATTATTATTATTATTATTATTATTATTATTATTATTATTATTATTATTATTATTATTATTATTATTATTATTATTATTATTATTATTATTATTATTATTATTATTATTATTATTATTATTATTATTATTATTATTATTATTATTATTATTATTATTATTATTATTATTATTATTATTATTATTATTATTATTATTATTATTATTATTATTATTATTATTATTGTTACTATTTTAGAATTAATTTTTTTTGTATAAAAAGTTGAGAATTAAGATAATAAGATATTATAATATTAATTGAATATATTATTATTATTTATAATTTTATTATTATTATAAATATTATTATTATTATTATATTATTATTATGATTTAAGAATTAAATTTTTTTTGTATAAAAAATAAGAATTAGAATAATAAAATATAATAATATTAATTAAATATATTATTATTATTATTTATAATTGTGGTAGTTGGTTATTATTTTATTTATTATTATTATTTTATTATTGTTATTAATTATATATTATATTATTATTATTATTATTATTATTATTATTAGTTGTGGTTTAATATTATTATATTCTTATTATTATTATTATTATTATTATTTATTGTATAATTAGGATTGTACTTAGAATGGTTAGAAATATAACATGTGATGATTAGGACTGTCATTATAATTTTTTTGAATTTATAGTAAATAGATAAAGTTGAGGAGAAAAAGAAAAAGAATTTAAAAGACCAAATAGTAAAATGGTGAAAAGAAAAAACATACTTTAACAAAATAAAAAGATAAACAAATAATCAAATGATAGAGTATACACAAATAAATCATAAAAAAAAGTGTTGTAAGGTGGGAAGAAAAGAAAATAGACAATTTTAAAAAAAGAAAATGATATATCTAAAAAAGATATTACTCTTTTATATTTAAGATTTTGAATATAAAGAAAAATCAAAATTTTGATAGTCCAACCACATTACAATTTAAAGAAATGATGATTATCTTGTAATATTTTTTAGATCAAGTAGAAATGTTTCTATAGTCTATAGATTGTCCATAAAGAAGGAAATATTAAACCTTTTAAGAGATAAATCAATGAAAATATAATTCCGATGATAAATTAATAGATATATTTTACATATTTATGATATGATTTGATGACAACTATAACATTAATTATGAACTTGCATTACAAAAATAATCATGTTGTAAAATAATGCTTCTCAAAAGCTGTGAAATATTTATTTGAACTTCTTTTGAGCCGATAAGTAAGAGAGAGTTAATAAATGTCAAAAATATGTTAATAATGTGACACTTTATAAACTTGTTTTAAAAAATCTCAATGAAAAACCCTTAATTTATTAGTTAAAAATGATATAATAATTTTAACTATTTTAACTATGCCTTTATTAGTTAAAAACCCTTAACTATTTTAAAAGAACACAAAAGACTAAATCAATAACTTTTCCAACAAAAAGTCTTATCGAATTTACAGAAGTTTTCCAACAAAAAAGTCTTATGGAATTTACAAAAGTGACATAATATTTAGGACTATCAATGTAATAAGTTATCTTTTTTCTCCTTTTATAGAGTTAATATTTTTAACTTATTTATAAAAACATTCAAAATAAATGAATCTTCTATGTAAGACTATTTCTCATAGATTTATTAGCATTTATTCACTTTCATTATCTTATGATTTTGAAACTAATTAATTTTAAATAAATTACAACATCAATGACAGACACACGTGAACGAAAGTAGAATTAACAGAAAAAGGCTATGTTGTTTGAAATTTCAAGTTACATTTACCAGTTTGAACTCACTGATACAGTACACTACATAACGTAATTTTTTTCAAAACTATTTATGTGCTCTATATACAGTAAAAATAAATGAATCAAAATTGCACATGATTTGATAATAAGCGGGTTGAAATTAGAGCAGAATTGAATCCATCGGTCAGACAGAAGGTACAATGCATTCAAAGCAGTTTACATCAAACTCCGGTGCATATCTTGTTCTCAAACGGGTCGGGTTTTTATTCTCTCCGCCGGGCATTAATGTTTTCGGATCTTTGACGGTGGTTTTGGATGAAGAAGTTGCTTCTTCATTGGACTTTGGATTTGAATCCTTTACCGGGCCCGAACCAAATGAGAAGCTCCATTTCTTGCCTTGCGAGATATCCAAGTGGCTGAACATAGACATAAACATGTTTGTTGTGTCGTGTGTATTTGGAAAAATCGAGGAAAAGGATTTGGTCGTTTTGTTTGTTGCTCCGAACAGCTAAATGTGTTTTTGGTATGCTGGATATAAAGCGATGATGAGAGGATTTATATCGAAATGGAATTAGATAAAGATGGGAAAATGGAAGAGTCGTGGAAGACTGGTCTTTGGAATTTTCATGAAGTTTCTATCTTAAGTGGCGTTCTGCGTACACTCTCGAAGTTTCTTGCATTGACGCGTGGTTCAACCACTTTTTACTCGTTCAACCTTTTTCCTTTTTTTTCTTTCTCATTCGGACAGGGAAAGCCAGTTTTTATTCAATTGAATATTCAACAAATTGTTTTTTAGTTGACAAAACTCAACAACTGTATTGTTAACCCTATCCACTTTTTCATTTGAAAACGTGGGAATGACTTTCCACTAGTTTTAACGCACTTAATAGTTATCTTTTTTACAAAAACAAATTCTATTCATATTATTAAATAATGAATGTTCAATATAATCAGGACTTAAATAAAGTATTGTGCATTGGGATTAAGAATTGACAGATTGAATTAAGTTATGAACAATACAATTAATACAATTAATTTGATATTTAATAGATTTGACTTTAAAGTTATGACCAGAAAATAGAAGATTTTTAATATTAACGATAATTATACTAAATTCAGACTTATCAGATAAAGTTGTATGAATAACTTGAATCATTATATATGAGTCGCTTTCAAAGATAATATAACTCAAGTTTAATTAGACTGTTCTTTGGATCTCTTCCTTCAAAACTATTGTTACTACTTCAACAATAAAATATCAATCGTGATCCCACGATGTATCTGCTACCTTAAAACTCCTAAGACAATCTCTAACTCACCACTCTCTGTTAGTCATGTCAAGTTGGACGTTAAATCCCGCATCCACATTACATTTCAATCAATTATTTGGAAGTGGTTGTCAAGCATCATGATGTTGGGTCCTATTATTGTTGTCTCTCAGTGGCTCTTGGGCCAAAAACTAATCCTGCCATAGATGATAACTCTGCGATCCTAAGTAGTTGACCTCCTTTTTCTCTTCATTCCAGATCTAATTATTCCTATTATTCCACAACACCCAAACCATGACCGTCACTCTCCCTGCTACTTTGAAATCTTCCTTACTACAAATATCTTAGATCACTTCCCGCACATCGTTCATTATGGCGAGTCGCGTCCTAATAACATAATCAATACCTGTAACAATCCAACAATTATTCGTTAACGCACGCCCAAAGAAAATATGTCACTCGTCCTCCACTTATGCATTACACAACTGACAACTATGTGGGCAAGGAACATAGTATTGTCGGAGATTTTTCCTAATAGAAAGACAGCCCTAACATAAACGCCAAAGAAGATGTTTAGATTTTAGAAGTGCTTTAATTCTCCATAAACTCCCTCCGACACCTTTTATCCTTCCATTTTTGAATTTATACTTTTCCTACCACTAGAGTTTATAATCTATTTTAATAGTGTTGATATCGTTCTGTTCTTCCTTCCACAAAATATAATCCACCGTAACATCTTCTACAAAGAGAATCTATAAAATATTTGTTTTAAATTAAAATATGTTATTCATCATAAATATATAACTTTTTAAGGCTATTTTGATCTTTATAAAATTAGTTTTTTCTCAATAATTTTATTTTATAAAATTAAAACACACAAGAGAATCAATAGATTTTCTACGTATTTTTTTTGGCGAATTTTAACTTTATAAATTAAAATAAATAAAAATTATCATTTATAAATTATCTTTGAGAAAAAAAACAAAAACGAAAAAAAAAAAAAAACTTATAAACTTATAGATATTAAAAGGATTATTTAAATATTTTTTCATAATTTTTATAAATAAAAAAATTAATTCCAATTTTTTTAAATTTTTTAATATTTATAATGATTTGATCTTTATCCGTACAAAATATTGATTTTATTTCTTTCAGTGAAGAATTTGAATAAAATTTTTTAAAAATGTAAATGCAGAATCAAGGAAAAAGTTTATGTGATCTAAATAATAATAAAAAGTACTCCTATATTTGTAAAGAATAGTTATATATTTATTTTAATAGTTTAAATATGAAATTGGTTCCTGCAAATTTATAATTTATAATTTTTGTAATTATTTTTATTTTGTTTGGTTCTTACAAATATTTTTCTATTTTACTTTTACTTTTACTTTTATTAAAATTAATTTTTGTATTATGTACAATATTTGATTTTTATTCACTTAATATTTATGACAAAAATTAAAATTAAATATTTGCAAAGATGAAAAGGAGTAGTAAAATCAATCTATTATCTATCTATAAAAATCAATGTCCCTGGATTTTATCAAAACACCAAAGCTGATAAAATGCTTTCTTGGTCTATTGTATTGGGGTAAATTAGGAAACTCAAAAATATCTTGCACCACATTCATTTGAATCTGATGTGGCACTCCCACAATTTTTCACCACATTTTCAATTTTTTTTCTTCCAAATAAATCCATGCCATTATGCCTCTCTTTCTCTTCCCCATGCCAAACCATAATTCGTTGCAATTCAATATGTCTCTCTTCCTCTTCCCCATGCCAAACCATTATGCCTCTCTTAATCAGTTTTCAAATTCAAATGGAACCTCAACAGTTTTTCAGTCTTTCTTCATTGCTGCAGACGTGAGGAGTCGTTTTCCATTGCTTAACACCTTGTTGTCTCTGCGCTATTACGAATTCCTGCGTGAGGATGGCGCGCCCAATCGAGTATATCAGTAGCATTGACGATTCGAAGGATTTGTGGAAGGTTGCTGTTAGATGTAAGCATATGTGGTCTGTTACCAGTTCTCAGAATAGAGAGCACTTAGAGCTTATTCTGTTTGATTCAAAGGTATAATACAATCTAAACTTTTCTGCTTTGGCATTCTGATTTTGTTGTAACTGTACTGTTATATGATACTGATTTCAAGATGTTTGTATTTTCACAGTTGGATTTGATTCAAGCCATTGTGCCATCTTATTTGGTATCAAAATTCAAAACACAGGTTGAAGTTGGTTGTTCCTACATAATGCAGGTTTGTATTTTGACAGTTGGATTTTTTTCCAGCCATTGTGCCATCTTATTTGGTATCAAAATTCAAAACACAGCTTGAAGTTGGTTGTTCCTACGTAATGCAGAATTTCAAAGTTTCCAGCAATGATTTCTCCTTCAAATCCACTGATCATAAGTTCAAATTGATTTTCTGTGGTTCAACTTCCGTCAAGAAGGTCCAACTTTCTGAGATACCTCTGAACCATCTCAAGTTAATTGGAATAAATTCTATTATTGAGGGTAAATACAGAACGAATTTGTTATATGGTGAGTTACCTTTTTACTGTTATAATAGAACGCATTGTATTGTTACTTTTCTGTTATCCATAACTGTCTGTGGTGAACTTTTGTGCAGATATAATTGGTGGGGTTACTGAAATATCCCAAGCCCAGATAATTCCTGATAACAACAAAAGCAAGGTTGTGTTTTCATTAACTGATCTGAGGTAGGTGTTTCATTTTGTTTGTTAACATTGATGCTGACAAATATAAAAGTTTAACATGTTCATGTTGTTTGTTTTGAAATTCCTGTGAATCAGCAAACATCATGTGCAATGTACTCTTTGGGGTAAATTAGTTGTGCAACTGAATGAGTATTATACGACTCATAAGGCTGATGGTAGTATTGTTCTCCTACTTATGAATGCAAGGATCAAGGAACCTCGAGGTTTGCTATGTGACTATTTCTTATCACATCCAATTATTATATCCAACTTTAAGTGTTGTCATTTATAAATATCTCAATTTTCAGGAAATTATCCTTTAAATGTATCAAATGCTTGGAACGGCACAAAACTGCTCATCAATGATTTGTCTATTGAGGAGGTTAAAAACCTTAAAGAGAAGTAAGTGATTTTATTCTGAAGTTATGAATTAGCAACCTATGATTTCTAACAGCCTGTTTTCATTCTGATCTATGATCATCAGACTTAAAGATGATCTGCCGACGCTCTCATCCTCAAGCATGAAAATGGAAACCACAAATACCTCTGTTTTTTCTGATTTGGACAAATTTGTATGGAAAGCTGAAGTGTTGAGTCTGTCTGATATTGCATATCTGCAGACAGTACGTTGCTCTTTAATACATGACTGTCTTAGATTGAGGAATTACACAGATTGGGTTCTAATCCATTTTTTGAGACATAATCCCATCTTTCTGTTTCAGGAAACTACATGTGTGACTGTTGCAACTCCAGAGAAGTTTGAATGTGGGCAGTCAGGATGGTATTATGATGGATGTAGTGAATGTACCAAAAGTGTGACTTTGAAGGATGGAAAATTCATGTGTTATTCCAAACACATCAGTTCTGAGCCAGTCCCAAGGTAACTTCTAAGTATTGCATATCAATGATTATCATCATATAACCAAGCGCTTCATTACTGACAATTTCTTATTTTTACCTTTCATGGTACAGGTTTAAGCTTGAAGTGCTTGCCTCCGATGGAAAGTTAAAATACAAGTTCGTATTTTGGGATGTAGATTGTGTAAAGTTGATTGGGAAGTCCGCCCTTCAGATGAAGTTGGATTTGATGGAGGTATTTTCCATTTGTCTAATATGTAAGATAGATAATTTCCACGTAACTAACATATATTGTTTTAATCATTTAGACTGGAGATTTTGATCCCCTTGAATTCCCTTATGAACTTGATGTGATGCTGAAGAAGGAGTTGGCTATAAGAGCAGTGTTTCAACCAAACAAGGCCAGTCTTTCTGTAATCGGATTTAAGGCAGATGAAGTGCTACGTACCAAAATAAAGGAGATGTTTAAATGTGAAGAGGTAGAGGTACTGCTGTACTAATGTTTTACTGTTGTTAAAAACAGTATCATGTGCATTAAGGTAACCTCCACTGGTGGAAGTTAAGTGTAAAAACTGATAAAACTAGGTTTTAGCAGATTTTTAAGGTAACCTCCACTGGTGGAAGTTAAGTGTAAAACGTGTCAAAAATCAGAAAATCAATTTTTCAATACAACTTCCACTGGTGGAAGTATAGTGTAATCTAGGTGTAAGACAAATTTAAAGGTAACTTCCACTGGTGGAAGATCAGTGCAAAAACTGACAAAAAATATTTTTAGCTGATTTTTAAGGTAACCTCCACTGGTGGAAGTTAAGTGTAAAACGTGTCAAAAACCAAAAAACCAATTTTTCAATACAACTTCCACTGGTGGAAGTGTAGTGTAATCTAGGTGTAAGACAAATTTAAAGGTAACTTCCACTGGTGGAAGATCAGTGCAAAAACTGACAAAAAATATTTTTAGCAGATTTATAAGGTAACCTCCACTGGTGGAAGTTAAGTGTAAAACGTGTCAAAAACCAGTATCATGTGCATTGGATTTTTTTTAATAATTGCTTAAAACTTGCAGCACACTTCTAAGATTGTCGTCTCAACGGATGACACTCGGGATGATATGCATACAACATCGGTATGTTTTAAATAGGAATGACCTATTACTCTTGCCATCACATTTGGAACAATTGTCTAACGTTTATTTCTTGCGTTTTTTAACTTGCAGTGTACTCCGACCATCAGCACCTCGGAAAAACAGTCTCATGCTGATCCACAAACAGTTTCAGTGCGTATTTTTTTAGCTTTCAACATTAACAAATTAGCCTATTAAACAATGTCTTTCTTCCATTTTTATGCTACTGATTTTGTAATAACTCTTTAATGGCAGGATCATATATCAATCACTGCAGATTATGACCCTTCAGTTGCCAACTCTGCACTTACACCGTCAAAAAGATCTATTTCTGAGACAGTTGAAGAACTCGACAGTGCCCAACTATCGTCCACCAAGATAATAAGGGACATCAAGCTGGAGAAATGATGCAGTCAATTATCGTCGACGATTTATTATTACTTTATGCTATTTTGGACAACATTGCACACCTAATTTTGATTGATGTAATGCAATATTTCTGGTTTACATTTTGTTTATTCTGGTTTATGAGGATTTGATTTGTCATTCTTGCTTTTTGTTTGATCCTTTTGACATTGTATATGAAATACTGATATGATTTTAGTCATTTAAGCTGCAAAAAACTATGCATAATTTACAGTACAAAAAGCAATATGATGTTGGTAATTCCTTATTTTTTTTAATATTCTGGTTTATGAGGATTTGATTTGTCATTCTTGCTTTTTGTTTGATCCTTTTGACATTGTATATGAAAGACTGATATGATTTTGGTCATTTAAGCTGCAAAAAACTATGCATAATTTACAGTACAAAAAGCAATATGATGTTCCAAGAATGAATATGTCCCCTTCCCAATCTCCTTGGCCTACAACAAACATCATTCACAAGGAGGTTTTCCAAAATATTTGACTGTGGCGTCTTCTTAACAACATGTAACCAATAGTTTTTGAACCTGTATATGCATACACAGATTTTGAATATAACAACATCAGTTAATGTTAATGGCATATGTGGGTTATGTTTCACTATTTTTCTGTTATCCCTACTGTTGTACCCCAAAATTTGCCCTCCCATATTCATCAAGAATTGTCAAAGTCAAGGTCACAAAATTCCCCAAGGGTTGTGCAGCTCAACTGTCTCCTATACAGTCAAAACTAGGGTTTGAGTTCTGGTCAAGCAAATGAACTTTTCAAAGGCCCAATCAAGTCTCACATGCCTACAAAGATGGTCAAGTATCCTCATGTCAAGTTTCAAGGCATTCAGCTCAAAATTGCACAGTCAAAACCCTAGATTGCACTACAGTCAACTGTAGGGGCAAAATGGTCATTTGGCAGTCAAAAGTTCAAATTTTTGGTCAACATATCATTTTGAAGCCACAAACATCATTTGATCAATGCTTGATCATGATTCTCAAAATTTGGCTCAGAAATCATCAAAGATGCAAAAGTTGCTATATTTGGACAGCTGAAAAAGTCAACTGAAATTGACCAGGGCATAACTTTCACATGGATTATCAGAAAAATTCCGTCCAAAGCTCATTTTGAAGAGAAAGACATTTCCTACAATTCATCTTCATGTTCCAAGTCCAAGAAATGCTCTCACAAAAAGTTATCAATTTCAACATTATAGGTCATTTTCAAAAGTCAACAAAAAGTGACTTTAAGTCAAAGGCCATAACTTGAGATTGGTAAATCAAAATGACATGGGACCAAAGGAATTGGTTAGAGGACTCAAAGACCTTTCCAAAATGTCCACGAACATGTGAAAAGCTTAAAAATTGACCAAGTTATGCCTTGTGGAAGTTTGGAAATTTTTAGGAATTTTGAAAAGTCAACATTGATGCAAAAGGCCTAAAAATGCAAATGGGCCCATTTTTCTTCCAAATTTCTTCATGCCAAGCCTATGCACGACCACTAGGCCCAAAGGGAAGTATTCTCATATTTTTTAATTATTTATTTGAATTAATATTAATTTATATTCATTTAAATGATTTTAATATATGAAAAATATCAAACTTAACCTAAAAAAATCTTTTCATGCATGTTTATTCTTAATATTTCGTGCATATCCCAATTAGGCAAATTTGGATGAGATTTGAGCATGATTGAACCAAAAAACATGAAAAAAGATTCAAAAAAGATCTTGTGAAATCAAATCCTCAAAAATCATTATGGCCATGGATTTTGTTCAATGTTTTTGACCTAAATCGTTCCTTACATATACAAGAACAAGACCTAATGCCAATAAGACTGCAAGCTGCGCCCAAAACAAGCATTGCATATTGAAATTTTTCACAAAAAACTCAAACACTGAAAATCAGTTTTTAAGCCGAGTCAAGCTCTAATTCTTATACCATTAGCATCCTCAGTCACTCCTGATCAAATACCAACCAAGAACATCCATTGAAACGCCTTGAAACGGTATCACGACCTCAAACTGTGAAGCAAAAATTTCCAAATCGCATATCATAATTTACGCATCATTGTATATTTTTATTCATGAATTCTTGTTCAATATGAAATTTGCAAGCTAACCATAACTTTTGATTGAAGTTTCGTGCGTTTTTGGCCAAGTTACCATGCTTGTTCTTTAGGGTTTTCAGAAGAAAAAATTGGGGCTTTGTCAATACAGTAAAATTGGCCTTTGAAACCACCATGGTTGAACTCAGCGTGTTCCCATGAACAAGAAACATACCTCGCGATGGATTTATGTATCAAGGAGGGCTATTCGCTATTTTCTTGAATCCCCCCTAATGCAACGTTTCTAAAACCGTTGCCGTATGCTTATGTTTCAGAAAAAATAAAAAAGGGATGGAGACGATGATGCGTTGGCAGGCCCTGGTTGGGTGTTTCAAATTTACGCGCGTTTTATTTATCATGCGTTGGTTTTGCTTTTTTGTTATTTGTTTATTATAATATGTCAATTGATTCACGTAGCTCAGCTGGCAGGGACTAATGCATGTGACCTTCAAGACCTGGGTTCAAGTCCCAGGTCTGGCAAAAATTCCATGCTATTTTTCAATGTGAGATCCTATACTTTGCTAATGTCCAGGTGCACCATATTTCCTCACCATCAGGCAGCCCACGTGTCCAGAACCTCTCACTCAAGGCAGAAGATTGGGGTACACCCTAGGCATGAGTCAAAGCATCACGCACAATCCAAAAAGTCAACGAATGTCAAAGCTTAATGGGCCAGAAATTCAAGGCTTGCACCTCCATAATGGGACAGAAACCCCCCCTGGTTCTCTCTTTTTTCTAAAATTTCTTTTATCTTTTATTATTTTTAATTGTTTATTTGTTTATTTATTTTCTGATTTAATTAAACATCCTTTTTACAAAAAATACAAAAAAACATCATAAAAATAAAAAATGTCCAAATAAAAATATAATTTTTAATTTAAATTATTTTCATCAATAAATTAATATATGTAAATATTTAGTTTAATTAGGTTATAGTTTTAATCTTTTTTAATAAAAAACACCAAAAATAGAATTTAGGTTTAATATCTTTTTTTGATTTTTCTTTTAATTTTTCCCTTTTTTTAGAATAATATTATTTAGTTATTTTCATAAATTAAAAATTGTGCATAAATAAATTAGGTTTTAATTTAGATCATATTTTAATTCTTTAATAATAAATAAAAAAGTATTAGAATTAGGGTTTGCCGTTTAATTTAATTGAATTAATTCCTTTTCCTCATTAAATCTAAAAAACACAAAAATATCATTCTCATTTAATTTTAATTTTTAAGTCCTTATTAATTTTAATTATTTGCAAAAGGGTCCAACGCCCTAGTTTCGTTTTAATTATTTAATTCGCGCATTTATCTTACGTCGTTTAATATAATTCTGTCAATCTCCCAAAGCCATGTAATTTTACTTTTCGCACTTTATTTTATCGCTTTATTTATTTTCCGCTAAATCGGGTCCGGTTTATTTTGGCGATGTGGACCCGCGCCATTTGTAATAATCTTAGATTTATTTCCTCGCAAAATATTTAACTGTTAACCAAGCATGAAAGAATGAATGTCTTAATAAAATCAAGCGTAGAACACGACAAATATGACAAGACAAATAATTGAAACATGACACACAATTCGCACACACCACCCCTAGGGTACGCCTCGCTGTTGCCTTTCGAAAGGTGGTCGTCGAGTAGAGGACGTCTTAGTAAGTCCTCATGACCCGGGAACCCGGCATGAGGGTAGCTTCTAAGGTGTCTTCCCATTTCTCTGGTGATCACCATGTCCCTAAAATCGAATTGACCCGAACACCTCCAACGGTGGTGCTACCTACCTCTCAATGGTGGGATGGCACTGCTTTTAAGGACATCTACACAGACGAATTCCTTAGGGTAGGTAGGTTCTCAAGGATACTTGCTCTAATCTCAAAACAAAATCTTTTCACACTGACACATTTTCAAAAGCTTTCAAAACAAATTTTTTCAAACACTCTGACGTACGAGTCAATCTGAAATTTTTTCAAAGAAACTTTTTAAACCCACATTGAAAAGCAAACAAACAATTTGAAAACACATTGAGCAAGTATCTAAGAGCCCATGGATAACCATGGATAGAAAGGGTGCTAACACCTTCCCTTTCTATAACCTACCTCCCGAACCGAGAGCAATCTCTTTAAAGGAATTTTTCTGTGCTTTTGTCCTTTCCTATTGGAGAAAATAAAAGACGGTGGCGACTCTTGCTTCCGCGACATTTCGCGAACCAGCGATAAACAGTCAGTTCCAGATCCACCGATCACAGAACTGGCGACTCTGCTGGGGAATTAAACTTAAAGTGAGGTGTACCTTAGAGCTAAGATCACTGTGTTTTCAATTGCTTTGACTTGTGTGCTTTAAATTGTGGGACTGTCTTGGGAGTTCTATAGATCCTAACCCGGATCTGGGGGATACCTTCTTAGAAAGTAGCAACAAGGCTGTGAGGGAACTGTGCGGGGTATACCGACATGGTTGAAACAGTCTGCTACGTTGATGTGGCACTTTGGTGTGTACCGGTAACCCTTGAGTTCAGTCAAGGAGAGTACGGGGCCTCCGCGTGGTGTCGTGAAGCATCAACAGACCTTAGGAACCTTAATTGAACTATCTTGGCCTCTTTAGGGTAGTGAGATAACTGACTTTGGTGCAGTCCGAGGTTGGTTGATACTCGATACTACGCTCAATTGAGGGTTGCTTTCCTGGAATATTTCGGTCGCCAGTTCAGTGGCTAAATCGAAACGATGAACAATGAAAGCAATCCCGTGATATTGGGGACCTTAGAACCCGGTTACTTTGATTAGGACAGGTATGAACCCACCAACTTCACGAGGGTACTACCCAGACCTCATGCTGGCCTTAAACTCTAAAGGTTTCTCTTGTGTGACTTGTGTGCCTTCGTACTTGACTATCTGCGTGCTTGTTACCTGACACTTGTTTCTTGCAGGTCTTGTTTATAGTCCTTAACTAGGACTCATGACAGGGTTTACTAAATTTCTTGCAGGTTTTGTTCATAGTCCTTAATCGGGACTTATAACAGGGTGTACTAACTATTTGCAGGTCTTGTTTATAGTCCTTAACTAGGACTCATGACAGGGTTTACCGGATTACTTGCAGGTCTTGTTTATAGTCCTTAACTAGGACTCATGACAGGGTTTACCAAATTTCTTGCAGGTGTTGTTTATAGTCCTTAACTGGGACTCATAACAGGGTTCACTAGATCTCTTGCAGGTTTTGTTTATAGTCCTTAATTGGGACTCATAACAAAGTATACTGAATTTCTTGCAGGGTCTGTTTATAGTCCTTAATTGGGACTCATAGCAGGGTTTACCTACATCACCCCATGCATAGCATGACATCATACCATTGCATACCATTGCACACATCCTAACCCATTTCAAGGATCTCAAGGGCTTGTGATGCAGGGCACGATGAATCAAACATCCCATCAAGGGGCAAAGAGGATTTATTTTCCTCTAGCTAAGGTTGTCAGGGGCTATGACCCACTGGATATGGTGAGCCTTTGACCCTTGAAGAAGGACTCTCAACAACATGAAGTTCCTTCAATCAAGTTACCGGTTCTCAACTCTAACAATTTCTCTGTTTATCCCGCGAGGTCCTTGAAAACATTACATGCATGTCATGCACATCATTGCATAACAGGTACCATTGATTGCAGGTCACTTACCCTTGTTCGCTGTTTATTTCAGTAATGGCTTCCCAACAAGATAACCAGGACCTTCACACTCAAGAGACTCAGTTCAAAGAGATCTTCCTAAGCCTATCCAAGGGACAGGAAGAGTTGAGGACACTCCTTATGGGGAATCTGATCAGAAAGAGTCCTGAAGATGACAAGGACGAACAGCTGAAATGTCTACAAACTGAGGTAGACACACTGAAAACCCAGATACTGGGGCAAAGGGCACTCATTCAAGGTTTAGCTCAGGAGCAAGGAGAGCTGAGGGCTATGATCAGTCAGCTTCATCAAGACATGAAGCAACCAGCCCAAGTCAGGGACCCAGTCATTAATCAACTCCCAAGAAGTCCAATGAATAGACCTCTCCAAGCTGCTATTACTTCACAGGTCCAACAACGACCTCGCCAAGAACAACGGACTGGTCAGAGCAAACCAGACAAGCATAAAAGGCAGTTCACCAAGCTCAACGTGCCACCGTCTCAAGCTTTACAACAATTGTTGAGGTTGAATCTGGTGACGTTAAGGGACCCTCCTAAGAATCCCAACACAGCCTCCCCAAAATACAAGTCTAAGGAAAGATGTGCATACCACTCTGGCAGTCCAGGCCATGACACCGACAACTGTTGGGCTCTGAAGAATAGGATCCAAGACCTGATTGAGGAAGGAGCTGTGGATTTCACCCAGATAGGCCAGACTGAATGCTCCTGCCATCCCTATCGGATGCACCATTTGAAGTAACAAGCCCTGAGATGAAAAGACTTTTGTTCATTAAGATTTTCAAGTTGTAATTTTCTTTTGTTCAAACACTTGCTCATGATTAAACGTTGTTATTTCATTAATGCATTGCATATGTCTGTTTTGGAAATTAATACAATTATTTTCATTATGTTCAAATATCTTTTCATATTTTTCTGATGTCAACTCTTGGTTAATAATTCTGAGCCTCTTGAGGGAGGATGACGAGAATGATACCACAATCATTACAGTATGCTTTTGAACAGACCCCGCTGATGAGGTACAGGCATTGTTTCAATCCCTAAACACTGGAGTTATAAGGATGATAATCCCTCGTCAACCCATCTGAGCCAAAGAAGTAGGAGTTTTATTTTCGAAAATCAAAACCCTTAATCATAACCTGGGGCAGGGTAGTTCTCTCAGTTGATCCAGGTGCATAACGAATGGCACCGAAGAGATCTTTACAAAACGAACAAAGACAGTAATGGTTCAGAACAATCAAAAGGACAGGCAGTCATTATCAAAAATTTTTAAATGAAAAGCCCAAAAAGTCTAAACCTACAAAGGGGACTTATGAAACTGGGGCATCCCGCTGACTGTAGTTCCAAAAAAGGAAACAGTTCAGGCAAAAAAGAAAGGGATAACAAAATCAAGAAAGAGGTCTCACAAACCCTCAACCAAAACAAAGATGACTGCCCATTCAAAATAAGTTATCAACATCTGAACCATTATCGGAACATCAAAGCAAAGACTCAAGCAAGGTCTAACGTATGATCAACTGAGTTTAGGTTTGGAGAACATCACGAAGAGCGGGTGGGTACAAATAATTTGAGCCTTTATCCTTTGTTTCTTAAACCGTGAACCAAGCCACGTTATAACCCTTAAAAGTCCTAGCTGAAGCACGGGTTAGTTCGAAAGCATACTGTACGAAAGGTATCCTGACTCCTTAAAGCTTACGGTAAAATACGGAGTTGACATCACGTTTTACAAACATTCACTTGTTTTATGAAAAAAAAATGCATTTTCAAAATCGTCAAGACAGACATGAGCGTTGCATTTTTAACATAACTTTGTTTGCATATGACTTCTTGTTTGAACAACAGGGAAATTCGCACGATGAATACCTAGTGAACAAAAGCACTTCCAATCAAGAGGCATGGCATGACTATTGTCCACCATCTGGGGCAATCCAATCAAGATTCGGAGAATCTCTCAAAAGGCCAAATAGCCTGGGGCAAGTCTCCGCCTGAGTTACTTGGGGCATTCCAACAACCAATCTTGCCCGATCAGACATCTTTTGGTAACATGGCAACACAAACAGCCAGGGGCACTCCCCTGCATTCTAAGAGCGTGGGCATAGTCGAAAAAATACTGCGCACAATCAAAGACCCGCTAGGTTGACACACCTAGGCAAAAATAAGGGCTTCCCGTCGAACCAAAAGGGTTCGAGCAAAATGAAGGGATGAAATGAAAAAAAATTGTACACCCGGCAAGTCGAAAACCTGAAAAGGCGGCTTGGGCAAAAATGGGTATCCCGGTGGACTGAAAACCCGAAAGGGCGGTCCAGGCAAAAGTTAGGGATTAAAGCGTACGACTATGTCCTGTCATCTTGTCACCTGCCTACCAGAAGAAGCTTGGTCCATCAACAACTATCAGCACCCCACAAGAAACAGGGGCAATAAAGAGCGGTCTAAGCAATCTGATTGTTATCCTCCAAGGTATCAGAGTAGGTTCCGTGGAAGAACATAACCAATACAGTTCAAAACTTCCCCAGAGAATCCAATCCAGTTCCCCAGGAAAGTGGGATTCATTTCCCCAAGCAATAAGCGTACTCCCAGTAGATTCTGGAAGCTTATCCCCTAGCAGGGCACGAACGCGTCGTCCGGCTTGATTTAAAGAGTTATTTCCTTAACAGGATATAACTGGGTTATCCTCAGCCCAAAGCCACGGAAAGAACGTCGTCGCCAAAATCTTCTTAGCCCCAACGAAGTCCATTCATACTTCCAATACAGCAAGGTATCCTCAGCGAGTCATCCTCAACAATTCAGCAAAAGCATCTCCCCACAGAGTATTTCTTCCCAGCATGGTCGCTAGAATATCTTTTTCTCCCCGCAGAATCCTCCATTCGCCAAGTTTATTCCCCAACGGAGTTATCTTCTCCTACCGGTATACTTGCAACTATCATCCCCAGCGGAAGCAAAAGCTATTCTTCCACATCAGCCCAGGATGCGACTTCCCGGCACCCGTCAAGGATTTATTTTCCTACGACGAAAACATACATTCATAAAACGTCACATACATCATTATAGCATGCATATGCATCATATTACACGAATCTCATTGATCTCGAAAACATACAGTTCATGCATCATGATTTTGCATACAATTATGTTCTACCTTTTCAGGAAAAAGATCAATACAAGAACGACTACTATCAACTAATCGCAATTCATTCTAGATATAGTTTCAGATGTAAACCCAGCGATGGTGACGTTCTGATACTGCTTCCAGAATCCCTTCTCGATATAGTTTCAGATGTAAACCCAGCGATGGTGACGTTCTGATACTGCTTCCAGAAGTCTTTTTGATGTTTCCCTCTCCGGCATGAGCGTGAGGTGATATTCTCTTATGGTCCCCTCTCCAACGGCGTGTGAGGTGGTAATTCCTTTTTCAGATGTTTCCCTCTCCGGCATGAGCGTGAGGTGATATTCTCTTATGGTCCCCTCTCCGGCATGAGCGTGAGGTGATATTCTCTTATGGTCCCCTCTCCAACGGCGTGTGAGGTGGTAATTCCTTTTTCAGATGTTTCCCTCTCCGGCATGAGCGTGAGGTGATATTCTCTTATGGTCCCCTCTCCAACGGCGTGTGAGGTGGTAATTCCTTTTTCAGATGTTTCCCTCTCCGGCATGAGCGTGAGGTGATATTCTCTTATGGTCCCCTCTCCAACGGCGTGTGAGGTGGTAATTCCTTTTTCAGATGTTTCCCTCTCCGGCATGAGCGTGAGGTGATATTCTCTTATGGTCCCCTCTCCAACGGCGTGTGAGGTGGTAATTCCTTTTTCAGATGTTTCCCTCTCCGGCATGAGCGTGAGGTGATATTCTCTTATGGTCCCCTCTCCAACGGCGTGTGAGGTGGTAATTCCTTTTTCAGATGTTTCCCTCTCCGGCATGAGCGTGAGGTGATATTCTCTTATGGTCCCCTCTCCAACGGCGTGTGAGGTGGTAATTCCTTTTTCAGATGTTTCCCTCTCCGGCATGAGCGTGAGGTGATATTCTCTTATGGTCCCCTCTCCAACGGCGTGTGAGGTGGTAATTCCTTCTTCAGATGTTCCCCTCTCCGGCATGAGCGTGAGGTGATATTCTCTTATGGTCCCCTCTCCAACGGCGAGTGAGGTGATATTTCCTTCCAGATTATAATTTCCTATAGTTCCCTCTCCAACGGTGAGTGAGGTGACTCCCTTTGAGATTATAATGTCCTTTGGTTCTCTTCCCGACACTACGAAGATGGTAATTCTCACCAGGATCTTCTCAACGAGCGTTGTTGAGGTTGAAATCATTCAGGATTCTCTTACCATCCATGTTAAGGCAGTAACCATCCCTGGTTCATTCATCAGCGTTTGAAGCTCCAGACCTGTAACCAGTCAGGACATATCTATATCAAGCATCTAAAATCAGCTCCTGCGACGTGTCAGGTACTCATTTTTCTGTTTTGCAGGTATGCAGGTTCTCGCTAAGGAATCTCCTACGCGATCAACGTCCAGATGGCATCTATAAGCCCATCATCCTAGCCAAGCAACATCCAAATGGCATCTATAAGCCCATTCCCTCATCATCATTGCTACTATGTGAGCGCAAATTTCTGGGCACTCTAGTGTCCAATCATCTTCTACCCTCGGATTACGAAAGGCACGTCAGCCAATCTGCATCCTCAGGTCTAAGAAGATTGAACAGGGGCAACTGTTGTACCCCAAAATTTGCCCTCCCATATTCATCAAGAATTGTCAAAGTCAAGGTCACAAAATTCCCCAAGGGTTGTGCAGCTCAACTGTCTCCTATACAGTCAAAACTAGGGTTTGAGTTCTGGTCAAGCAAATGAACTTTTCAAAGGCCCAATCAAGTCTCACATGCCTACAAAGATGGTCAAGTATCCTCATGTCAAGTTTCAAGGCATTCAGCTCAAAATTGCACAGTCAAAACCCTAGATTGCACTACAGTCAACTGTAGGGGCAAAATGGTCATTTGGCAGTCAAAAGTTCAAATTTTTGGTCAACATATCATTTTGAAGCCACAAACATCATTTGATCAATGCTTGATCATGATTCTCAAAATTTGGCTCAGAAATCATCAAAGATGCAAAAGTTGCTATATTTGGACAGCTGAAAAAGTCAACTGAAATTGACCAGGGCATAACTTTCACATGGATTATCAGAAAAATTCCATCCAAAGCTCATTTTGAAGAGAAAGACATTTCCTACAATTCATCTTCATGTTCCAAGTCCAAGAAATGCTCTCACAAAAAGTTATCAATTTCAACATTATAGGTCATTTTCAAAAGTCAACAAAAAGTGACTTTAAGTCAAAGACCATAACTTGAGATTGGTAAATCAAAATGACATGGGACCAAAGGCATTGGTTAGAGGACTCAAAGACCTTTCCAAAATGTCCAAGAACATGTGAAAAGCTTAAAAATTGACCAAGTTATGCCTTGTGGAAGTTGGGAAATTTTTAGGAATTTTGAAAAGTCAACATTGATGCAAAAGGCCTAAAAATGCAAATGGGCCCATTTTTCTTCCAAATTTCTTCATGCCAAGCCTATGCACGACCACTAGGCCCAAAGGGAAGTATTCTCATATTTTTTAATTATTTATTTGAATTAATATTAATTTATATTCATTTAAATGATTTTAATATATGAAAAATATCAAACTTAACCTAAAAAAATCTTTTCATGCATGTTTATTCTTAATATTTCGTGCATATCCCAATTAGGCAAATTTGGATGAGATTTGAGCATGATTGAACCAAAAAACATGAAAAAAGATTCAAAAAAGATCTTGTGAAATCAAATCCTCAAAAATCATTATGGCCATGGATTTTGTTCAATGTTTTTGACCTAAATCGTTCCTTACATATACAAGAACAAGACCTAATGCCAATAAGACTGCAAGCTGCGCCCAAAACAAGCATTGCATATTGAAATTTTTCACAAAAAACTCAAACACTGAAAATCAGTTTTTAAGCCGAGTCAAGCTCTAATTCTTATACCATTAGCATCCTCAGGCACTCCTGATCAAATACCAACCAAGAACATCCATTGAAACGCCTTGAAACGGTATCACGACCTCAAACTGTGAAGCAAAAATTTCCAAATCGCATATCATAATTTACGCATCATTGTATATTTTTATTCATGAATTCTTGTTCAATATGAAATTTGCAAGCTAACCATAACTTTTGATTGAAGTTTCGTGCGTTTTTGGCCAAGTTACCATGCTTGTTCTTTAGGGTTTTCAGAAGAAAAAATTGGGGCTTTGTCAATACAGTAAAATTGGCCTTTGAAACCACCATGGTTGAACTCAGCGTGTTCCCATGAACAAGAAACATACCTCGCGATGGATTTATGTATCAAGGAGGGCTATTCGCTATTTTCTTGAATCCCCCCTAATGCAACGTTTCTAAAACCGTTGCCGTATGCTTATGTTTCAGAAAAAATAAAAAAGGGATGGAGACGATGATGCGTTGGCAGGCCCTGGTTGGGTGTTTCAAATTTACGCGCGTTTTATTTATCATGCGTTGGTTTTGCTTTTTTGTTATTTGTTTATTATAATATGTCAATTGATTCACGTAGCTCAGCTGGCAGGGACTAATGCATGTGACCTTCAAGACCTGGGTTCAAGTCCCAGGTCTGGCAAAAATTCCATGCTATTTTTCAATGTGAGATCCTATACTTTGCTAATGTCCAGGTGCACCATATTTCCTCACCATCAGGCAGCCCACGTGTCCAGAACCTCTCACTCAAGGCAGAAGATTGGGGTACACCCTAGGCATGAGTCAAAGCATCACGCACAATCCAAAAAGTCAACGAATGTCAAAGCTTAATGGGCCAGAAATTCAAGGCTTGCACCTCCATAATGGGACAGAAACCCCCCCTGGTTCTCTCTTTTTTCTAAAATTTCTTTTATCTTTTATTATTTTTAATTGTTTATTTGTTTATTTATTTTCTGATTTAATTAAACATCCTTTTTACAAAAAATACAAAAAAACATCATAAAAATAAAAAATGTCCAAATAAAAATATAATTTTTAATTTTAATTATTTTCATCAATAAATTAATATATGTAAATATTTAGTTTAATTAGGTTATAGTTTTAATCTTTTTTAATAAAAAACACCAAAAATAGAATTTAGGTTTAATATCTTTTTTTGATTTTTCTTTTAATTTTTCCCTTTTTTTAGAATAATATTATTTAGTTATTTTCATAAATTAAAAATTGTGCATAAATAAATTAGGTTTTAATTTAGATCATATTTTAATTCTTTAATAATAAATAAAAAAGTATTAGAATTAGGGTTTGCCGTTTAATTTAATTGAATTAATTCCTTTTCCTCATTAAATCTAAAAAACACAAAAATATCATTCTCATTTAATTTTAATTTTTAAGTCCTTATTAATTTTAATTATTTGCAAAAGGGTCCAACGCCCTAGTTTCGTTTTAATTATTTAATTCGCGCATTTATCTTACGTCGTTTAATATAATTCTGTCAATCTCCCAAAGCCATGTAATTTTACTTTTCGCACTTTATTTTATCGCTTTATTTATTTTCCGCTAAATCGGGTCCGGTTTATTTTGGCGATGTGGACCCGCGCCATTTGTAATAATCTTAGATTTATTTCCTCGCAAAATATTTAACTGTTAACCAAGCATGAAAGAATGAATGTCTTAATAAAATCAAGCGTAGAACACGACAAATATGACAAGACAAATAATTGAAACATGACACACAATTCACACACACCACCCCTAGGGTACGCCTCGCTGTTGCCTTTCGAAAGGTGGTCGTCGAGTAGAGGACGTCTTAGTAAGTCCTCATGACCCGGGAACCCGGCATGAGGGTAGCTTCTAAGGTGTCTTCCCATTGCTCTGGTGATCACCATGTCCCTAAAATCGAATTGACCCGAACACCTCCAACGGTGGTGCTACCTACCTCTCAATGGTGGGATGGCACTGCTTTTAAGGACATCTACACAGACGAATTCCTTAGGGTAGGTAGGTTCTCAAGGATACTTGCTCTAATCTCAAAACAAAATCTTTTCACACTGACACATTTTCAAAAGCTTTCAAAACAAATTTTTTCAAACACTCTGACGTACGAGTCAATCTGAAATTTTTTCAAAGAAACTTTTTAAACCCACATTGAAAAGCAAACAAACAATTTGAAAACACATTGAGCAAGTATCTAAGAGCCCATGGATAACCATGGATAGAAAGGGTGCTAACACCTTCCCTTTCTATAACCTACCTCCCGAACCGAGAGCAATCTCTTTAAAGGAATTTTTCTGTGCTTTTGTCCTTTCCTATTGGAGAAAATAAAAGACGGTGGCGACTCTTGCTTCCGCGACATTTCGCGAACCAGCGTTAAACAGTCAGTTCCAGATCCACCGATCACACCTACTAAAACACTCTTTACCTGCTTATGCGTTTATAGCACAAGACTTTACTACTCAAGCTGCGTTATATACTCATCATCAATACATTGCAGGATTTATTATGACAGTGGCTTTTGCTCATGGAGCTATATTTTTTATTAGAGATTACAATCCCGAACAGAATGAGGATAATGTATTGGCAAGAATGTTAGAGCACAAAGAAGCTATCATATCCCATTTCTCTTTGTTGCTACCACCAAATCATAACTAATACTACATAATTTTGACAGTGATTATTAATGACATTATATAATTAACAATGTTAAAGTATGAAAACATTATCTTCTCACTACAATGCATTACTGACATTAGAAAATATGTTATTTTGTTTTGCATACTTTATGCATAATTCACGGTAGAATATAAGCATACTGTACATTAATATATAAAAATCCAACTTGAATAACAGATTATGCATGGCAGAAATCCATGACACTTGATTAGTATAAATTGTTAACGGATAATACCGGAAATGATATGCAATTATGTTATCAACGCAATATATCGAACTAATTTCATATCATTCCATTTAACATATCATAAGCAAATTGTACTGAGCCGTAGCTCAACAATATCATATAACAAAATTAATAACAAAGACAAATGGGCATCAAATAGATTTTCAAAACAAATAGTTATGCATTTTCGCCCATACAAAAACAATCCCTCCTTTTTGCCATGATGCTTCCCATGTAATCCAATCAACAACTCCTTTCAATGCTGCCCTCTCTCAACTTTGACCAATATACGTTCCACAGGAGGATGCTCTACACTGAATAAGAGAACGTCACCTTTCGACAGCTCTTTCTCCTTTGCAAATTTTAACCAGCCCCTTGACAGAAACTTCTCCGTCATGTTCTCCCTGGATTTGAAAACACATTGGTACGTAATACCCGAGTCTGTGTCATGAAGATCAATATATGATCTTAGTTCCATGAAGATTTCCTTGATGACTGCTGCTGGAAAGTGCTGCAACATTAAAACTTTATTAGCTATTACTATTCATTCAATGTTATGCATCCTTACGAACTGTAACAACAAACAATTCAATAGCTTACAAGAACTTGATTTTTTATCTGGCTGCTGCTCTTAACAACTTTCTGCCATCTGCAAACAAGTTTCTCTTGCATGGCAGGAGGTTGAACATCATCAGCAGCATCAGTAGTGTTGTTCTCCTCGCTGCATTAACAAACACGATTATTTCAACTACTAATTTGCAAAGTCAAATATTCAAATGTATATATGTAACCTAAAAGCCCTTGCCTGTCCAACACATCGCCCGCTGATTCCATTGCTTCATCAGTGGAATTATGTTCAGGCTCATCGTCTGATATGTCAGTAAGCCATCCCTCCTCTCTGGCTATTTCAAAGTACTTTTCCCATGATAGACAGCTTCTCACCTTTCCTGTTCTGAGTTCGTACGATTCCTCTCTTTCGACATACTCATAGTATTTGTCCATAAGTTCAGCACGTGTAATTTTTTGGCAACTCCTGCTGCTTAATCAAAAAAACAACAAACATCATGCATTCGGTTTTTTGTTTTTATCACTATCCAGACTACTGTTTTACCTTGAAGAACTTTCAGCTTCCTCTTTCCTCCTCTTAGCCTCTGCATGCAACTTTCTCTATTCTTCAGCTATGTCCCGCTTATCCTCAGATTGCTTCCAAACCTTTTGGATAGCCAGATTTTTCCATTTAAGATTACGAGTCGTGGTTGAAACACTGCTACCTACGAATCCCCTGCATATAAATTCATCCATGCCCATCATGCACACAGACATCTTTGTATAAACCCTAAATGACCTCATTGCAAGTTTAGAAACATGTGTGTCAAAACGGAAGAACTTACCCGCGAGAACACCAACGTAGATCCTCTTTGTTCATCGTATAGGTTGGTCGGCGCTGTCTGGAGCTAAACTCTGTTTTTACGGTGTACCGTCTTCTTGGAATGTTGTTTGTAATGGAAAACCGAAGAGACAGGGAGATGGAGTAAAACAGACGTTAGAAAATATCTTTTGTTGGCCAAGCAAGCAAGCATTGGTTTCAAAAGGCACTATACATGACATGTAGAATACAAACAGTTTCTGATCATTCCATTTTATATCCCTTGGAAAATGTATATTTTTGGAAGTACTTTTAATTTTTCCCATTTACATCAAACCATGGTTACATGTTACAAAAAAATAAATAATGAATATGGTATAGAATACAATAGGAATAACCTTTGGTTTCCAATGGCAATTTTGTGTTTCCAACATAACAGTATTTAATGTCATATTATAATATTTGGTGTTCTAATAATTGTTTAAAGTCTGGCCAACATATGGTATTCATGTGACATTAAATTTTTGTACATCTACCCATAATTGTTAAGCTTTGGTAGCATATACTGTTCCCTATCTCATATCCAATGTACAAATAGAGTATCTGAGTACACTTAAAAATTATAATACAAATGTTATGAACTGCAAAACCAAACAATTCCATATAGGTTTGTTACTCTTACATTTATTATGTTATACTTTTGAAGAGTTGTAAGTTATCAACCATATTCTCTTTCAACTATGAACAACCATTTTGTAGATAGGAAATACTCTGCATCACTTGCAAGACAAAAGAGGAAGCATGTTCTTGATGAAAGAAGATATCAGAAGAATAGAGTTAATGAAAATTCAACTGAGCCCAACCATGTCCTAAATAATTCAAGTTATGTAAGCAGACATCATACAAGACAGCCACTGTCTGATATCAGTTCTGTTTTTGTCAATGGCCATGGAGATGTTTCTGCACGAACAGAGTGCCTAATGCTTAATTCCCAACAAAGGAGAAGGAGTGTTGGTTTTAACCATTGCACAACCCCAACACCTGCATCTTCCCCCAGCTTCTCATGCATTTCTACTGATACAATTTCTCCCAAACAAATTTCTGCTTCAGCACGTCAAAGAAGGAGGTCAATAATGAAGCGTAAGAGTCTCCAAAACAACAGCCATCGTGGTCATCTGCAGATCAAACTCTCTGATAGAATGCCCTTTTGTTCCCCTTTACCGTTTGATGCTAACACACCTCTGAGTGGCGTTACCTCCTCATCAAGTATTAAATGCAAAAATAATTCATATGGACTACCGAATTCCTATGCATCTTCATCCAACAAACATATTGATCCAAATCTAATTCGTTCTACGACTGCGAATCTATTAAAAACCTTTTCAAGTGTTACAGAAACGACGTCAACTTCCCTTAATACCAATCTGTTCAGAAGTGCTGTCTCAGTGAACCCAGTTCAACAATCAGTTGCAGACTATTCATCCGATGAATCTTTAACCGATAGTTCGTGTGAATTCATAAATTAAGATCGGGATTATGATACAAGTTCAAGTCTGGACAACGACGAAGATCAATTTGCAAATGTCCCAACAATTGATTGCACAAATGCTGGTATGTATTGCTGGAATTTTTATTAATAGCAAGCCATAACTTAAATTCACTGTCATCCAGTTTGGTGTCTTTCAATATACTGATGTGTATAAGATATATGATGTTTTGTTCTATCTGATAAATACAGGATATTCAGATATTGGTGATCCTTCCATTGAATGCACTCAGTGTGGAGCACAAATGTGGTATCAGGAGAAGGTTGTCAAGAGAAAACATAGTGCAGTGCCTAAGTTCCAATTATGTTGTGGAAAGGGTAAAGTTGTGTTGCCACTTCTGAGAACACCCCCACCGTTTCTTAAACATCTTCTGTCGAATGAAAACGATGAACTGTGTAGAAATTATCAGCAGAATTGCAGAATGTACAACATAATGTTTGCATTTACGTCTCCTGGAATGAAAATTGACAATAGATTCAATAATGGAAACGGACCACCTAACATGAGAATTCAAGGGCAGGCTTGCCATAGAATTGGTAGCATGATGCCTGTGCATGGCGAAAAACCGAAATTCGCTCAGCTTTATATATACGACACTGACAATGAGATTCATCATAGGATGCAAGGAATAGGGTTATGTTTCTTAAGCCAACTGAGATGCATACTTTATATTTCCTTTGTTATTATCGTGCATGACATGTGTCTAATTTTTTAATGCAGCAACAACCAGAATATTATTGAAGAAACTGTTAGCCGAATACAGAACATGCTTGACGAATTCAACACACATGCTAAATGTTTTAGAATGGCATCAGCTAGACTAAAGGATTGTCCTGTACCTGACCTCAAGTTGAAGTTAATATCTGATAGATTAAAGGACGGACAAATTTATAACCAACCCACCATGTCTGAGGTTGCAGCCCTCATTGTTGGCGATGTTGATACAGGATCAAAAAGGGATATTATCCTTGAAAGACAAAGCGGTAGACTAAAACGAATAAGTGAATTTCATCCGAGCTATCTTGCATTACAATATCCACTTCTGTTTCCGTACGGGGAAGATGGATTTAGACTTGGTGTTCTACACAGAGAGACAGTTCCCCAAAAAAAAGGAAAGATGAACAAACTTACTATTAGAGAATGGCTGGCCTTTCGCATTCAGACCAGACAACGTGAAGCTCACACACTGCTCAGGTCAAGGAGATTGTTTCAGCAATTTTTGGTTGACGGATTCACTATGATGGAGTCACAGCGACTCAATTACATACGTAAGCATCAAAAAAAATTACGAGTATCCAAATACTCCAATTTGTCAGGAGTACACCAACAATCTTCAAATGAAGGAGCCCACAAAGGCAAAAGAGTGGTGTTGCCGTCAACATACGTTGGAAGTCGCAGATACATGGAACAATTATACTTTGATGGAATGGCAATTTGTAGTCAAATTGGATTTCCCGATCTATTCATTACCTTTACTTGCAATCCATGTTGGCCTAAGATTCAGAGGTTTCTTAACAACATGAATTTACAACCTCAAGATCATCCTGATATAATCTCAAGGGTTTTTAAAATGAAGTTTGACGAATTACTGTATGATATAACAAAGAAGCATGTCTTGGGCAGAGTTGTTGCGTGTGAGCCACATGAAATTAAATATCTAATACTTAATTCTTTCCTATTCTATACCAATGATTTTAAATTAATGTTTTACTGTATTTTAATTTCTTCTAGATATATAAACCATTGAGTTCCAAAAGAGAGGTTTGCCCCATGCACACATTTTACTTTTCATGCATCCCCAGAACAAGTTTCCCACTCCGGATGACATCAACAACATTATTTCAGCAGAAATACCGGCAGAAACGGATGATAAACAATTAAATCATTTGGTAAAGACACATATGATTCATGGTCCATGTGGGTTGGCTAACAGATCTTCCCCTTGCATGAAAAATGGTAAATGCTCTAAATTCTTTCCCAAAAATTGGCAGCCTCAAACCATTGTCGATCAAGATGGCTATCCCGTCTATAGGAGAAGGGATACTGGCATTACTGTTCTGAAAAAAAGTATTGTTCTTGATAATAGGTATGTAGTTCCTTATAATGCATATTTTCTAAAGAAATATCAGGCGCACATTAATATGGAATGGTGTAACCAAGGTACTTCTGTCAAGTACTTATTCAAGTATATTAACAAAGGTTACGATAGAATAACTGCAGCGGTTGTTCGGACCGAATCAGACGGAAGTTCATTTGGTACAGATGTTGATGAAATCAAACAGTACCTTGATTGCAGGTACGTTTCCCCCAGTGAGGCGTGTTGGAGGATTTTTTCATATCCTATCCATGGTAGATCTCCTTCTGTCGAAAGGTTGTATTTTCATCTGGAAGGCGAAAATCCGGTTTACTACACTGACTATGATTTCATAGACAATGTTCTTGAAAAACCAACTGTAAAGGAATCAATGTTTACAACTTGGATGGAGTCAAACAAAAAATACGAAGATGCAAAGACTTTAACATACACTGCCTTTCTTTCCAAGTTCGTTTACGATAAAAGGTACCGTTTATGGAGACCTCGAAAAAGAGGTCGTACGATTGGCCGGTTAATTTGGGTTCCTCCAAGCACTGGTGAGCTCTATTATCTTAGAATGATGTTGACGGTTGTCAAGGGACCTACTTTCTATGACGATATAAAAAAGGTTGGTGGAGTCGTCCGCGACAGTTTTAGAGATGCATGCTTTGAGATGGGATTTCTTAACGACGACAAAGAATATGTTGCAGCCATAAATGAGGCCAAAGATTAGGGTTCCGGTAATTTTTTGAGGAAACTATTTGTCACGATGCTGTTGTCTGGTACTGTTAATCGGTCGCGACATGTTTGGCAACAGACTTGGAAGTTGCTATCTGACGGTATTCTTCATCAACAGAGAATTGTCACTGGAATAAGAGGTACACTTAACAAATACCTAAATACTTCTGTTAAATTTCATACAATTACAAACCGTACGAAACTATTATAATGAGTTTTTCTTCTTATAATACCTTTTAGACTACTTTGGATGCAATAATTTCAATCCCTTTATACTTCCATATATATGTTACATTTCATACAGCACCTTTCAACAACCCCTTTCAATGCTGCCCTTTCAAAGAATCATAAGTTCCAGTAAGCAAGTCCTTTCAATGCTGCCATTTCATTAGTAATAAAAATATCTAATGCAATCTGTTATTACTCCCCATCAACACAGAACAGAATAATTCTGTGATTTATCTTTTACCTTCAACCACCTTTTGTCACAGCTACTGATCAAAAACATAACATTTTTAATGAACCCGAATGTCTGATGCTCTTGCATTATACTGAACTTTTCCATGATACTGCCATTGTAAGGTTAACGATCCTTTTGCATGTCTATCTTCATCAACACTGTGATTTCTATTGTACAAAATAGTTATATTTTCTTTTGGTTTGTATTTGTGTTGGAAGACATGCAATTGTCAACGGCAGAACTGACAAACCTCACATTAATTGAGATTGAGAATATGATGCAATCAAATAGAAGAAGCTTGCGTGAATTCAAAGATATGCCGTTTCCAGATTTGCATATAACGCGACATGTCGGCAATAGACTGATTTTTGATGAACGTGATTACGATGCTGATTCAGAGCGACAAAACTTCCAGAATCTATTTTCATCTTTAACAGGTATTTCCTCATTATTCAAATATCGATGTTTTCATTAAACTACTGTTGTATTGATTCTTTTCATTTGAACGTCAAGATGAGCAACGTGCAATCTTTGAAACCATAATGGACGCTGTCAAGAAACAAAACGGAGGCGTGTTTTTTTTACATGGATACGGCGGAACCGGTAAAACGTTTATGTGGAGGACATTATCAAGTGCACTTCGTTCAGATAAAAAAATTGTTCTGGCTGTTGCTTCAAGTGGCATAGCTTCCTTATTATTGCCAGGTGGTAGAACAGCCCATTCGAAGTTCAAAATTCCCATTCCAACGCTTGACAACTCTACTTGCAATGTTGACAAAGACTCTGAGCATTCACAGTTATTCGAAGCTACTGATGTCATAATATGGGACGAAGCACCCATGGCTCATAAGAATTGTTTTGAGGCCTTGGATAAGACCCTTAAGGATGTCATGAGCGATAAGGGTTTTGCAAATATAATTTTTGGTGGCAAGGTAGTTATATTTGGAGGAGATTTTTGACAGATACTTCCAGTTGTTCCAAGAGCAGGCCGTTCTGATATTGTTCATGCTTCCATTTGTTCTTCTTATGTGTGGGACTATTGCCAAGTCTTAACACTAACCAAAAACATGAGACTACAGAATGGGAGGGACGTTACAACTTCTGATGAACTTGCAGAATTCTCTAAATGGATATTAAATGTTGGCGACGGTAAAATATGTGAACCTAACGATGGATTAGCTGATATAGAAATTCCTCCTGATTTGTTAATTTCCAATTTTGAGGATCCAATAAGAGCTATAGTTGAAAGCACATACCCAAATTTGCTTGCCTACTTTCAAAATGTAGAATTTCTACAAGGAAAAGCAATACTTGCTTCAACCATTGAAGTTGTTGATAAAATTAATCATTACGTGTTAGACATGATACCGGGTAAACTCTTTTTTCTTTTGATGTTTCTTTTCGTGTAGATGTTTCGTTATTAAATAAATCTTGAAAAAACATTATGGATTGATTCGCGTTTTCCCATTTCTTAGGTGAGGACAAAGAGTATTTGAGTTTTGATTCGATTGATAGAACTGATTCAAGTTACACCGAAGCCTATGAATGTCTTACTCCAGAATTTCTTAGCAAGCTTAGGACTTCAGGTGTCCCAAATCACAAACTCAGATTAAAGGTTGGTACACCAATAATGCTTATGAGGAATTTGGACCAAAACGATGGTTTGTGTAACGGAACAAGACTAATTGTTACAAGGTTGGCAAATCACGTTATTGAGGCAAAGATCATGTCTGGTAAGAATGTTGGTAACATCTTTTTCATCCCTCGAATGTCTATGTCACCTTCCGAGTCACCGTGGCCATTTAAGTTGATTAGGAGACAGTTCCCAATTATTGTGTCGTACGCAATGACAATTAATAAGTCTCAAGGCCAATCACTTGATACAGTTGGATTGTATTTGCCTACTCCTGTATTCAGTCATGGCCAGTTGTATGTAGCCATTTCAAGAGTTACAAGCAAAAGTGGTCTAAAGATCTTAATACATGATAGTATGAATGTATCAACATCTATCACTACAAATGTTGTATACAAAGAAGTTTTCCAATCTCTTTGTTGATCGGTAAGTAAATAATAACAAATAATTTCTTTAATATAAATTGTTTTCGTAAATGCTGTCTAATTTTTGCATCATATATTGTGCAGGTGATAAAGTTGAAAACATCGTTTCCAAGCTGGTTGCATTGTATCTGAAGACTCATGATAGTTTCTTATTTTGAAGAGTCATCACAGTTTCTTATATTGTTACACAATCATGGTTTCAGTTTACATTTTTTAATGTTGTCAAATAAGTTTGATACACTAAATTTGGCCGAATTAGATGAACTTTTATTGAATTTCATAAAAACGATTTTACTGTTACATGACAACATTAGTTCCACGTTTTATGAATTCTCGACCGGCCCCGTGCGACAGCACGGGTTATCGACTAGTTATAATATAAATCATAATATAAATCAATATTATAAGGATTAGAAAAAACAAACACCAAAAGCAAAATATTTTTTTGTTGGGTGGGATAATTCAAAAGTGCTAGTTGTAATAGGTTGTTCTTTTATATGCATTTGAAATTATCATAATTAATTCTTGTTCTGGACTGGACCCGCCATGGTCTAAAGCAGAGATAAAGACCCAATCCAAGCAGCTCCTCGAGGAATACGCGCCTGATGATTCCCGCCAGCGTGCCCGACCATAGACTGCAGCCATGCCCGCCATTGCCCGGGACACATGGTGTCCCCGACCAAGAGAACTCCAACTCGAGTCCTGCTCAAGCATCCTCCCCGTAGGGCAGATTCTGTCCTCTCTGACAGTTATCGAATCATCTAAACTCCGGAAAGACCGCGTCTTCGTCCCTCCTCATTCTTCGCAGAGCATCACCAGGAAGGGGACCACGTGTGAGTCCCCACTACACACGTAGAACCTGACAGTTCCTTTATTGGGACAGTTCTGGTCGGCCTAATGAGGGAACCTTGGCCCAGTGTTGGGGGCTATAAATACCCTCTATTCCTAGAGGGTCAGGTATTCATCTCTTACGCATACATACATTTTTTTCCTGATCATTCCATCACTCATTTTAGCATCGGAGTGTCTTGCAGGTACCCCCCCATCTCACTCAAATTCTGCCCGAGCCAGTCGTGATGGTCCAAGTCTGATCAGGTAAGATCAGTGGCGCCGTCTGTGGGAATCTAGCTTCCCCGTCTTGCAAACCCTTGAAGACCAAAGCTCAAAATCACCCCCTATTGTCATGGCTGACCAAGTCCGGGACGAACAGAACGTCCGCGTCGTCGACGTCAACAACAACGTCGCGGATAAAAACAGAATTCCCGACAACACCGGCAACCCTGACCATAGCACACTCCCCGGGGGCACCATCCCCGGGCCCTCAGTCCACCGCGACGGAGCTACTGCCTCATCTTCTTCAGTCCCTCCGCCGCTCGAAGAAGACAACGCAGCTCCCCCAAACTATCTAGCTGCCCAATTTCAGGAAGTCCCTGTCCCCGCCGGGGCAGATGCTACAACCCGCGCACTATTCGCGGCGATCAATCAAACCAACTACCTCATCTTCGCCCGGGGGGAATGATTGAGGGCGCTAGAAGACGATAGAAGACCCGCGAGGAGACACAGGAGGCCTCAGACTCCACCTCCTCGAGTAACAGAGGTACATCTCCCATCTCCCCCGCAGAGACAATACAGAAACACCTCCCGAAGCCCGTCACCCCGACCATCGGGGAGACGACCCCCCTTGGAGAGGCAACCCGTCATTGAAGCCAGAGGGCACAACCATGGCCCCATACGGCAAGAAAGAAGACACTCCGGAGACAGGCACATAAGAATTGACCAATGAGCACCCCGCTCGAGGGATACCCAGCACGACCAGGACCATCGGGCACGACAATATCTCAGGTCCCCATCCCTGTCCCCATAGCGAAGTGACGAGGATGACCCCCGCGGTCCCCTTTCACAAGCCATCATGGAGGCGCCCATTCCCCCGGGCATGGAGAAGCCTCCACATCTGAAAGAATACGATGGAGTCGCGGACCCAGTCGACCACATAGATGGGTTCGAGGCTATGCTGCATTACCATAATGTCGGGGGACCAATCAAGTGCCGGTTGTTTCCCACGACCCTCAGAAAGGCAGCAATGGATTGGTATAAAGGCCTCGCCCCGGGGTCAATCACCTCGTGGCGAAACCTGAAGAATCAATTCATAAGTTCGTTCACTGCGTCTCGGAGACACCCGAAGACCGAGGCAGCACTTGAGGCCATCATCCAGAGACAGGATGAAACCTTGAGAGAATTTATCAATCGCTTCAATCGCGAAGCCATACAGGTCCCCTGCGCGGACCACATGAAAAGGTACTTGTTGGAGAGGGGGCTCCTCCCCGGCACAAAATTAAGAAAGGCGATGGGCATCGAACCACCCCGAACATTTGATGCTCTCCTTGAGAAGGCCCAGGCATATATGGATTACGAGGAAAGGGAGGCGGCCAACAGAGCTCGGGACCCCAGAACTCGTGGATCCAGCAGCAACCCGCGCCAAGAAGCCGCTCCTCCTCAACGAACCGGGGAGAAAAGAAAAGAGGACAGACCCCGAGAAGTCCGAGAGCAAAGAGGACCCTCGGGGCGTTTCACAGAATACATTCCGCTCACAGCTTCCCGCGAGCGCATCTTGGCGGAGTGTGCCAACACGGATTTTAAAGACGGCGGCGTTAAGAGCCCTCGACCTGCTCCTGTCAAGCCCAGAGTAGACAAGAGAAAATATTTTCAGTACCATAGGAGCCATGGTCATCTAACTGAAGACTGCGTCCACCTGAAGGACGCCATCGAAACCCTCATCAAGGGAGGGAGGCTCGCCCAATACCGGCGAAACGATGCTCCTCATCGTGACGCCCGGGAGACAAGAGAACCGGAGGAAGACGCCCGACCATCTGACGAGTCGGTCCCCGTCCAAACCGCCTTCTCCGTCACCAGATCGGAGGACTTATACGTCCCCGAACACCTGCAGGAGCCACTCACGACACACAGCAAGTGGGAATACTTTCCCTCCACCATGGTCATCAATGGTGGAGGATTCAACGACCTAACCATCAATTCGGCCAAGAGAAAGCTGGATGAACTGGTTGACTCTGCACCTCCTCAAACGGTGACTTTTGAAAGGGTGAAAGGTAGGTCGGAGCCTATCACCTTTTACCTCGAAGAGCTCCCCGGAGGAGCCCCCAACGCAGTCATTCCTTTGTTGATAAGAGTAAGAATGACCAACTTTGACGTGCACCGCATCCTCGTCGACGAAGGAAGTTCCGTAGATGTGATGTACAGTCAATTATTCTGGACTCTGCAACTAGATAACTCGCACCTCTCGCTGTATGTAGGGTCGGACTTACAGGGCTTCAACGGCTCGACCTCCAAACCTTGGAGATATGTCGAGCTCATGGTCACCTTCGGTGAGGGCACGACAACAAGGCAGGTCAAGGTGCACTTCCTCGTCATCGACTGCCCGTCCCTCTACAACTGCATCCTGGGGAGACCAACACTAGCAGAGCTGACCGCGGTGCCCTCCACCGTCCACTTGAAGATGAAGTTCTACACCAAGAAGGCACGGGTTGCTACCATCCAGGGGGACCTATCCGCTGCTCGAAGGTGCTTCAACTCCGCATCCAAGGGACGCGACACAGTCGACACTGGGACAAGGCCCGCCAAGAGACTGGCGACGACACGGCAGGAGACCGACAAATCGGAGCCCACCAAAGCAGAAGACCAGAGAGCTCCCCCAAAGGTTGACTCCATAGCTCTGGATACCCGCTTCGATCAGGACGAACCTCCCAACGGCGAGCAAATCCCCCTCCGACCAATCCCGGACGGGTACTTCGAGCTCGTCCCCCTCGGCGAGGACCCAAGCAAAGGAGTGAAGATTGACATCGACCTCCCCGACCTGGAAAGGAAGCAGATCAAAGCCTGTCTGCGCGAGAATGCTGACTTGTTCGCCTGGAGCACCGCGGAGATGTCCGGACTTGACCCCGAGGTCGCTTGTCACTGTCTCGCCATAGATCCTGCCGCTAAGGCAATAGTACAACGTAGGAGTAAGCAGTCTCCGGAGAAAACGGAGGCTGCTGAAAAAGCTGTAAAAGACCTCCTATAGGCGAATTTTATCTCTGAAGCCCGATATTCAACCTGGCTGTCAAATGTTGTACTAGTTAAAAAGAATAATGGAAAATGGTGGATGTGTGTTGATTATACCGATCTCAACCGGGCATGCCCGAAGGATGCTTTCCCTTTACCGAACATAGATATGCTGGTCGACAACTCGGCCGATTACAAGATATTGTCGTTCATGGATGCCTATTCAGGCTATAACCAAATCCCAATGGCCATGGGCGACAAACATTGCACTGCCTTCATGACCAGCTCAGGCAATTATTACTACAACGTAATGCCCTTTGGACTAAAGAACCCATGGGCAACTTACCAACGTATGATGAACAGAGTGTTCCACAAACAAATCAGAGACATGCTCGAGGTTTACATGGACGACATGATCGTCAAGTCCCGAGCAGACACCGATCATACAGCCCACCTCAAAGCAGTCTTCGCCCAAGCAAGACAATGTAAGATGAGGTTCAATCCCGAGAAATGCACGTTCGGGGTCAAAGCAGGGAAATTCCTCAGGTTTTACCTGACGGAATGAGGGATTGAAGCTAATCCCGACAAATGTCGAGCCTTCTCCGACCTCCCGACACCTACGTCGAAGAAATCAATGCAAGTCATGAATGACATGCTCACCTCGCTGTCCCGCTTTGCCGCAAGATCCGCTCAACACGCCCTCCCCTTCTTCAAACTCCTTCGCAAAGAAGCGGCCTTCGAATGGACCGAGGAATGTGAACGGGCACTACGCCACCTAAAATAGAGTCTATCCCAACCGCCCGTACTGTCTCGACCAGTTGACGGGGAACCTATATTTCTATACTTGGCTGTCTCGAACGAAGCCATCAGCGCAGCTCTCATTCGCGAGACCACCGACGGGCAGAAACCCGTTTATTTCACGAGAAAAGCCCTACAAGGACTCGAGAGCAGATACCAACAGATAAAAAAAGTAGCTCTAGCCCTCGTCAACGCGGCGAGGAGACTCAGACACTATTTTCTGGCCCACACAGTCATAGTGCGAACCGACCAACCGGTAAAACAACTCTTAGGTCGACCTGACATGGCGGGCCAAATGTTGAAATGGTCCTTGGAACTCTCCGAGTTCGACATTTAATACGAGAGCAGGAAAGCTCTAAAGGCACAAGCCCTGGCCGACTTCGTCGCGAAAATGACCGCTCACGACCCGCCCGCAGGGAAGGAGCACAAATGGACCATCTTCGTCGATGGAGCTTCCAGCTCGTCCGGAAGCGGCGCAGGGATCCTCCTAGAAAATGAGGAGGGTGTGGTGATCGAACACTCATTAACCCTCTCCTTCCCGACCTAGAACAACCAAGCAGAATACGAGGCCCTGCTCGCAGGACTAAGGCTAGCCGAGGACCTAGGAGCCCACGAGGTACGAATTTTCATAGACTCTCAACTTGTTGCTTCCCAAGTCCAAGGGAGTTACCAAGCTAAAAACGACAGCCTCGTCGAATACCTAAACTTAGTCAAAGAACACATGAAAAAGTTTGACCGAGTAGAAATATCACACGTCCCGCGCGAGCAAAACACAAGGGCAGACACACTGTCCAAGCTCGCAAGCACGAGAAAGAAGGGCGAAAATAAGTCCGTCATACAAGAATCCCTGTCACGCCCGACCATTGAAAGGTCCTCGACCCCAGTCAAGGTGCACACCATCAGAGACACCTCGTGCTGGATGACCCCGGTGTACAATTTTCTGACAAAGGGCGAGCTCCCTTCGGACCAGACAGAAGCGACCATCATGAAACGACGAGCATGCTCCTACGTGGTGCTCGAGCATAAACTATACCGCAGGGGATTCTCCATTCCCCTCCTGAAATGCATCGACGAATCCATAGTCCCCAAGGTATTACGGGAGATACACGAAGGGATTAACGCCCAGCACATGGGCGGTAAGTCCCTGGCGAGGAAAGCCTTGCGAGCGGGGTACTATTGGTCGACAATGCAGCATGATGCTAAGGAACACGTTAAGAAGTGTGACAAGTGCCAAAAGCACGCCGACATGCATCTCGCTCCCCCTCACGAGTTGAGCACACTGTCGTCCCTGTGGCCGTTTGCATGGTGGGGATGGATATCCTCGGACCATTCGTGCAAGGGACTTACCAAAACAAGTTCCTTATCATAGCCGTGGATTACTTCACGAAATGGATAGAGGTCGAGGCTCTCGCGAAGATCACCTCGCACAACATCCTCCGTTTCTACAAAAGAAACATCCTCGCCAGATTCGGGATCCCGAGGGCACTAGTCACCAACAACGGCACCCAATTCACCGACCACGGATTCCAAAACTTTGTCACCAAACTGGGAACCAAACAACATTTCACCTCGGTCGAGCACCCTCAAACCAACGGGAAAGACGAGGCCGCTAACAGAGTCATCCTGCGAGGACTCAAATGCCAGCTCGACGAAGCTAAAAGAGGGTGGGTCGAGGAGCTGCACAGTGTTTTATGGGCTTATCGCACCACGCCCCATTCAACGACGGGCGAAACCCCCTTTCGACTAACATACGGCACCGAGGCCGTCATCCCCGTAGAAATCAGGGAACCCTCCAGGCAGACAGAAGTACCCCTCGACGAAGAAATGAACGACGAGGCACTCAGGGACGAACTCGACTTGGTCGAGGAAATTCGATCAGGGGCAGCCCTGCGCGAGGCCACTCTAAAACAATGAGTGGCCCTGCGTCACAATGACAAGGTCATCAAACGCGAGTTCAAGATCGGCAGCCTAGTACTACGAAGAAACCAGAAAGACTCCCGCGAAGGGAAATTGGCCGCGAACTGGGAAGGGCCTTACCGCGTCCACGGCACCACAGGTACCGGGGCATACTATCTCGAGCAGCTAGACGGAGAACCATTGCCACGACCCTAGAATGCTGCTAAACTAAAGCAGTACTATAGTTAAAAAACCCTTAAACACTAAGGACTCTCGTCGTCGAACATCCACATCCAGTCAACGGAGAGGAATGTCTCGACCACGTAGATAGGACAAGGTACGGGCCCAATCTACGCCCAAATGACATAACGCCGTTCAGCCAAACGAGGACGAATGACGATGCCCGACAGGGACACCTCAATCGAGCTCCACTGTCGAAGTACCCACATGGCAGAACACCCAGCTCGCAATGGGCAGTTCACGCCACGGGCATACAACCTCAATCTGGGTCATACGCCCGAGCAAGCGGGCTTCACTCCGCACGACCGAAGCATTTCGAAATATGTCGGACCACCAAAGGGGTCGAAGGGATCTCCACTCGAGGGTATAACTTAGGCAAATTTCGCCATAAAGTAACAGTCGGATACAAGCGTGGCTCGAGGACATAACTTATACAAATTTCGTCACGATATAAAAACTTAGACACGAGCAAGTTTAAAGCTAAGACGAACATTCATTTAAAAACTCGTACACAAAGCGAATAAAAATGAACCGACCAAAAAGGCTAGCGATGTTCGGAGTTACAGACAAAGGCACAACGGCCAAAAGAAATATGTACGGGCACGCAGGCCCCAAAATTAAGCATGGGCGCACAGGCCCCAAAACAAACACCAATAAGCGGGCACGCATTCCCAACCAGAAACTCCACGACTAAACTTCCCCGGGACTACCAGCATCCACCACAGGAGACTCAGGAGGAGGCACAACCTGTCCGTCAATAATCTGGGACATGAAACCCACTCCCGCGGTATTCATGCCCGAATTCAATATGGCGAGCTGGATGACCGCAGCCTCAAACCCTTCCGCTAAAGCATCGACACAGTCTGTTTCGAGGAGATGGATACGCGCGACAAGATCCAAACGGCTCCGCAAAGGGGCTGTATCCTCCGAATCATCTTCAGCAGGAAGCATGGCAGCTTTCAGCTCCTCGACTTCTTTAGACAGACGTTTTTGTCGGCCTCCAAGCATTCCCTATCCAGTCGAAGATAATCCCTCTCCTCAGCAACCTTCCCCGAGTTCTCCTTCTCCACCGCCAGCAGGTCGGCTTGTTTGCGAAACATTTCCTCAGATCGCTCAAGAGCAGCCTTCAACTTACGAGAGCCGGCAGCGAGGGCAACTTTCTCTGACTCCAGCTCCTTGACGCGATCCGAGGAGTCTGACCCCTCCTCAGCAAGGACATCGGCCATCTCAGCCATCTTCACCATCCCGACCATACTGGCGGCCAAGTGTTTTCTCCGGCTTTCTTTGTTGAGCCGCCTGATGGTCTCGGCTTCCTCGTTGCTCACTGTCAGGGGAAACCCCTCGAAGAAATCATCCTCTTTAAAACAGGGGGGTAAGCTGAAGGCCCTCGCAGCGACAGACTAGTCGCCAACTTCCGACCGATTATCTGCCCGACTTCTCTTTCTCGTAATTAGCTCAGTGGGATACTCGGCGTCAGGGGAGCCCGGGGACCCGCTAGAAGCATCGCCCGAACTGGTCGGCGGACCCATCCTTATGGCCTGCGGAGCTCGCACCAGCCTCCTGTTTACTCTCTTGTCCTGAGTCAGTTTTAAAAGCCTCTCCCTTCGTTCAGCCATGTCGCCTACAAAGAAGAGGAAAACTCGGGTTAGTTGCGAGCAAGTAAAAAACAACGAAATTGGAATAAAACTACAAGACAAAAGCAACCTAATAGATTTACGGCATGCCCGTAAGATTGGCACTCGACGAGCGCCTTTGTGTCGATGGGACGGGCCTTGAACATCGGGTACCCTTGCTCGTCAAGAATGTCTTCCCCTTCCCTCGTGACCCACCGGGCAGGGAAAAAACTGTCGACATATTTGCAAAGGATACCATAGGCTTCTTCATCCTCGACGCACATACTTCTCGCGTGCGTGTGGTAGTACCCAGTACCATGGTCGTAATGGCCCGAGCACCAATGTAACGGGAACTTGGATACGCACCCCATTGCCGGTCGACCTTCGGCATCCATGAGGGGCTCCCCGTGCTCGTCGACTACCGCGGTTTCCTCTTCATACATAGAATCCAAAGCAGTATGGGTGACCGGCTGCAGAACGTACCACTTGTCCTTGAAGCCCCGGACTGAATCCATGTACATCCTAAACAGTCTCTTCGACTGTTTCAGGGAAACCCAACTATGCCTGCCTCCTCAAGACTGACGCTGCAGGTGAAAAACTCTGAAGAAAAGGGGAATGGTCGCCCCGATCCTCAAGAAGCGGCATGTCAGCTCGAATTCTCGAAGGAAGGCAATTGAATTAGGATGAAGTTGGGAAGGGGCCAAGTTCATATGGCACAACACCCCGACTTGGAAATCACTGAAAGGAAGCGTGAGACCGAGATCCCTAAACACGATCTCGTACATTGGAAACCCATACTCGATGAACTCCGAGAAGATTCGTGAATCGAAGGACGGCCTCGTCACAACAAAATTATTCTGGAAACCTGGCTGACTACCGCCGTGTTCGACGACAGTATATGCGCGCCGACTACGCCGATAATACGCCGAGGCAATCCCTCGAGGCTCAACACCCACCCAATCCAACGAAGAGTCATTGACGGTATCAACTAGAGTCACGTTTTCTTCGGCACTTTGGTCTTCGACCTCACTACGCCTCGAAGACTCCGGTTCGTCGGCCATTTACATGCAAAGCACAGGAAACCGGTGAAATTCGAGAGAAAATCCGCATGCTCGCCACAGTAACGGGAAGCAGTGCGCGACAAGCCAAATATGCTTGACCAGACGTCTGAAACAATAAGAGAGTAGCATGAACACCCCGCGCGATAAACATGGATGACTCGAACAAGATCCTGGTTTCGCCTCCCCGATGCTAAGATGCTACAACGAGTTGTCCTACATACTTCCTAAGGGGTCAACATCCCAGCCAGCTCATGGATGCACCGACCTAAACTATGAATGTGACGGGCAATATCATAAATCCTATGCCTAGAACTATGGGTTTACCGGGAAGTCTCATAGATTATGCGCCTAAAACCATGAAGGTCACGGGCAGCATTGCGAGTCACGTACCTAAAACTATGAGTTTACCGAGCACAAACATGAATATACCGGGCACTACTCCCAGATGTGGGTTTCTAACATCCAAGTAACGGTAAAACTACCTACAACGAAGAAAAATAAGAGGAATAAACACTTACTTGGAAACAAAGAAGAATGCACGGCAGCAATGAAAGAAGTCAACGGAGGAAGGTGCGGTAATCTTGCGATGTTGTAGAAAACAGCGGCGGCGGAAGCAGAGGAAGAAGGAGAAGCGCGAAGAAGGAAAAAAAATTATGGGACCCAAGGATCCTATTTATAGGGATGACGTGGAATACGAAACGTCGCCCCGGGGAGCCACGAACTTCCCCTCCTCGAAATCTACTCCCCCTAGGCAATGATGATCCTACTGTCGCCTGTCGCTAGGGTGGCGCCACGGTTCCCAAGGATTGCCTCGTGTACCTAATAAACACAGCCTACGAGGAATTCCTCGAGCACGCGTCGACGAGGATTACGCTACAAACGCAACCCATGAGAAACTCCTCGAGCATGCATGAGGAAGCAATATCCTGGTCTGGGCATCAGACCCCCGTGGTAAAGGCGAGTTGAAGTCAAGTCATAACTCTTGCTCCAGGAGCAACGACTTGGGGGGCTCCTGTTCTGGACTGGGCCCGCCCTGGCCCAAAGCAAAGATAAAGGCCTAATCCAAGCAGCTCCTCGAGGAATGCGCGCTCGCGGATTCCCACTAGCGTGCCCGACCATAGACTGCATCCATGCCCACCATTGCCCGCGACACATGGTGTCCCCGACCAAGGGAACTCCAGCTCGAGTCCTGCTTGAGCACCCTCCCCGTAGGGCAGATTCTGTCCTCTCTGACCGTTATCGAATCATCTAAACTCCGTAAAGACCGCGTCTTCGTCCCTCCTCATTCTTCGCAGAGCATCACCAGGAAGGGGACCACGTGCGGGTCCCCACTACACACGTAGAACCTGGCAGTTTCTTTATTGGGCCAGTTCTGGTCGGCCCAATGAGGGAACCTTGGCCCAGCGCTGGGGGCTATAAATACCCTCTGTTCCTAGAGGGTCAGGTATTCATCTCTTACGCATACATACACTTTTTACCTGCTTATTCTGTCACTTATTTTAGCATCGGAGTGTCTTGCAGGTACCCCCCCCCCATCTCACTCAAATTCTGCCCGAGTCAATCGTGACGGTCCAAGTCTGATCAGGTAAGATCAATTCTAAATTTTTATTACAAGTTTCCAATATAGTTATTAAGTACGCAAATTAATCGACTATTTGATTCTTCAAACTCGGGCTCTTCGAGCAAATTGCCACATATGTTTGAAGAACTTCTCATTGATTAATGTGCTCACGTTAAAATATTAAAACTCTTAAATGTTTTCTTTTGGGATCCTACTTATTTCATATGGACGAGTCTCACACGAGATATTACAGTTATAAATAACGTTTTTTTATGATTGAACTTTCTCTGTAGATATTAAAAAATCGAGAGTTTAAGTTCCGGATAAGTTATGTTTTATTTTTTATTTTTAAATCAATTTTTTTTTGGTTTTTAAAACACTCAAGAATTATAGTTATAAGAGAGTCTCTTTCGAATCTTTGTCACTGTATTATAAGTTTTTTTAATAGTTTATTTAATATTTTTCTTTTGACGCTTTTCTAGTTTTTTATTTATTTATTTTTTATATATTTTTTGTAAGTGTTTAGTTATTGGCATGTTTTTTTGGTAAAACCAGGTGTGTGAATATCATGACTGATGTCATAACATTCTGGTTTATTAGGTACTTTATGCAGAAAAATTATGGCATACATTAGCTACTGTATATGAGTGTGTATCTGAGCATTTTGCAAAAGATCACATTTATTGCCTTCTACCAAAATCAGTAAACAGGAATTCTGATGACATAACAAATGTTAAGACATCCTGTACTGATCTAACAGATATGCAGTTTGGTTAATTCTGAGATTTTTCAGGAAGTTGAGTCATTACTTCCAGAACAGAATCTTGTGTGGTCTTTGGGTTAACCTAGCTCAACCCTAATCTGGTTGATAAAGTCTTGTGACCAAGTCTTAAGGTTAAACCTAATGAACCCTAGCTTTTTGTGGAAACCCTAACTGAAGAAACAACTGCTATATATTCAACAGGATTGCTGTTTGGAAAGTATCTCTTTTAACTGAAGATCAATTAGGAGCTGTATAGTTTTAACTGTTGTAATCCAAGCAATTATCATTGTGATAAGTGACTTGGAATAGGTTTTGATTGTAAGGGTTTTTGTATCACTCAAAGCTTTGAAGCAAGAGTGTTTTGTGTCTCTTGACTAAAGCTTTGAAGCAAAGTCAAGTTAGGTTTATGTATCACTCAAAGCTGTGAAGCAAGAGTGTTTGTGTTACTTGATTAAAAAGCTGTGAAGCATAATCAAGTGTATGTTCTGAAGAGTGTCTTCATTAATTCATTAGTCAATTGTTTTAAGTATCACTGCTGTGATTGAGGGGGAGTGAGTAGGAACTCAGGTTTAAGTTGAACTTAGATTGAAGTTGCATTGGGTAGGTCTTAAGTGAAGGAGATAAACTGGTTGGTTTATTCCTGAATTAATATCTCTTATAGTGGATTTCCTCCCTGGCTTGGTAGCCCCCAGAGTAGGTGTTGTTTCACACTGAACTGGGTAAACAATTGACTGTGTTCTTTACTGTTTTTATTTATTGTCTTATAGAAAGTCAGATACGGTGTCATAACATTCACTGTGACATTGAGTATCTGCTACCAGAATTTCAATTGGTATCAGAGCAGGCACCCTGCCTGTATTACTGGGTGAGATCTAGGGATATCACTTTCTGGCACAATGGACAAAGAAGGAGTTTTTGGAAATAGACCACCCATTCTGGATGGAACAAATTATGACTACTAGAAACCTCGTGTGATTGCCTTTTTAAAATCTCTGGACAAAAAGGCTTGGAGAGCTGCTGACAAAGGATGGAACCATCCCACCATAACTGAGAAAGATGGGACAACCAGTCTGAAGCCTGAGGAAGAATGGAGAAAAGAAGAAAATGAGTTAGCCCTGGGAAATTCCAAAGCTTTAAATGCCTTGTTCAATGGAATTGATAGAAACATTTTCACACTAGTACATCAATGTGAACTGGCCAAGGAAGTGTGGGACACTCTCAAAACTACCCATGAAGGCACATCCAAAGTAAAAATGTCAAGGCTTCAGATGATGACTACAAAGTTTGAGAACCTAAGGATGAAGGAAGATGAAACCATTCATGAGTTTCACATGAACATCTTGGAGATTGCCAACACCTCAGGAGCATTGGGAGAAAAGATGTCTGAAGAAAAACTGGTGAGAAAGATTCTCAGATCCCTGCCTAAAAGATTTGCAATGAAGGTAACTGCTATAGAGGAAGCCCAGGACATCAACAACTTAAAGGTGGATGAACTCATTGGGTCTCTTCAGACTTTTGAGATGGGGATCAGTGACAATGTTGACAAGAAAAACAAGAACATAGCACTTGTATCCAACACTGAAGATGAAAACAAGGAGGATGAAGAAGAAAATATTTCAGAAGCTATAGCCATGCTTGGAAGACAATTCAACAAACTCATCAAGAGAATGGATCCAAAGTCAAGGTCAAATGTTGAGAACATCCCCTCTGACATTAACAGATCTTATGACTCCAGCAGAAGACCAAGGTCTGAAGAGAAGGGAAATCAAGGCAGAGGAATTCAATGCCATGGTTGTGAAGGATATGGGCATATTCGAGCTGAATGTCCTACCTTTCTTAAGAAAAAAAAGAAAGGTATGACTGTTACCTGGTCTGACTGTGATTCAGAAAGTAATTCTGATGAAGAATCTGCCAAACTAGTTACTGCACTAACTGGTGTTTGTACCTCTGAAAGTGACACTAGTGATGAGGAAGTGACATTTGAAGAACTGGTTGATACTTACAAGAAATTGTGTATCAGAAGTGCTGAAGTCTGTGTGCAAAATGAGAGACAAACAAAACTCATCATAAAGTTGGAGGCTGAAAAAAGGGCAGACCTTGAAACTATAAGTCGTCTAGAAGGGGAAGTTCAAATGCTGAACTCAAAATTGAACCAGATGACCAAATCTGTCAAGATGCTGACAAATGGAACTGACAAATTGGAAGAAATCCTTCAGGTTGGACAAAATGTGGGAAACAAGTCTGGACTAGGATTTGTGGGAGCAAAGAAATCTGGTGCAGACAAGAAGATCAGGTCTGATAAACAAATGTCAAAGCAGATGTCACAACATAACACTCAACATCGGGAACAGAGAAATATGAAGAAAAAGTACCAAAGATGGAGATGTCATCATTGTGGGAGGTTTGGTCACATAAAGCCCTCCTGCTTCAGATTGTATGGATACCCTAATCAGAACCCAGGTGTCAAACCTAAGGCTAACAGGGTACCACATACTCCCCAATGGAAGAAAAAGGCTACTGCCCTGATAGCCCACACTTCCCTGAGAGTCTCTACAAAGGAAGACTGGTACTTCGACAGTGGGTGTTCTAAGCACATGACTGGAATCAAGAACATTCTCAATCATGTTAAACCTCACACCACTAGTTATGTGACCTTTGGAGATGGTGCTAAAGGTGAAATCAAAGGAGTTGGTAATTTGGACTGCCCTAGAGTTCCAAATCTGAATGAAGTACTATTGGTAAAAGGCCTGACTGCTAATCTCATTAGTATCAGTCAATTATGTGATCTAGGATTCAAGGTCAACTTCTCAAAATCTGAATGTCTTGTAATTAATGAAAAACAAGAAGTTGTAATGAAAGGAGTCAGATCTAAAGACAATTGTTACTTGTGGGAGCCTGAGAACACTAATAACTCCACTGTGTGTTCTATTGCCAAAGAAGAAAAAGAGGTGAAACTGTTGCACCAAAAACTTGGCCATCTTCATCTAAGAGGAATGAAAAGGATTATCTCCATGGAAGCAGTCAGAGGGATTCCAAGACTGCAAATTGATGAAGGGAGAGTTTGTGGTGAATGTCAGGTTGGTAAGCAGACTAGGATGTCACATCCAAAGTCAAGACATCTGACCACCTCTAAGGTTCTGGAACTTCTACATATGGATCTGATGGGACCAATGCAGGTGGAAAGTCTTGGTGGAAAGAGATATGCCTATGTTGTTGTGGATGACTATTCCAGATTCACCTGGATTAACTTCATTAAAGAAAAATCTGATGTGTTTGAAGTGTTTAAAGAACTGTGCAAAAGAATTCAAAGAGAAAAAGAAGGGTGTATTGTCAGAATCAGAAGTGATCATGGCAAGGAATTTGAAAACAGTAAGTTTAATGAGTTCTGTTCCTCAGAAGGAATTAGTCATGAATTCTCTTCTCCTATAACTCCTCAACAAAATGGAGTTGTAGAAAGGAAAAATAGAACCATACAGGAATCTGCCAGAGCTATGATACATGCCAAAAGACTTCCTATTCATTTTTGGGCTGAAGCTATGAATATAACCTGTTATGTCCATAACAGAGTCACTTTGAGAAAGGGAACCTCATCCACCATTTATGAACTCTGGAAAGGAAGAAAGCCAACTATGAAGTACTTCCATGTATTTGGCAGCAAATGCTATATTCTGGCAGATCGTGAACAAAGGAGAAAGCTGGACCCTAAAAGTGATGAAGGTATATTCTTAGGATACTCCTCCAACAGCAGAGCTTATAGGGTATTCAATTCCAGGACCAAAGTCATGATGGAATCAATAAATGTCATAATTGATGATTATCATGAAGAAACAGATGTCCCTTGTAATGTTGAGACATTCTTTGAGTCTCCAACTCAACAGAATGACCTTCCTAACACCACTACAGCAGACTCTGAATCCAAGGAAGCTAGCAAAATCCCTTCCATCAGAATTCAAAAAGATTATCCTAAAGAACTCATTATAGGGGATCCAAATAGTGGAGTCACTACAAGATCTAGAGAAATCATCTCAAACTCTTGCTTTGTGTCTAAAATTGAACCAAGAAATGTTAAGGAGGCCTTAACTGATGAATACTGGATTGGTGCAATGCAAGATGAATTGAACCAATTTAAGTAACATGAAGTTTGGGAGTTAGTTCCTAGACCAGAGGGAACAAACATCATTGGCACAAAATGGATATACAAGAACAAATTAGATGCTGAAGGAGTTATCACTAGGAATTAGGCAAGACTTGTTGCCCAAGGATACACTCAAGTTGAAGGGGTTGATTTTGATGAAACCTTTTCCCCTGTAGCCAGACTGGAATCTATCAGACTCCTATTGGGAATTGCTTGTCTCCTGAAGTTCAAGCTGTTTCAGATGGATGTAAAAAGTGCCTTCCTAAATGGGTACTTAAATGAAGAAGTGTATGTGGAGCAACCTAAAGGTTTTGTGGATCCAAACCACCCTAATCATGTCTACAAATTGAGGAAAGCTCTATATGGACTGAAACAAGCTCCTAGAGCATGGTATGACAGGTTAACAAAATTTCTCTCAGACAAAGGATACAGAAAAGGAGGCTTGGATAAAACCCTCTTTGTCAAAAATGAAGGAGGGAAGTTAATGGTAGCTCAAATATATGTTGATGACATAGTGTTTGGGGGAATGTCAGAACAAATGGTTAAACATTTTGCTGACCAGATGAAGGCTGAATTCGAAATGAGTCTCATGGGAGAACTGACTTATTTTCTTGGACTGCAAGTCTCACAGATGGAGGACTCAATCTTTCTATCTCAAAGCAAGTATGCAAAGAACATTGTCAAGAAGTTTGGTATGGAGAATGCCAGTCACAAAAGGACCCCTGCACCTACTCATTTAAAGCTATCCAAAGATTCAAGTGGGGTTAAGGTGGACCAAAGTCTGTACAAAAGCATGATAGGAAGTTTGCTGTACTTAACAGCCAGCAGACCTGACATTGCTTTTGCAGTTGGAGTTTGTGCAAGATACCAAGCTGATCCTAAAGTCAGTCATATCAACCAAGTAAAGAGAATTTTGAAGTATGTAAGTGGAACTTACAACTATGGCTTGCTGTACTCTCATGGGTGTGAACCAACTCTGACTGGTTATTGTGATGCTGATTGGGCTGGAAGTGCTGATGATAGAAAAAGCACCTCTGGAGGATGTTTCTTCTTAGGAAACAATCTGGTCTCCTGGTTCAGCAAGAAACATAACTGTGTGTCTCTCTCTACTGCTGAAGCTGAATACATTGCAGCTGGTAGTAGCTGTTCTCAAATGATCTGGATGAAACAGATGCTTACTGAGTATAATGTCACACAAGATGTTATGACATTGTACTGCGACAATCTGAGTACAATCAACATTTCCAAGAATCCTATTCAGCATAGCAAGACCAAGCATATTGACATAAGACATCACTTTATCAGAGACCTTGTAGAAAAGAAGACGATTAAATTGGAACATGTTGCCACTGAGCTACAGCTGGCTGACATTTTTACCAAGGCACTTGATGCAAATCAATTTGAAAACTTGAGGGGCAAGTTGGGTATTTGCCAACAGGAGGAATTGTAGCAATTAATTTTTCTTAAAACAAGGGTTGAAGGAGTTGTTTTTGTTAAGTCTAGTTTGATTGGGTTAATCATATGCTTTCCCATTTCTTTTATAATTATTAAGAAGCTGACTAGACACTCACTTGTCCCCTTCCTCTCTCAATTCTGCAACAAATCCCATTCTCTCAATCAAAGTTCTCTCTCTAGTTGGAACAGGAGGAGACTGATGGAAACAGAAGGGAAGAAGATCAGCTCACTGCTAAAGAAAGTAGCTCCTCTGAAGAGGACAATGCTTAAAAGTTTGGAGGAGTTGACAAGCCTGATGCTGGTTCCTGTTGATGCAAGTGTTTTTCAGATTTTATTTGTTACTTTTCTTACTCATTTTGGATGACTGTAATGTATCTTTGGCCCATTTGTGGCTAAAGAGGGGGAGATATTTTGTGTTAATTACTTGGTAGACATTATATTTTTCTGCAGTCATATTCATTCTGCTGCTCTATATTCTCTGATTGCTTAGGGGGTTTAGCCAAAAATCTGCCAAAGGGGGAGTTTGTAAGTGTTTAGTTATTGGCATGTTTTTTTGGTAAAACCAGGTGTGTGAATGTCATGACTGATGTCATAACATTCTGGTTTATTAGGTACTTTATGCAAAAAAATTATGGCATACAGTAGCTACTGTATATGAGTGTGTATCTGAGCATTTTGCAAAAGATCACATTTATTGCCTTCTACCAAAATCAGTAAACAGGAATTCTGATGTCATAACAAATGTTAAGACATCCTGTACTGATCTAACAGATATGCAATTTGGTTAATTCTGAGATTTTTCAGGAAGTTGAGTCATTACTTCCAGAACAGAATCTTGCGTGGTCTTTGGGTTAACCTAGCTCAACCCTAATCTGGTTGATAAAGTCTTGTGACCAAGTCTTAAGGTTAAACCTAATTAACCCTATCTTTTTGTGGAAACCCTAACTGAAGAAACAACTGCTATATATTCAACAGGATTGCTGTTTGGAAAGTATCTCTTTTGACTGAAGATCAATTAGGAGCTGTATAGTTTTAACTGTTGTAATCCAAGCAATTATCATTGTGATAAGTGACTTGGAATAGGTTTTGATTGTAAGGGTTTTTGTATCACTCAAAGCTTTGAAGCAAGAGTGTTTTGTGTCTCTTGACTAAAGCTTTGAAGCAAAGTCAAGTTAGGTTTATGTATCACTCAAAGCTGTGAAGCAAGAGTGTTTGTGTTACTTGATTAAAAAGCTGTGAAGCATAATCAAGTGTATGTTCTGAAGAGTGTCTTCATTAATTCATTAGTCAATTGTTTTAAGTATCACTGCTATGATTGAGGGGGAGTGAGTAGGAACTCAGGTTTAAGTTGAACTTAGATTGAAGTTGCATTGGGTAGGTCTTAAGTGAAGGAGATAAACTGGTTGGTTTATTCCTGAATTAATATCTCTTATAGTGGATTTCCTCCCTGGCTTGGTAGCCCCCAGAGTAGGTGTTGTTTCACACTGAACTGGGTAAACAATTGACTGTGTTCTTTACTGTTTTTATTTACTGTCTTATAGAAAGTCAGATACGGTGTCATAACATTCACTGTGACATTGAGTATCTGCTGCCAGAATTTCATTTTTTATCTGTATTGAGCTCAGTTATTTGGTTCTCATGAGAGTTAATATATTTTGCATCAATATTTCCAAAAGCTCGTTTTATTTTTTTAATTTTGTATATCAATTCCCTTGATTTTAACTAAAAAATAACGTGATCTATATTTTAAATGAATTCTCATAATATGTCACTATTGTGTTTTTTTTTATATTTTCTATTTTTTATTAATACTTTCATGTTGATTTTAATTTAAAACCGACGTGTCACATCTTTTGTATAAAATACTTCAGACTACTATCTAGTTTTTAACTTTTCATTTACCTATCAACACTCAAACGTCATTTCGTCACTCTCATTTCGCAATAAAAATCTAAGCGATTTTCATCGTTGCAAATAAACTTCAAGCTGAAACCCTTCCAACTGATATTTATCAAATGCCATTTCATCAACAAATATTAATTTTTACAACAGGTTTGTTCTTCACTGAAAAGGTTTACATATCACTTTGTTTTTCACTGAAATAGTCTCTTGATCATGTTGTTTAAGATTTCTACGTCAGTTTGTCTCTTGATCATTTTGTTTCAACGTGTTCCTATGTTAGTTTGTCTCTTGATCATTTTGTTTTTACGTATTTTTATGTTAGATTGTTGTTTGATTCAGGTTGTTTGATTCACTAACATAGTGTCTCTTGATCATTTGCTTTTTTACTGAAACATTGTTGTTTGATTCAGGTTAGTCTCTTGATAGTCATGGCTGATTCGACAAGCATCTCCCATACAACATCTGTTGCAACCTCTATTAATACAAAACATAAAATAAAAACTAAAGGCGTCACAATGCATGCCAAGGTGAAAAAAAACCCACAAAAGTGGTGTTCGCTACCCAATTAGAGTTGATATAGAAACTGACAGGGCTTATGGTGAACATACTGAGGATTTTATGGGTTACATTGCGTTACAAGGTAGAAGTAAAGTGAGTATTTTGTAAGATAGTTGGTACGAAGTTGACGAGAAATTGAAAGACGCCATATGGGAGGATATTACGGTATTTATTTGACATTTATGCATTGAGTATATATGATCATTTATTTTTTGTTTAATATATACTAATAACATATCTATTATGTAAACATAGAAAATGTTTATTGTTAGTCTAGAGGATAGTATCATGAAGAAGAAATTGCTTACATATTGTAGTAAGCATTAGAGGGACTTTAAGATATAATTCACTCATGATTATATTCATTATTCAAGTGATAAATACAAGCCTTCATACGAGGTGTATTCATATATTGATGATGATAATTGGGATAAATTTGTAGAGTCTCGCTCAACTTCTGACTTCTTGGCTAAGAGCCAAAAAGGAAAGGAAAATCGAGCTAGAATTATCCGTCCACGTTTGAAAATTAACTTACTAACGCTTCGAGACTAACATAGTAAGCTAAACCGCAGATTTTGTCCACTCATCATAGCCTAGGGGATGAATAATACAAAGTTTCATAACTCATCGTTGCTTCGAGACTAACATGATCAACTATATTGCAAAAAATAGATGACTTATTGTTGCTTCAAGACTAACGCATCGAGTTATATCACAGATTTCGTATATCTACTACAATCTAGAGAGTTAATGATACTCTTTTGAAAATATCATACCAATGCTTCGAGACTAACATGGTAAGCTATATCGTAGACTTACGTATTTATCACAGCCTAGAGGATAAATACCACAAGCTTGATAATTCATTATTGCTTGGAGACTGATACAATGGACTATATCGCAAATTTTCACATACATACCGCAACCTAGGGGGTAAATAACACGAGTTTGAAAAATAATTGACTTACTAAAGCTTTGAGACTAAAATGGTAAGTTATATCACATATTTTCACATTTATCACAATCTAAGGGATAAATAATGCGAGTTTGATGTTTGAAATTGAGTTTTATAATTGAATCTTAGACAACTAAACCAAAGATATAAATCGTAGATGTATCACCTAGTACATTCTTAATCTACTGGTTGTGTCTGTTCTCAACCGATGTATTCGTTGAATAATGCTAAGGTTTGAAATCGGAGATAAATTAGCTTGCAATAGGCCCCAAGATATTTTGCAGTACTCTTAGCCCAAGCAGTTTGTAAATGCAACGTATAATGCATATATGATGTCCAATAATTGATATGATACCCAATGATGTTATGATACCTAAGTGCTTCATATGTATATGCACTAATTATCTCGTATGTACATGCACCAAATGTTCTTCTAAATGTTATTGATAATTTTCTCCTTTTAAACCATTGGGTTTTCTAAGTCACCGACTTTTCAACGTTGTTTATTACTGATTGCGGTATCTCTAAGTTGGTTTGAATTTGATATATCGTGGTGAATATTGTCAATGTGTTATTGATGATCGTATCGCAGGTGCAAGCGTAGGCGTGGACGTAGGCGTGAATTTCTTTTGACATTTTTCTAACCAAAATACATTTTGATGCTTTGTCAAATGATTTTATTTAATGTTAAATCCCCAAAATAATTTCGACGCAATGTTCACAAGAAACAGTCGTAGTATTTTGCAAACAAGTCAGAAAAAAAGAAAACACAATTGAATTGAATTTAAAGAATAAATTGTTTTATTGATGATAATGCCTTTGAATGGGCATAAAATACAAGATGCAATTCCTAAAAAAGGTAATTACAAAAGCTAAACCAAATTTGAAAATGGCAATGAATATGATAACTGATACTTCTAATTCTCCAATGTCTTTTTATAACTCCAATTTCCTTTGCTTCTGAGTCAGATGACTTAGATTAATACTTCTCCTTCATGGTCGTAGTAATGAATTCTCCAGTCGTAGTCTATTTGTTTATTTTTTTCATAAGATCTCTAACTTTTTCCTGGATCGCCCTTTCGGGTTTTCAATCCACCGGGATAATGATTTTATTTATATGTCCTTAATTTTTTCGTGGATCGCCCTTTAGGGTTTTCAATCCACCGAAATGCCCCTTTTTTCCTAAGTCACCCGTTTATGGTTTCGACTTAGCGGGCCTTTTATACATAGTTATTTTTATTGTGTCAGAATTTGTTAAATGTGGTAGTTCTTCCTCATCCATTGCTGTGAGGATAAGACCTCTGTCTGAGAATGTTGTTTTAACCACATACGGACCTTCGTAGTTAGGTGTCCATTTTCCACGTGAATCTAGACGAGATAGAAAAATCCTTTTGATAACTGTTGTACCCCAAAATTTTCCCTCTCATTTTTCAAAGATTCTCTCATAAGATCTTCTATGACGTCAAGTTTGCAGTAGTGATATATCAATTTAGGTTTGGAATTGGCCCAAGGGCAAAATGGTCAATTGCATACTGGAAATTCAAACTTTGACTTTTTGATCAACATTACATTCCAAAGATCAAATTTCATCAAGAAATTCAAGAATATGAAACTTGTTCATCAAGAAATCAAAAAAATTCAAATTTCATCTTTGAAAAGTCAAAATTTTAAACTTAGAAATTTTTCTAAGTGTTGGAAAATTCATGTTTTTTCACAATTTTATACCAAATTTCCAACATGATGCTAGATGATTCAAAAGAAAATTTAAACATGAAAGTTGTAGATATCCATGATATCTACAACATTTATTTACACAACTTCTCCTAAATATGCTTGGATCTCAAGTTATAAGTTCATGAAGTCATGGCATTTTCATTAAACAGTTAGAGAAATTTTCAGCAGTTTTGGTCAGGTTTTTATCCCAACTTCTTGGCCAATTTTCATCAAGTTCCAGTTTGATTTAACAAAAGTGGTCAACATGAAAGTTTTAGAGGGTGTTTCAAGCTTTCCAAAACATCCAAGAGCATGAATTTATCATATTTGAGCTAGGAGATTCAAGGTCCTGAAGTTGGGCATTCATTCTTGAATTGCAAGCCATCTTTGTTGAAGAACACATAATCCAATTGGCATGATGTGCTGCATAATCTTACTTTGCAGGCCTTATGACTTGCAAATATTACTATAATTTAATGCTTACACAAACTTTTGAGCTATGGTCCATTTAGTTTAAGCATTGTCCAAGTGATCTTTCCATTTTTGGCACAAAGGCACCATTGCCATTCTTGCAAAGTTCACTTTAATCATAAAGTCAATTTCTTGAGCCTCTAACTTTTTGTTCTAATCACACTCAACATACAAAATCATAAGGGAATGCTTAAAGTGTACAACATCTCTATGCAACAAAGTACAAAGCATTGGAACTATAATCTTCAAGCTTGCTTCATGTACAATCTAACCTAGCCATAACATGTGATCCAAAATCTGAGTTTGTTCAAGTCTCAAACCTTCTCTATAAATAGAGAGGCCAATCACAAGAGAAAGGGGTTAGAAAAAAGAGAAAGAGAGAGGTTATAAAAGAGAGAGAGAGGTTAGAAAAAATAGAGAGAAAGGCCAGAAAAAAATAGAAGGAGAAACAAACACACAAACTCATTCTTGCTGTCAAAAACCAGATTTGTTCACAAAACTTCCATTTTTGAGCTTTGATGTCCAAATCTTTGAATCTTATACCTTGCAAGTTTTCTCCAAATAAACTATCCAAACACTTCACATACACCATATAGAAGTTGTTTAAACATAAGAATAACTTCTGTAACATCATTACCACCATCTTCTAAACTCAAAAAACATACATTGCAACTTGACTTGGTTGGAGCGGTTCAACCATTTTCAATATAAAAGGAAGGTTGGAGTTACTTCTAGAAGGTTCAAAGGAGCTCGATCAATCACCAGTTTACACTCTAAAACATCCGTACGTGTTCTAAATCTTCCGCTTCGAGAGGTAAACTTTCTTAAACTGTGATATAATTGTTCATACATCATTTGCTTTTGCACCCAAAAGATATAACAAGACAGATCAAAGAGAAAAAACTAACAAAAAGCCAAACCAGAGGCTGACACGGGTGCCCGTGTCACACGACACGGCCCGTGTCAGCTTATTTTGGTTGAAAAACATGATAATATGTAGGGACAGAGGCTGACACGGGTGCCCGTGTCAAACGACACGACCCGTGTCAATGTTACTGGTGCGTACATGAGCAGAAAAAGATGAACAGGGGCTGACACGGGCGCCCGTGTCACGGCCGTGTTAGGATGGCTGGGACCAAAAAATGCATAAAAGTCATGGACAGGTCCTGACACGGGTGCCCGTGTCCACTGACACGGCCCGTGTCAGCTCGGGCACCAAATTTCTTGATTTTTGGAGATTTTTTAGGTTCTTTTGGACATATTGCATTGCTTGGAAGTGACCTAACTTTATAAAACCTTTTTGTTCAAATGAAACCTCAAAAACAATTTTCTAAACAATTAACTTAGACTTAGGTTTTTCTCCAATGAAATTAATTACAAAATCTTTTGCTATAAAAAACCCTAAAAAAACAATTTCTCTCACTTTACATCTTCTTGCATATTATACTATTTTTGCATTATAAATTATGTAATTGTCAAAGCCTTGTAATAATAATTAGGGTTTACTTTGCTTGTCATCCCCATTTGTAAATTTATATCCCTCATCCCCAAGTGATGTAATAGCATAGTAATTTTACTTTCCGCAATTTATCGCTTTCATATAATGTTAATAATTAGGGTTTGTATGGAAAGATAAAACCAATCAAATAGAAAACCCTAATTCAAGACAAAATCAAGCATGAAAAAGACACACTTGCACACAAACACCCTTAGGGTTACTCCACTTGGTTGCCTTATACAAAATGATCATATTATGCATGTAAGGTATCTTAGCTGTTGCACCCTAAAATTTGCCCTCTCATTTCTCAAGGGATCACCCTGGATCCTCAGGTTCGCTTTCATCAGGTCCCCAGGCCTTGAATTAACAATTTTTCCAAGAAAGCCATTCACAAGGGGAAAATGGTCATTTGCACGCTGAAGAAGTCTGACTTTGACTTTTGGATCAAAATCAAATTAAAAAATCATATTTCATCAAGACATGTTGGAATATGAAGTTTGCTTCATCAAGAGTTTCAAAAGTCAAATCTTACTTTGGAAGAATCAAATTCTAAAGACTTAGAAATTTTTCTAAGTATTTAAGAAATATGAAAATTTTAGAACTTCTGAGCCAGTGTTCACAGTCAGCAAATTCTGGATGTTCTCAAGACAAAGTTTAGTCTGTACTTCTGAGCCAGTATTCATAACGGTCCAGTCAGAGTTTGCAGAGTTTAAGTCAAACAAGGTAACAAAGTGTGCTGTAAGTATACTGGAAGTTCTGAAGGATCCCTCAGAACATGCTGAAGTCAGAAGATAAGAGGATCAAAAGATGAGATGCCACGCTGAAGCAGAACTTCTAATCTAGAGTCAAGCAAGGATCCAGAGTATCACATGGGATCTCATTTAATGCTCACAACCGCCTTTGAGTTTGTATTCAAGGGATTTTCCCCACGTGTACCCCTACTGTCTTGGGAAGACAAATTTATGTGCAAAAGTATGCTAGACCCACACGCTGTCTCTGCTTTTCATTAATTCATGCTACCAAATCCAGCTGAGGCGCTGTTAAATCTCCAACTTGAACTCAATGAACCACCACTTGTTTAAGCTTACTTCAAGAGTAAGTCAACATCAAGCAGATGATGTTGGTGCCACTTGACCGCCCCAACTGCAAGAATTTTCCTATAAATAGAACACCAGTTGCACACTGAAAAGCCCCCACCTCTCTCCCCTCCCCAGAGAAAATTTGTGAAAGAGACGAGAGAATTGAGGAACTAGCTTTGAACCACTGCAAAAATTCCATAAAAAAAACCAGGAAACTATAAACACAAAATACCAAAATCTTAGCATTGATTCCTTATATTCAAAACTCCATTTTTCCTCAAGTGTTCTTGATTAAAGCCATCCCAAATTCTGTAATCAAACAGTAACACATTCTCCCTTCACTGTCACCACAAAGGAGTCAAAATATCACCCCTTTGGCTGCCTCAGACGTTACAAACTTCCATCCTGCTGAGTGCATGAAGAAGTTACTCAGAATATCACCAGAATCTAAGACCAATATCCAGTTCACAGAATCCTTTCAAGCTGCAAGGTAAGTTTTGCTGACTCTCATCATAACTCATTAAGCATTGTCAGATTTTGCATATTTAGCACAATGTAGATACTCTGATTTCTGAGGATGTACATATTCTGAAAATTCATGCATCTGCCTGCCTAAGTAGAGGAAATCCCAGTTCAGAGTTTCATAAAGAAAATAGGACTCAGAATTAGAACTAGAAAATACATGTTGCCTCTGATTCTTGCTTATGATATTTCATGAAATTTGTCATAATTATTATGCATGCAACTTCTGTTCTGTAAATGACTAAGCTGCAGATGTTCTGACTGGCCAGGAGAGAGGCAAAGTTCTGACAGTTGCGTTAGAACTTCTGAAAACTTCTAAATTTTCAGAAGGTCCAGAACTTCTGAACTTCCATATTTTGCTAACATGTTTTTGTTTGTGCAACAAGTTAACGTCAGAACTTCTGACCTCTTCTATTTTGCGTTGTTATATTTTCTTCTCTTTTATTTTTGCCATTATATTATATTTTATTTCTAATCAAAAATAAAAACACCAAAAATATTTTACATTTGCATGATATATTTTCTTTTAATAAAAAGGACAAAAAATATTTTCTTAAGCAAAAGTTATTTTCTTTTTTAAACAGACAAACATTTTACATTTCCTGTATATTCTTGTCTATTTTAATATGGTTGTAATAAGTAACCTAGAATTTTAACTTGCAACCCCCATTCATAAATATGTACCCCCATCCCCTTAAATATTGTAATAGTGTAGAACTTTACATTTCCACACTGTTATTACTTTCAATATATGCTAGTAATTAGGGTATATGACAAGATATAAAAATTGACAAATATATCACCCTAATCAAAGACAAATTATGCGTGCAATTAAACACACTCGCACACTTACACCCCTAGGGTAATTCCACTTGTTGCCTTACAAAAATGGCCATGTTATGCATGTGGGATGTCTTAGCACAAGCAAATCAAAAAAGATCATAGTCCCTCGATGACGCTATCAAAGTTGCCTTTAAAAATGATCTTAGTCCCTACAGAAAAATTGCTAAGTCATTTCACAACATTGCTATCATGGTCATACGATGACCCAACACTCGTCCCTTCACATCCAACGATGAGGCTTCTTACCAAGTCAATGGTAAGGTAGCAACATCTAAAGGAGGAGGAAAATCACATCTAAGACCTTTTGAGTAGGTAGATTACTTTTAGTTACTTGCTCAATTTCAAAGTAAACATCCTTGCTATTTTCAAAACCATCACATACACTTTCAAAACATCTTCAAAACACTTTCCAAGACTTGAAATATTTTCAAAAGCTCAACACTTTTCATACATTCTTATGAACGAGAATTATTGCAAAGTTCTCCTAAACGATGGCACCTTTTCAAAATACTTTCAAAAAACCACACAAAAGCACAATTTTCAAACAAGAGCAAGTGATCTAGCAAGTAACTAAGAGCCCATGGAAAACCATGAATGAAAAGGGTGATAATACCTTCCCTTTTCATAATCTACCCCCAAACTCAAGAAAACATCTCGAAAGGTCTTTCCTGTGCTTTTTCACCTTTCCTTATTGGATAAAAGAAAAGTCGGTGGCGACTCTTGCTAAACCGCGACATTTGCAAACACAATCGCAAAACCCTCAAGTCAGTTCTCCCACCGTATCACAGAACTGGAGACTCTGCTGAGGATAAAATCTTAAGTGGGGTTACCTTAGGGTTAGATCATATTTACTTGCTTACATTGTTTGATTTGCTTGCTTTATATTTTGGTTCCTTGTTTGGGTTTGTTTTAAATCTTATACCCGGAATTGGGGGATACTTTTTAGGTGAGTAGCAATAAACTGTGAGGGAACTATGCGGGGTATACCGACACGGTTGAAGCAGTAGCTACGTTGATGTGGCACTTTGGTTGGTACCGGTAACCCTTGAGCCAGTCAAGGAGAGTACGGGGATGTCGCGTGGTGTCATAAAGCATCAACTGACCTTAGAACCTTACTCGACCAACTCGGCCATTAGGACGTAGTGAGATGACCGGCTTTGGTGCAGTCCGAAGTTGGTTGATACTCGATGCTACACTCATTGAGGTTTGACTCTTGAGTTTTGTTTGGTTGTGTGTCAATCGCTTATTGAACGAAACTTGGGGGAAAGATCAGTGATATTGAGATCCTTTAGAACCCGGTTACTTTTAACTAGGACAGGTTGAGCCAACTAAAACTTCAAGAGGGTACTTACCTGAAACCCCATGCAAGCCTAAACCGAGGACTTGTTTGCTTTGTATATGCACTTGTACATAAAATCATAAACATCATAAGCATCATAAACATCACTAACCATTTCAAGGATTTTTGGGTTTATCTTTGTTCTGTTTTGTAGGACATGGCCTTCGCTCGTAGGAACACTATCCAAGTTAGTCTTGTGAGGGTACCTCCACAACTCAAGGATTTAGTGTCAAGGGTCCCTGAAGATTCCCCGTTCACCAAAAGACATGGACGACTCCTTATTTTGGTTACCTCAAGTATTGAAGAAGAGATGATAAAGGTGCTTGTCCAATTCTTCGACCCTTTGCATCATTGCTTCACTTTTCCTGATTACCAACTTGTGCCCACTTTGGAGGAATTTTCTCAACTCGTAGGGATCCCTATTCTTAATCAGTTACCTTTCAATGGTATTGAAAGAGACCCTAAACCCGAGGAAATTGCTCGAGCTAAACATTTGCAACCATCTGACATAGTAGCAAATTGGGTAACAAGGAGTGGTGTTAAAGGGTTACTAGCAAAATTTTTGTTGGAGAAGGCTCAAGAGTGTTGGAATATTTTGGATCTACAAGCCTTTGAGGAAATTCTGGCTCTTCTCATCTATGGATTGGTACTAATTCCAAATCCTAACCAATTTATAGATGTGAATGCGATTAAGGTTTTCATATCTCGTAATCCGGTGCCTACATTGCTTGGAGACATATTGCATTCTCTTCACTCTCGCACTTTGAAGAAAAGGGGGACTTTGATGTGTTGCACTCCTCTGTTGGCTAGCTGGTTTATTTCGCACCTACCTCGATCTGCGGTGAAGAATGAACAAGGTATGAGATGGTCTAAAAGAGTGATGTCACTTTCGCATGCTGATATCCGTTGGTATTATCGCTCCTTAGAAGACATTACCATCATTGACCGCTGTGGGGAATTCCCTAATGTCCCTCTACTTGGCATTAGGGGAGGCATTACTTACAACCCTTGTTTATCTTTTCGAAAATTTGCATACGCTAGAAGAGATGGCCCTCATGAGGTGCTCATCCAAGGAATTGCATTTGACTACGAAAGCGACACCCAAGGTTACCACCAAAGATTTATACGAGCTTGGGGTATGGTTAACAAAATTGATAGCAAGACATTAGGGCATAAGAATTCCATTCCTTTGGAGCCTTATCTTAAATGGGTGAGGGCCCGCACTCAAAGTCTCAAGATGCCTTATGAAATCGTCTTACCTATTATCATGGAGCCAGTAGTCGAGGGAGACATTCCACATACGATCCTCTATCCTGATATGCCTACTTCTCTTGAAGATTTGCAAAATGCTTGGATTCAGTTAAAAGGAGAGCGAGACACCTTCGAAGCTAAGTTCTATGAAAGCGAGAAGAAGATATTGGAGCTTACAAGGGAACTTCATGAAGAAAGGAGCTTAAACACCTACATTGCGCCAAAGAAGATACGCACAACTTTTCTGTCTTAGGAGTTTACTTTATGCTTATTTCTATTGTTGTAAGCCCAAGAGGAATGTTTGTATTTAAAACAAGGATTATTTAATGCAAGTTAACGTTTGTTCACTCTTCGTCTATACAAAGTTAAATTCTTTAAATCCTTGAAATCATTTGCATATTGCATATTCATGCATCATGACATGACATGTGTTCGCATAACAGGTTTCCTTATCTCTCCGCTGTTTATTTCAGCAAGATGGATCTAGAGAAAACCGTGACAGAACTTCAAACCCAGAACTCTCAATTTCAGGAAGCTTTACTCGCCCTGGCCAAGGGGCAGCAGGATATGATGGCCTTGTTAGCCGCTAAAAAGAAGCCAAAGAAGAAAGCTCTATTCAACATGGGTAAAAGGTTCAAAGAGACAATCCGTCAAATTCCAATAGAGGAAGATTCATCCGAAGAAGATGAGAACCAAATTAGTGAAGTCAAGAGTACTCTGGTCGACTGTATCAATGACCAAGAATCTGATGAAGATTATTTTAATGAACAATATCCGCCCGCAGACATCAAATACAAGCAGCTAGAAGACAGATTGAAAGCAGTTGAAATCTAAGCTATTCTCGGTTTAAATTTTGACGATTTGGGCTTAATCTCTGGGGTAGTCATTCCCCCCAAGTTCAAAATACCAACCTTCGCAAAATACGATGGGGTTTCTTGCCCAAAGCTCCATTTGAAGTCCTATGTGCGCAAGATACAACCGCACACTGCAGATAAAAAACTATGGATTCACTTTTTCCAAGAGAGTCTGGCTAGAACATAACTTGAATGGTTTTATCAGTTGGATGGCTCTCGTATCAATACTTGGGAGGGTCTAGCTACTGCCTTCTACCATCAATATCTGTACAACACCGACTTGGCACCGACGAGGGTTCAATTGTAAGGTATGACCATGGGGAAGGAGGAGGGATTTAAGGAGTATGCGAAGAAGTGGAGAGACCTTGCAAGTAGGGTCCAACCTCCCTTGACTGATAGGGAACACATTGACATGTTCTTGAGCATATTATCTGGTCCTTTCTTTAATCTGTTGGTTGGCTGCTCTTCTTCTGGTTTCACCGAATTAATCCTAACCGGTGAGAGAGTAGAAAGTTACATTAAGAGTGGAAAGATCTCTGTGGCATCTACTTCCATTCCCAATCCTGTCAAGAAACCTTTTTCCATGAAGAAAGAAGTTAATGTTGTGTATAGAGCAAAGGCCCATACCAAAATGAATAATCATCCGTCTATCAATGCTGTCCGAATCTCCAATCCGACTGCTACTCAAAGACCATCTACCACTCATCAACGGGTTGAAGCTCCAAGAAGACAGTTCACAAGGTTAGGTATGTCATTATCTCAAGCCCTTCAGCATCTTCTCAGGGCCAATTTAGTGACATTACGGGATCCTCCTGCCAACCCTGACACCTCATCACCGAGATATAATCCAAATGCAAAGTGTGCTTATCATTCAAACAGCCCAGGGCATGAGACTGATCAGTGTTGGGCTCTGAATAACAAAATCCAGGATTTAATTGACAACAAGACTATTGAATTTGATCCTCCTCCAACGCCAAATGTAATTACCGCTCTAATTCCGAAGCATGACAAAGGTGTTAATGCCGTCGAAGATACAACTTTCATTGCCTCTGTTAAAGGGTTAACTACTCCATTGAATGTAATCAAGGGCAATCTGTTGAAAGCTGGGACTTTCCCCGACTGTGAAAAAGACTGTGTGGGCTGTATGAGACAACCTGGTGGGTGTGAAAAACTGAGGAAAGGTATACAATGCTTAATGGATAGCCGCGAAATTCTATTCAAAAAGAATCCTGCCATCAAAAATTCAGTCGACAAAGCTGAAGACTTGGCCATCATAACAATTTCAAACAAACCTCTTAGGATCTCATCCAAAGGTCCTATCAGGATTTAAAATGAACCGATCATTGCTCCTCTCATAATCAGTGCTGTCAGACCCGTTCCATACACCTCTGATAAAGCAGTTCCATGGAATTATGGTGTCGAGGTTTATTACCATGGGGTAAAACAAGATTCTTGGATTGATGATAATGAAGCGGGTGTTACCAATATTACTGGTTCTAGTAAAGTCACAAGAACAGGAAGAGTCTTTTCCCCTGATATCTCACCACCAACCACTACCGTAGTTCCATCCGCATAACCAACGGCAATGCTGGTGCTAGCACTAGAGGGAAAAAGAAAGAAAGTGAGCCTGCCAGGGAAGAGGCACTTGCTAAAAAGACTGTTATGGAAGAACCATCCACTCAAGAGATGGAGGAGATTCTGAAAATCATCAAGAAAAGCGACTTCAAAATAGTAGAGCAGTTGGGACAAACCCCTTCTAAAATATCAATGTTGTCCCTATTGCTATGTTCCAACACCCATGCACAAGCTTTAATTAAGTTCTTGAAAAAGGCTCACGTGCCTCAGGAAACCACAGCCGACCAGTTTGAGAATTGCGTAGCAAGTCTGACAGCTGACAATGGTCTGGGGTTCTCTGATGCAGATTTAACTCCCATGGGAAAGAACCACAATAAAGCCTTGCATGTTTCTGTTGAATGTAAGGGGACCACTCTAGAACATGTTTTGGTGGACACAGGCTCATCTTTAAACGTGTTACCTAAAGGCGCTTTAGATCGGCTAGACTGTGAAGGTTTGGTTTTGAAGCCAAGTGATATTATTGTGAGGGCATTTGATGGGTCGAAAAGGATGGTTCATGGAGAGGTGGATCTCCCAATTAAGGTTGGTTCACAGATTTTCAACTCCACATTCTACATAATGGACATACGGCCTGCGTATTCTTGCTTGCTTGGGCGCCCATGGATCCATGGGGCAGGTGCGGTCACTTCTACTCTCCACCAGAAGTTAAAATACCCAGTTCAAGGGAAGGTTGTCACTATTTGCGGTGAAGAAGAATTTATGGTAAGCCACCTCACTTCTTTCAAGTACGTAGAAATGAATGGAGAATTCATAGAGACTCCTTGCCAGACATTTGAAGTTGTGGCCACCACCAAAATCTCCTCTGACACTCCAAAAGCCGACAAAGTTATTCCCAAGATGGTTTCTCTTAAGGATGCCTGCGCTGTGGTAGAAAAAGGAAGCAATGAGATATGGGGTCAACTCCTCGACATCCCACTCAAGACAGATAAGTTTGGGATAAGTTTCACCTCCAAAGCTCAGAAAGAAATTAGAGGTGCTCGTACGAGAAAGCCGTCTCTCCACCTCAAGAGTCATGAAGTGAACACTGTAGAGGATTCCGATGATGAGTGTGCTTTTGAAGAATAGATCTACCCAACAACCGAAGGGAAACCCAACAATTGGCATGCGAAGGACTTTGTGCCCATCTCCTTCATTGAGGAGTAATCTACTTGTTTTTGCTTATTTCAAGAACTCGTTGTCTGTAATATTCTGCTATTGACTTTTAAAGCCATGTGCCTAGCCTGGGGCACTTTGGTTCTTTTGTCAAGGGTTTTATATTTTGTTCATCTAATCATATGATCATTCAGTACATTGGACTCTTTTGCATTCAAATATTTGTGTTCATTGTCTTTCTTTTCTTTTAAATACATTTCCAAAAGATAGCCATGTACCTTACATGCACACACACACACACACACACACACACACACACACACACACACACACACACACACACACACACTCTTGCAGGTCTACATCCACTCTGGATCCTATTACCAACAACTCTATTATTGCCAACTATGACTTTGAATGTCCTATCAACCAAGACGAAGACAAAAGCGAGGAAGATTGTGACATACCAGGAGAACTAGCCAGACTTCTGTCACAAGAGGAAAAGGCTATTCAACCACATGAAGATTCAATTAAGGTTATCAACCTGGGTACTGAGTCAGATAAGAAGGAAATCAAGATCGGTGCTAATTTGGAAAGCAGTGTCAAAAGCCGTTTGGTTTAGATGTTGCGCGATTATATGGAAGTATTTGCTTGGTCGTATAAAGATATGCCTGGGTTGGATACCGACATTGTAGTTCATCGTCTGCCAACTAAAAAAGACTGCCCTCCTGTTAAACAAAAAGTGCGTCGCATGAGACCTAACATGTCTGAAAAGATCAAAGCCGAAGTAATGAAACAGTTTGATGCATGATTCCTAGCTGTAACATCCTATCCTCAATGGGTGGCTAATATAGTTCCAGTGCCAAAGAAAGACGGGAAAGTTCGCATGTGCGTAGACTATAGGGATCTGAATAGGGCAAGCCCGAAGGATGATTTCCCTCTACCACACATTGATGTCTTAGTCGACAATACCGCTCAGCATAAAGTCTTCTCATTCATGGATGACTTCTCGGGATATAATCAAATAAAGATGGCTCCCGAAGATATGGAAAAAACTACTTTCGTTACATAATGGGGCACTTTCTGCTACAAGGTCATGCCGTTCGGATTAAAGAATGCAGGGGCGACATATCAAAGGGCTATGGTGGCTTTATTTCATGACATGATTCATCATGAGATGGAGGTATATGTGGATGATATGATCGCCAGATCACAAACTAAAGAAGAACATCTCGGTCACCTGCACAAACTATTCGAGAGATTGAAGAAATATAAACTGAGGTTAAACCCTAACAAGTGCACATTCGGAGTACGCTCTGGAAAGCTTCTAGGATTTGTTGTCAGCAATAAAGGCATTGAAGTTGATCCCGCCAAGATAAAGGCCATCCAAGAAATGCTAGTCCCTCGTTCCGAAAAAGAAATAAGAGGATTCCTGGGTCGTCTCAATTACATTGCCCGTTTCATATCACACTTAACTGCTACCTGTGAGCCACTCTTCAAACTCTTGAAGAAAGATCAGGGAGTCAAATGGAACGATGAATGCCAGATTGCCTTTGACAAGATCAAGGAATACCTGCAAGAACCTCATATTCTCATGCCTCCGGTTGAAGGAAGACCGTTGATCATATACTTGACAGTACTAGAGAATTCTATGGGGTGTGTTTTGGGCCAACATGACGAGTCTGGCCGAAAAGAGCATGCAATTTACTACCTAAGCAAAAAGTTTACCAACTGTGAAAACAGATATTCACTGCTCGAGAAAACTTGTTGTGCTTTAGCGTGGACTGCTCGCCGGCTAAGGCAATACATGTTGACTCATACCACTTTGTTGATTTCTAAGATGGATCTAATTAAGTACATCTTCGAAAAACCTGCTCTTTCCGGACGAATAGCCAGATGGCAAATGATCTTGACTGAGTACGACATTCAATACACAAATAAAAAAGCCATCAAAGGAAGTGTACTAGCAGATCATTTGGCCCATCAAGCTGTGGATGATTATCAGTCAATGAACTTTGACTTCCCTGACGAGAATATTATGCTGGTAACCGACTGTGCAAAACCTAGACCGTATAACGAACCTAAACAAGGATCCCGATGGACTATGGTGTTCGATGGGGCTTCCAACGTCTTAGGTAACGGAATTGGTGTTGTGATCATCTCCCCTAAAGGTTGCCACACCCCTTTTACCGCCAGACTATGCTTCGATTGTAAAAATAATATGGCTGAGTATGAAGCATGCATCTTAGGTCTAAGGGCTGCTATTGACTTAAGGATCAAGCATTTGGATGTGTTTGGAGATTCCGCTTTGGTGATCAGCCAAGTAAAAGGAGATTGGGACACTAAACATCCTAATCTTATCCCTTACAAGGAGTTTGTGCTATCCCTAATTCCCTACTTCGAAGAAATCACGTTCAAGCACTTCCCTAGAGAAGAAAACCAGCTGGCTGACGCTCTGGCGACCATGTCCTCAATGTTCAAAGTCAGATGGGACAACGAAGCCCCTATGATTACAATTGAAAGATTTGATGAACCTACACATTGCTATGAGCTTGACACCGATGTGAAAAAGCCATGGTACCATGAGGTAATGAGATACCTTGAAGCGCAAGAGTATCCAGAGGGAGCATCTACCAATGACAGAAGGTTCTTACGAAGATTTGCAGCCAAATTCTTCCTAAGTAATGGGATATTGTACAAGCGCAACCATGATTCGACTCTACTCTGATGTGTGGATAAGAGGGAGGAAGAGGAAATCATGGAAGACATGCACGATGGCCTTTTCGGTACTCACTCAAGTGGACATACAATGGCTAAAAAAATCTTAAGAGCTGGCTACTATTGGTCAATGATGGAGACCGATTGCCATCAACATTCAAGAACTTGCCACAAATGCCAAATCTACGCTGACAAGGTCCATGTACCTCCAATCCCTCTGAATGTCATGACCTCTCCGTGGCCATTTGCAATGTGGGGTATTGACATGATCGGAGAGATCAAGCCCACAGCTTCCAACAAACACCGCTTCATTCTTGTTTCTATCGACTACTTCACCAAATGGGTCGAAGTCGCCTCATTTGCCTCAGTCACCAAGAACATGGTAGCCAGATTCATCAAACAAAATCTCATCTGTCGTTATGGTATCCCCGAAAGGATCATCACCGATAATGGGACTAACCTCAACAATGCCATGATCAGGGAATTGTGCACTCAATTTAAGATCAAGCATCATAATTCTTCTCTGTATAGACCGAAAATGAATGGCACATTCGAAGTAGCCAACAAAAATATCAAGAATATTATGCAGAAAATGGTAGTAACCTATAAAGATTGGCATGAGATGCTACCATTTTCTCTACATGGTTACCGTACTTCAGCTAGAACATCAACTGGGGCAACTCCCTTCTCTCTAGTCTATGGCATGGAAGCCGTTTTTCCAGTGGAAGTTCAAATCCCCTTGCTTAGGATTATGATTGAGGCAGCCTAAGTAAAGACGAATGGATTCAAACGAGATTGGATCAGCTGAACTTGATCGATGAAAAACGATTAGATGCTATCTGCCATGGTCAGACGTATCAAAAACGGATGATCAAAGCTTTCAACAAAAAGGTCAAGCCTCGAGTATATCAAGTTGGTGACCTGGTGATAAAACGCATCGTTTTACCACAAGGTGACCCCAGAGGAAAATGGACCCCCACCTATGAAGGGCCGTTTGTTGTCAAAAGAGTTTTCTCTGGTGGTGCCATGATACTGGCCACCATGGATGGTGAAGATTTCCCACATCCTATAATCGCGGACATAGTTAAAAAATACTATGCATAAGAGACCTGTTAGGTTGACACACCTAAGCAAAATCAGGGCATCCCGACAAACCAAAAGGTTTGGGCAAAAATTAAGGATATATACAAAAGATTATACACCCGACAAGTTCGACTTGGGCAAAAAAGGGTATCCTGGTGGACCGAAAACCCGAAAGGGCAGTTCAGGCAAAAACTAAGGATTAAAAGCGTACGACTATGTCCCGTGAAATCAACACGGTCAATGCTATCACCAAGGTCCAAGTTCAAATGGTCCAGGATCAATCCAATCAACTTCGATCAACGACAAGGGACATTTAAAGATATTGGGGCAATAGTAGAGCTGAAAGACAATAAGATCATTTCAGATGGCTATTTGTTTTTCATCCTCAATTTTGTTTTCTTTTCGGCGATTTCATCTTACTAGGATTTCCGTCTCTATGTACAAAAACGCCTATTCATGGGTAAAATATCAATACAAATACACTTTGAAGTGCAAAATTGTCTATCTCTGTTTTGAATGCAAATTTATCCAATGACTAAAATTGAATGAATATATGCATATGAACATAATTAAAGCTATTTGGCACATGTGTCCTGCCAAGCAGCAGCCTCAACAAGGCATCAGTGCACAACAGCAGTAAGCATCCCTTTAATGTAGGTGAAATAGCCCCACAGAGTTATCTCGCCATCATTATCCCCACCAGGGTGTTGGCAATAAACCTTTCCCCAACGGAGTTGCCCACAAAATATCCTTGCACGAGACGACCCTTGGCCAGAGTCTCAATCTCTTGACAACTTTTTTTCCCAGCTAAAGTCTAGGAGATCTCTTCCTAAAGGGAATCCACCTCCTCAGCAGATTTAATTCCCCACAGAGTTATCTCATCATGATTATCCCTATAGGGACAACCTTGATGCAACCTTTCCCCAGCGGAGTTGCCTACAAAAATTTCTTCACATAGGATAAACCCCGACCAAAGTCTCAATCTCTTGGCAACTTTCTCTAGCTAAGTCAATTTCTACAAAATTGAAGCCTAGGGGTCTCTGTCTGAAAGAAATTCATCTCCTCAACAGGGTTTATTTCCCCAACAGAGTTATTTCTCCGGGGCAAGTGCAAATTCCTCAACGTACAAGACACCCCAATTTCCCCAGTCGAGTAAACACTCCCCACTGAGCCCATCATCCCCAGATGAGCCCATCATCCCCAGATGATCCCATCATTTCCAGCGGAGTATATCTTCCAACTGAGGTTTTTATCCCCAGTAGAGTATATCTTCCAACCAAGATTTTATTCTCCAAGCTGAGTCCATCCTCCCCAGCTGAATAAACACTCCCCATTGAGTCCGTCTTCCCCAGCGGAGTATATCTTCCAACCAAGATTCTATTCCCATGGGGAGTACAAGTCCCTCAACGGAACCCAAATTCCCCATTTGAGTCCGAATCGCCCAATTGAGTATATTCTCCCCAAGCTAAGTCTGCCTTGCCTGACTGAGTCTATACTCTCCAGTTAGAATTTCCCCTTCAAATGACTGCAAATCACAGGGCCACAACCCCTAATCCCAAGTAAAGTCTTCAACAAAGCCTTTATTATTACCAAGAAATTCTATGAAGCCTGGATCCTACTAGATATTAGCACAATTTTCAAGTTATGCTGAAGCCTGGACCCGACCAGATAACAATTTGACTTCTTCAATTTCTGAAGCCTGGACCCGACCAGATAACATTTTGACTTCTTCAATTTCTGAAGCCTGGACCCGACCAGATAATTGTTTGATTTCTTCGATTACTGAAGCCTGGACCCGACCAAACAACAGTTTGACTTCTTGAGTTACTGAAGCCTGGATGCAACCAGATAACAGTTGATCTCATTTCCCAAAAAGCTATGAAACCTGGACACGACCAGCCCAACTATTCAAAGATATAGAAGAACCTAAACTCAATCCAACCAAGGTTTTAACCACTTGTTCCCAGTAGAGTTGCCTCTTGATTCCCCAACAAAGGACTGAGAAACCTGGATCCGATTAGATATGATTCCTCATTTCCATTTTTTCAAGAAAGTCATTGCGAAGCCTGGATCCGACCAGATAGCAGTCATCCTCAGAGATTCATTGTGAAACCTGAAAACTGACCAGATAACAACTAAATCCCCAAGCAGTTCATTGTGAAGCCTGGATCCGACCAGATAACAATTAACTTCATCAGAAATCTGTGAAGCCTGGACCCGACCAGATAACAGTTTTCAACCAGTTCATTGTGAAGCCTGGACCCGACCAGATAACAATTAACTTCATCATAAATCTGCAAAGCCTGGACCCGACCAAATAACAATTTTTGAATGGTATATTATAAAGTCTAGATCCGACCAGATAACAATTAGCCATGATCCCTAGAATGTCACTATGAAACCTAGATTCGACCAGATAATAGTACAACTTTCCAAAAGACCATAAAGCCTGGACCCGACCAGATAACAGTCTTCAAGAAGTTACCATGAAGCCTGGATCCGACCAGATAACAGTTAATTCACCCTTACCTCCAACAAGTTACTGTGAAGCCTGGATCCGACCAGATAACAATTAATGTCCACATCCCCAACAAGTTGTTATGAAACCTGGACCCGACCAGATGACTATTCAATTTCAAGGAATTTTCTGCAAAGCCTGGATCCGACCAGATAACAGTTAATTCATCTCTTCCCCCAGTAAGTTGCCATGAAACCTAGACCCGACCAGATAGCAACCGACTACTTCATCCTCAGCAACTGTGAAGCCTGGATCCGACCAGATAACAGCTGATCTTCGAGTGATGTTCCCCAGCAAAAGCATCTCTTCAATAGAATTTAAAGATATGCATATTCTTCATTTCCAACAGGCAATCAAGGATTCAACCTCCGAAGATTTCCTCAGCAGTAGTCAGGGAATTATTTTCCCGGACAAAAACACACATTTCGCATTCATACATCATAGCATGTACATGACAATGCATTTAGCATGATACCACATCTGGTAAGCATCATACAAGCATCTGCATTTTTCTAACCCCCTTTCTCACAGGTAAAACAACAAGTCTAGTATGGATCAACATGAGATTTGTGCTGATACTTCTACCAGAGTTTACCAACATTCCTCCAAATGGCATCTATAAGCCCATTTACCATCCATCTTCGAGTGCAAATTTCTGGGGACTCTAGTGTTCAAACATCTTTCACCACCAAGTCACGAATGCCGGATCCTCCAATCTAACTCTTCAGTTTCAAGAAGTTTGAACAGGGGCAGCTGTTGCACCCCAAAATTTGCCCTCTTATTTCTCAAGGGATCACCCTGGATCCTCAGGTTCGCTTTCATCAGGTCCCCAAGCCTTGAATTAACAATTTTTCCAAGCAAGCCATTCACAAGGGCAAAATGGTCATTTGCACGCTGAAGAAGTCTGACTTTGACTTTTGGAACAAAATCAAATCAAAAAAATCATATTTCATCAAGACATGTTGGAATATGAAGTTTGCTTCATCAAGAGTTTCAAAAGTCAAATCTTAATTTGGAAGAATCAAATTCTAAAGACTTAGAAATTTTTCTAAGTATTTAAGAAATATGACAATTTCAGAACTTCTGAGCCAGTGTTCACAGTCAGCAAATTCTGGATGTTCTCAAGACAGAGTTTAGTCAGAACTTCTGAGCCAGTGTTCATAATGGTCCAGTCAGAGTTTGCAGAGTTTAAGTCAAAGAAGGTAACAAAGCGTGCTATAAGTATACTGGAAGTTCTGAAGGATCCCTCAGAACATGCTGAAGTCAGAAGATAAGAGGATCAGGAGATGAGATGCCACGCTGAAGCAAAACTTCTAATCTAGAGTCAAGCAAGGATCCAGAGTATCAAATGGGAACTCATTTAATGCTCACAACCGCCTTTGAGTTTGTATTCAAGGGATTTTCCCCATGTGTACCCCTACTGTCTTAAGAAGACAAATTTCTATGCAAATGTATGCTAGACCCACACGCTGTCTCTGCTTTTCATTAATTCACGCTGCCAAATCCAGCTGAGGCGCTGTTAAATCTCCAACTTGAATGCAATGAACCTCCACTTGTTTAAGCTTACTTCAAGAGTAAGTTAGCATCAAGCAGATGATGTTGGTGCCACTTGATCGCATCGACTGCAAGAATTTGCCTATAAATAGAACACCAGTTGCACATTGAAAAGCCCCCACCTCTCTCCCCTCCCCAGAGAAAATTTGTGAAAGAGACGAGAGAATTGAGGAACTAGCTTTGAACCACTGCAAAAATTCCATAAAAAAAAACAGGAAACTATAAACACAAAATACCAAAATCTTAGCATTGATTCCTTATATCCAAAACTCCATTTTCCCTCAATTGTTCTTGATTAAAGCCATCCCAAATTCTGTAATCAAACAGTAATACATTCTCCCTTCACTGTCACCACAAAAGAGTCAGAATATCACCCCTTTGGCTGCCTCAGACGTTACAAACTTCCATCCTGCTGAGAGCATGAAGAAGTTACTCAGAATATCACTAGAATCCAAGACCAATATCCAGTTCACAGAATGCTTTCAAGCTGCAAGGTTTGTTTTGCTGACTCTCATCATAACTGATTAAGCATTGTCAGATTTTGCATATTTAGCACAATGTAGATACTCTGATTTCTGAGGATGTACATATTCTGAAAATTCATGCATCTGCCTGCTTAAGTAGAGGAAATCCCAGTTCAGAGTTTCATAAAGAAAATAGGACTCATAATTAGAACTAGCAAATACATGTTGCCTCTGATTCTTGCTTCTGATATTTCATGAAATTTGTCATAATTATTATGCATGCAACTTTTGTTCTGTAAATGACTAAGCTGCAGATGTTCTGACTGGCCAGGAGAGAGGCAAAGTTCTGACAGTTGCGTTAGAACTTCTGAAAACTTCTAAATTTTCAGAAGGTTCAAAACTTCTGAACTTCCATATTTTGCTAACATGTTTCTGTTTGTGCAGCAAGTTAACGTCAGAACTTCTGACCTCTTCTATTTTGCGTTGGTTATGTTTTCTTCTCTTTTATTTTTGCCATTATATTATATTTTATTTTTGATCAAAAACAAAAACACCAAAAATATTTTACATTTGCATGATATATTTTCTTTTAATAAAAAAGGACAAAAAATATTTTCTTAAGCAAAAGTTATTTTCTTTTTTAAATAGACAAACATTTTACATTTCCTGTATATTCTTGTCTATTTCAATATGATTGTAATAAGTAACCTAGAATTTTAACTTGCAACCCCCATTCATAAATATGTACCCCCATCCCCTTAAATATTGTAATAGTGTAGAACTTTACATTTCTGCACTGTTATTACTTTCAATATATGCTAGTAATTAGGGTATATGACAAGATATAAAAATTGAAAAATAGATCACCCTAATCAAAGACAAATTATGCATGCAATCAAACACACTCGCACACTTACACCCCTAGGGTAATCCCACTTGTTTCCTTACAAAAATGGCCATGTTATGCATGTGGGATGTCTTAGCACAAGCAAATCAAAAAAGATCATAGTCCCTCGATGACGCTATCAAAGTTGCCTTTCAAAATGATCTTAGTCCCTACAGAAAAAGTGCTAAGTCATTTCACAACATTGCTATCATGGTCATACGATGACCCAACGCTCGTCCCTTCACATCCAACGATGAGGCTTCTTACCAAGTCAATGGTAAGGTAGCAACATCTAAAGGAGGAGCAAAAGCACATCTAAGACCTTTTGAGTAGGTAGATTACTTTTAGTTACTTGCTCAATTTCAAAGTAAACATCCTTGCTATTTTCAAAACCATCACATACACTTTCAAAACATCTTCAATACACTTTCAAAGACTTGAAATATTTTCAAAAGCTCAACACTTTTCATACATTCTTACGAACGGGAATGATTGCAAAGTTCGCCTAAACGATGGCACCTTTTCAAAATACTTTCAAAAAACCACACAAAAGCACAGTTTTCAAACAAGAGCAAGTGATCTAGCAAGTAACTAAGAGCCCATGGAAAACCATGGATAAAAGGGTGCTACTACCTTCCCTTCTAATAATCTACCCCCCGAACTCAAGAAAACATCTCGAAAGGTCTTTCTTGTGCTTTTTCACCTTTCCTTATTGATAAAAGAAAAGTCGGTGGCGACTCTTGCTAAATCGCGACATTTGCAAACACAATCGCAAAACCCTCAAGTCAGTTCTCCCACCGTATCACATTAGCAAAACAAACAAAAAACAAGATCATAGTCCCTCGATGACGCTATTCAAAGTTGCCTTACAAAAATTATCTTAGTCCCTCAAAATGCTAGGATACTTTGCAACATTTCTAATCATTGTCATACGATGACCCGCGCTCATCCCTTCACATCCAACGATAGGGCTTCTTACCAAAACAATGGTAAGATAACAATGTCTAAAGGAGGAGGAAAATAACACCTAAGACCTTTTGAGTAGGTAGATTCGCTCCTAGTTGCTTGCTTGCTCACAACAAAATATTTTTACACCAACACTCTCATTTGAAACATTTTCAAAAGACAAAACTTTGTATGTGTTCTTATAGAGACGAGAATCATCACAAAGACATCCTTTTCAAAATCACTTTCAAAAACACATATCACAAACACACCATTGAACTATTTTCGAAACAAACACTTTGTAGGCGTTCTTATATAAACGAGAACCATTACGAAGTTCCATTTTCAAAAATACTTACAAAACACACACCACAAGCACATTCAAACAAAAGCAAGTGATCTAGCAAGTAACTAAGAGCCCATGAAAAACCATGGATGAAAAGGGTGCTAATACCTTCCCTTTTCATAATCTACCCCCCGAACTCAAGAAACAATCTCAAAGGTCTTTCCTGTGCTTTTTCACCTTTCCTTTTGGATAAAAGAAAAGTCAGTGGCGACTCTTGCTAACTGCAACATTTGTGATAAAACGCAAAACCTTCAAGTCAATTCTCCCACCGTATCACAGAATTGGCGACTCTTCTGGAGATAATTCTAAAAGTGGGGTTACCTTAGGTTTAAATCACATTTACTTGCTTACATTGATTGACTTGTATGCTTTATATTATGGTTCTTTGTTTAGGTTTGAATCCTCTACCCGGATTTGGGATACATTATAGGTAAGTAGAAATACGTTGTGGAAACTGTGCGGGGTATACCGACATGGTCTAAGCAATAGCTACGTTAGTGCGACATATTTGTGGGTACCGGTAGCCTTTGAGTTAATCAAAGAGAATACGGGGCCGCTGAGTGATGTCATGAAGCACTAATGAACTTTTAGAACCTTTACTTGACCAACTTGGCTTTTAGGATGTAGTGAGATGACCGGCTTTGGTGCAGTCTGAAGTTGGTAGATACTCGATATTATACTCATTGAGGTTTGGTTTCTTGGGATATTTCGGTCGCCATTAAAGAGGCTTGTGCTGAAACAATGACCAAGTAAACAAACCAGTGATATTGAGCTCTTTAGAATCCCGTTTCTATTGTTAGGACAGGTTGAGCCAACTAAACTTCAAGAGGGTACTTACCTACAAACCCCATGCAAGCCTGAACCTAAGGATTTGTCTACTTTGTGTATATATGATTATTTGTATATAAGCTTGCTTCCTTTGCATACTTGTACATAACATCATGACATCATACCATAAGAATTTTTAATAACATTGAACCATAACATTTCAAGGATCTCAAGGGTTTTTGATACAGGGTCACGTTGAACCAGACGTCTATCAAGGGGCAAGAGGATTTATTTTCCTCTAACCAGGCACCGTCAAAGATCAAGTACAACAACTTGAGTCGAAGGCTATGACCCACTCGACATGGTAAGCTTAATTCTTGTGGAAGGACATCCACCGGTACAAAGTTCTCCAATCAAAGCTATTAGTCAAATTTCAACTTCTGACATTTTCTTGTTTACCCCACGAGATCCTTGAAAACATGCATCCACATATCATGCATCATATCATGACAGACTTCTCCCATAAAGGCCTCCTTATCTCCCTACTGTTTATTTCAGTAAGATGGATATGGAACAAACGGTGAAAGACATCCAGGTTCAAAACGCCCAACTTCAAGAGATGTTCTTGAATCTGTCCAAGGGATAAGAAGAGGTGAAAGCTCTCCTCACCATGGGCATGATCATGGGAAATCCTGGGGATGATATAGATGAGCAGCCGAAGCGGCTACAAACTGAGATAGCCATAATGAAGGTCCAAATGATGGGAAAACTGGTGGGCCGGATGGCTCTTATCCAAAACTTGGCTCAAGGACAAGAAGAGCTAAGGACCCTCGTCAACAAACTTTATCAAGACGATTGCAACCGCATGAAACAAACAATCAAGACTTGGGACTAGGACACTACTCAGCCCCCCATGAGACAAAAGGCCAATTTGGTAGAGAGTAGACATTTCCAATTTGCTGCCATGTCACGAGCCCAACAACGACTTCGTCAACATCAACCGGAAAATCAGCAAAGGCAAAGCGAGCTCAAAAGACAGTTTACCAACATCAACATACCACTGTCTCAAGCTTTGCAACACATGCTGAGGTTGAATTTGATTACACCAATAAGTCCTCATCCAAATCCCAAAACTTTTTCTCCCATCTACAATCCCGATGCCAAGTGTGCCTATCATTCTGATAGTCCTGGGCATGATACGAATGATTATTGGGCGCTGAAATACAAGATTCAAAACCTGATCGACGAAGGAATGATGGAGTTCGCATAATATGGACAAACTGAATTCTTCTGCCATCCCTCAATGGCTCACCACCTAAAGTGATAAGTTCAGACAAAGAGGCTTCTGTTCATTTGAATTTTCAATTGTAATCTCTTTTGTTATTCAAACAATTATCTATTAATGTCAAACTTTGTTTCATTAATGCATTGCATATGTTTGTCTTGAATTCATCCATTCGTTTTCTCTATATTTAAACTATGCTTTTTACTCTCAACTCTTGCTAAAACTTACAAGCCTTTAGAGAGAGGATGACGAAAACAATGCCTTAATCTCATGCAGTATGCTTTTGGACAGACCTCACTGATGATGTACAAGCGTTTCTTTCAAATCCTAAACATTGGAGTTATAAGGAAGATAATCCCTAGTCAATCCCTTCGAGCCAAAGAAGTAGAAGTTTTCTTTTTTGCACAATTTGAAAACATTCCTCTGGAATCAAAAGACGCATTTAGCCGCAAACTTTCATCTCGTAATACAACGAATGACATTGAAAACATTCCTATGGAATCAAAAGACGGTGATGGTTCCCTATCATATAGGCAGTCATTATCTCTCAAAAAGAAAAGCCCATTAAGTCAAAACCTACAAAGGAGACTTAAGAAAACTGGGGCATCCCGCTGACCGTAATCTCAAAACAAGAACAGTCAGGCAAAAATCAGAGATAACAAATCAAAAGAAAGAGGTCACTACAAATCCTCAACAACATGAAAAATGTTGCAAAAATGACTACCTTCCGACAAACTTAACTCGTCTGAACCATCACCAAAACGTCATTCAAGACTCAATTGGAGTTTAAATATACAATTAACTGAGTTTAGGACTGAAGAACGTCACGGAGAGCGGGTGGGTACAAATACATTTTTAGCCTTTATCCTTTTTTCTTAAAACGTGAACCAAGCCACGTTACAACCCTTCAAAAGTCCTAATTGAAGCATGTGTTAGTTCGAAAGCGTACTGTTACAAAAGGTATCCTGACTTCTGTAGGGATTTACTCTAAATTCTGAGTTGAATTTTTCTTACAAAATTTATTTACTTGCTAAAATGAATTTTCAAAAGTTCCAAGACAAGCATAAACTTTGCGTTCATTTGAATATCGCTGTTTGCATATGGCTATTTTTTTGACAGCGGAGAAATTCACACAATGAATATCCAGTGAACGAAAGCTCTCTCAGTGAACAAAATCACTTCAAGTGGGATGAAACTTCCAATGACAAATATCCTATCAACAAGGGGGCATGACATATCACTATCCAGCACACCTGGGGCAGTCCAGTCAAGATTCCAAGAAATCTCTCAAGAAGTGTAGAATAACTAGGAGCAGGTCACCATCTCCATCACCTGGGGCATTGAGTGGGTTACATACAGTCCAACATCTCCTGGCAGTGCCACAAACACTTACTACTAGGGTCAGTGACAAATCTTCCCAAGATCCTTCTCATGGGATGACTCCCATCCAGAATTTCAATCTCTAAAAACCTCTTCTCAACTGAGTCGACTTCATGAATCCTCGAGAATTTCTACCAGTGAAGTCGCCGCCTCTCTAATAGACTGAGCAACAAGGTTTATTTCCCCAACAAACGGAAGGATTCCCCAGCTTGAGTTTGCCTCTCTGACTACTACAAACCAAAGGACCACAACTCCTCTTCCCCAGTATACTACTCTACAATCCTCAGTAAGTTACTGTGAAACCTTGACCCGACCAGATATCAATTCAACTTCGACTCCCCAGTAGAGCGACAGACGACTAAGACTCCTGAACTATTTTCCCCAAGTAGGAATCAACACTTTATACAGAGATTTCAACATCACCCATCGGAGTTCTCCTCAAACAATAAAACACGAATTCTCAGTGGAAACATTCTAAGCAAAGTTTGAAGACACGCCTACTCTTCAACAGTAATTCAGGATTCAAAACTCCCCAACACTTGTCAAGGATTTATTCTCCAAGACAAAATTACATTTCAACAACATTCACAACATATGCATACAAAAATACATATAACACAATTCTCAATTATTTTGAGAATATCATTACACAATGCATACATCATGACATTGCATACAACTAACTCTTTACCTTTTTAGGAAAGATCAATCAACAGATAAAGGTCATCATCATTTGAGGTAGTAATCACCCAAGATTCCTTCATCATCCTGCTGAGGTAGTAATCGTCCAAGATTCCTTCATCATTCTGCTGAGGTAGTAATCGCCCAAGATTCCTTCATCATCCTGCTGAGGTAGTAATCATCCAAGACTCCTTCATCATCCTGCTGAGGTAGTAATCATCCAAGATTCCTTAATCATTCTGCTGAGGTAGTAATCGCCCAAGATTCCTTCATCATCCTGCTGAGGTAGTAATCGTCCAAGATTCCTTCATCATCCTGCTGAGTTTTCAGATACAGTTCGGATACGCTCCAGATACAGATGCCATCCTGATACTCATTCAGATTCAACTTTCAGATACAGTTCAGATACGCTCCAGATACGGATTCCATCCTAATACTCATTCAGATTCAACCTGTTGATACAGTTTAGATACGCTTCAGATACATATGCCATCCTGATACTCATTCAGATCCAGCTTTCAGATACAGTTCAGATACGCTCCAGATACGGATGCCATCCTGATACTCATTCAGATTCAACTTTTAGATATAGTCCAGATACGCTCCAGATACGGATGCCATCCTGATACTCATTTAGATCCAGGTTTCAGATACAGTTCAGATACGCTCCAGATATGGATGCCATCCTGATACTCATTCAATTTCAACCTTTTGATATAGTTCAGATACACTCTTGATACGGATGCCATCTTGATACTCATTCAATTTTAAACTTTTGATACAGTTCATATATGCTCCAGATACGGATGCCATCCTGATACTCATTCAGATTTAATGTTTGATACAGTTAAGATACGCTCCAAATACGGATGCTGTGATACGGTGGGAGAACTGACTTGAGTTTTGCGTTTGTATTCGCACTTGTTCGTTTGAGCAAGAGTCGCCACTGACTTTTTATTTTATCCTAAAGGAAAGGTTAAAAAGCACATCAAAAAACCTTTTGAGATATTTCGTGGGTTCGGGGGGGTAGATTATGAAAAGGGAAGGTATTAGCACCCTTTTCATCCATGGTTATCCATGGGCTCTTAGTTACTTGGTTTTTAGATCACTTGCCTTGATTTTCGATTGCTTTGAAATTGTGGTGTGTGTGTGCATTTTGAAAATGTTTTTGAAATAGATGCCTTGTCTTAGGCAACCAATGTAATTGACTCGTGTTTGAGTGTTTTACAAAAGTGTGTATATTTTCGAAAAAATGTTTCAAATGTTTTTGAGAGTTTGTTTTGAAAGTGTGTATGAAGTGTGGTTTTTGAAAAGGAGGCAAGTGTTTTTGCAAATTGATCTCAAGTAACTAAGAGTTTTGTCTACCCCTATTGTACTCAAAGGTTTTCTCTATGTTTTCAACCCCTTTTAACAATTTTGTTCCACCATTGAATTTGATGGACAATCTTGCGTTTAGGAAGTTTAACGGGACGGGCGCGGGTCATCGTATGGACCATGAATGCAATGGTGCCAAGTGTCTTTGGCAATTTTACTTGAAGGGACTATGATCATTCCATTTAGGCAACTTTCGAAAGCGTCATCGAGGGACTTATGATCATTTGAATTTGTTTTGCCAAAGAAAACTCGACGTGCAAGCATGGCCCATTTTGGAAGGCAACATGTGGGATTACCCTAGATGGTGTAAGTGTGATTGTGTATTGATTTCATGTATTTGTCTTGTATTAGGTTATCTAGCGTTTGATTTTATGTACATGCAAACCCTAGGTCTAACCATGGTATAATTTGAAAGCGGTAAATTGCAAGAATTTAAAGTCTACGCTATTACAAATAGTATCCGGGAGTGGGGGTACAAATTCACAAATGGGGATGAGACTTTAGGAATGTAGTGTCCAATAATTTACAACCAAATCGAATTGCGCAAATGTAATCAATGTAATGTATAGCAAAGTGTAAGAATATCAAATGTATAATGCATCAAATGTAAAATGTGTTGTGTAAGTGTACGTGTACATCTATTTTATTTACAAGTTTGAGATGTGAATTTAAATGTATTATTAAGTATGTATTTGTTCTTTTGTTAATTATGTACAAATTAAGTATTAATCTTAAGAGAAAGAAAAATGTTTTAAATTTAAATTATATTATGTATTTTTGTATTAATGTATAAATAAGATATTTTTAAGAAAAGAGAAGTATTTAACTTAAAAAATAAATTGTTTTTATGTATTAATATTTTTATGTGCAAAAATTCTTTTAGTTAAAAGAAAACTCAAACTAAAACCTATTTTTTTATGTATCTTGTATAAATGTTTTAAGTTAAATAAAAAGAGTTTTAATAAAAGAAATAAAAAAATTAAGTTTTTAATTATTAATATAATTCAGTGTTTAAAAAAAAAGGGTTAGTATATATTTTTTAGAAAAGTTAAGTTATGTATAGAAAGAAATGGGCTAAGGGGTTTTAGGCCCAAGTAAAAGAAAACAAGTAGAAAACAGAAAATGGGGGGGGGGGGGGGTGAGGCGCGCTTAATGGGCTTATGCTGAACGGGCAAGGCCCACTGATTTGAGACGAATTATTTTCTCAGGGTTAATTGTTATTGGGTTCATTTGAGGCTAGCTTAGGGTTTGTGAGAGCAACGGCGACTTCGTTTGTTCATCTTCGTCTTTGTTCATCTTCTCAAGCAAACTTATCTGAATAGTACTTCCGCCAATGGCCGCCAGATGCTTCAGTCAGCTCCTTCTTCTCTAAGGTCACGTAGGCAACGGTCTACAAGGTACTGATTTTCATTTTGTATGTTTGACGCCTTTGCATGTTTTTATTTACTTCTGATTCTTTTATGTTGCTCAATGTTTGTACAAGATGTGAAAAAGGAAAGAAATGAGGGATTATACCTTTTGGGAGAGGAGGTGAGGAGGACCAGAGGCACCTAGGGCGGCCAAGGGCGGAGGAAAATGTGACGCGGTGGCTTGGAGTCCTGGTATTTTTGTATTTTCACCTCTTTAGGTTTAATGATGCTGTCTGAAAGCCTTTATTTGATATCATTTCTTTCTTCTTCGTTGCCTTGATGCTTTGCTTCTGTTTGCTTCTGTTTACTTCTTGCCTTTGAGTTGCCTTTTGGAATGCTGGTTGTATGCTGAGATTGAGAATTCTCTGAGCCCCTTTTTGTTGCTTCTGAACATGCTTTAGCTTGATGTGTTTGCTATCCTATGATGATTCCAACTGAGGATTCATGTTGCCTCGATGATTTTTGATGATGATATGCTGGAAATGCCTTTGAATATATTTGATTCTTTTCCTCTTCTCTTCTGGTTGCCTTGTGTTTAGTAGCCCAATGATGAGAAAACTCTGAGGGCTTTGAGTTGTTGGCTTGAACTTGGTTGCCTAGCTTGCTTGGTATAAGTTTAGGCTTTTTTTTGAAATGGTTTGACAGTGCAGGTTGAGTTGGTTATGGTCTTGGATGGTTTTCTGGTTATGGTTTCTGTGGCTTAGGCTTTAGAGCTGGACAGGTTTTTGAATGGTAAGGTTTGTGGGGCTTCTTGACTGATATCTGGCTTTTGTTTATGTTGTTAACTGTTTTGACAGGGATTAAGGTTTGAAACAGGTACAGGTTTTGGGCCTGGAGACTGGTTTTAGGCTTGACAAGGTTTCACAGGTTTTAGGCTTGTGAGGTCTTTACAGGCTCCACTGGTTTATGCTTCAGGCTTTAGTTATGGCCTTACTGGTTGTTGAGATGCTGGAGGGTTTGGCAGGTTGATGGTGTTTTAGGCTTATGCTCTTTTTTGATATGGCTTGGACAGGTTCTGGTTTTTGAACTTGGACAGTGGTCTTGGCTTTGGTGTTTCTGTCTTGCTTTAGCAGGGTGGAGGCAGTTTTGAGTTATCTTCTTTTTTTGGTTTGTGATTTTCCCCCCTGGTACTGTGTTATTACAGTTTTGTTTTATATCTCTTTCTTAAGCCTCAAAGCCAGTAAGCCCAATTCTTTTCCCTCTTCTCTCTCTCTCCAGTACAATTAAAATAATAAACAATGTTTTATGTGTACTTAAAGCTGAAAGGAAGCTGCTTGGGAAATGATGAATCTGAAAGGCTTGCTTGCATTACATGTTTACTCTGCATACTTTATGTCTTCTTGATATCTTTCCAAATCTTCTTTTGACAGTATCTTGTACTTTTGTATCTTGACATCCTTTGGACAACTTTTTGGATAGTTTGTGACTTTAGTTAGGCCATTCTGTTTGTTTTGAACTATGCAGTAGTTTGACAATTTTGACTTATGAATTTCAACTTTGTGCATTCATGATCAGCAAGCAACATTCATCCCTCCTTGTGAACCGGGAGAAATCCCGTGATTTGCAGAGAGGGCTAACTGATTCCAGTCAGTTGCCCTTAATGATGACCTTTATTTTTATCTGTCTCTTTAATTGTTTATCCGCTTCAACTGACTTTTTCCTTCTTTTCTTTACAGATAAATAATTAAATGGAGAGGAATAGCAAAAGATGAAGAATTGAAGATTTAGAAAAAAATAGGATAGTCTTTTTTAGGTTTAAATTACTGTAAAATCATTGTTGTAAACAATTTGTAAACAAAACAATTGTACAAATAATTTAAAAATAAATAAAAAGTTTTTTATCCAATTAATTCTTTTCCTCTTTTTACTTGTTTACTTTACTATCTATAATTCTTTAAATTAAATAATTGAAAATAAATTCCAACTATTTAATCTTAGAATATAAATAATTAAATAAACAATGCTTCAGCATTTGATCAATTAAACTTGGCGCTTCCGACATCCAAAACAAAACAACAGTCAATCACAGCAATTGCCCAGACGCTTTTTCCCTTTACTGACTTTAATCAAACATTGCAAATTCAAACCCAATGCATCCTTTCACTGATTTAGTCACACAATGTGAATTCCATCCAAGTGCGTTTTTTACTGATTAAGTCAAACAATGCGAATTCAATCCAAATCTCGGAATATCTTGCAAAGCACCGTAGAATCAAATCTTTCTGAGGAACCGCGCATAAAAACCCTAATTCCTGAAGCAATGATTTCTTGTGGAAAAAATACGAGGGCTTGGGGTACAACAGTTTCCCCTGTTCAATCTTCTTGAACCTGAAGAGTTAGATTGGCAAGTTTGCCTTTCGCGACTCGAAGGTAAAAGAAGATTGGACACTAGAGTGCCCTAAAATTTGCACTCGGTGATGTGATGGTAGAGGGAATGGGCTTACAGATGCCATCTGAGAATGGGCTTAAAGATGCCATTTGGTGATGGGCTTAAAGATGCCATCTAGTGACTGCTGGTAGGAGGATGGGCTTGTAGATGCCATCTGGAAATGGGCTTAAAGATGCCATTTAGAAATGTTTGTAGGAGGATGGGCTTGTGGATGCCATCTGGAAATGGGCTTATAGATGCCATTTGGAAGTGTAATGGATAGTTGTGGAGATGGGCTTACAGATGCCATCGGGAGGTGTGACGGAACTTTGTCGGGAATGGGCTTATAGATGCCATTTGGAGTTATGTGTCGATCGCATAAGAGATTCTTTAGCGAGAACTTGCATACTTGAGAAAGAAAGATAATTTCCTGGCCCGTTACAGGGGTTGATCTTCAGTCTCTTCATGCAGACATGCCCTGGATGGATACAGGTATCGAATCTACAATCAAACGTTCGCAGATATGCCCTGGCTAGATACAGGTATCGAATATGGAAATAATCGTCAACAGATATGCCCTGGCTGGATACAGGAATCGAATCTGGAAATAGTCGTCAACAGATATGCCCTGGCTGGATACAGGAATCAAATCTTCAAACTCTTCAGATGTGCCCTGGCTGGATACAGGAATCGAATCTGGAAATAGTCGTCAACAGATATGCCCTAGCTAGATACAGGAATCGAATCTTCAAACTCTTCAGACGTGCCCTGGCTGGATACAGGAATCGAATCTGGAAATAGTCGTCAACAGATATGCCCTGGCTGGATACAGGAATTGAATCTGGAATTAGTCGTCAACAGATATGCCCTGGCTGGATACAGGAATCGAATCTTCAAACTCTTCAGATGTGCCCTGGCTAGATACAGGAATCAAATCTGGAATTAGTCGTCAACAGATATGCCCTGGCTGGATACAGGAATCGAATCTTCAAACTCTTCAGATGTTCCCTGGCTAGATACAAGAATCGAATCTGGAATTAGTCGTCAACAGATATGCCCTGGCTGGATACAGGAATCAAATCTTCAAACTCTTCAGACGTTCCCTGGCTAGATACATGAATCGAATCTGGAAATAGTCGTCAACAGATATGCCCTGGATGGATACAGGAATCGAATCTTCAAACTCTTCAGACGTGCCCTGGCTGGATACAGGAATCAAATCTGGAAATAGTCGTCAACAGATATGCCCTGGCTGGATACAGGAATCGAATCTTCAAACTCTTCAGATGTGCCCTGGCTAGATACAGGAATCGAATCTGGAATTAGTCGTCAACAGATATGCCCTGGCTGGATACAGGAATCGAATCTTCAAACTCTTCAGATGTGCCCTGGCTAGATACAGGAATCGAATCTGGAAATAGTCGTCAATAGATATGCCCTGGCTGGATATAGGAATCGAATCTGGAATTGTGACAGTTGAAGGTAGTCGTCTTTTGGATTGTCTTTTTCCATGAAAAGGCCAAATATCAGTTGCATGCAATGTCATGATGTATGAAATGCATGATGTCATGATGTTCAAAATGAGATAGTGTTGTATGCACTTTATCATGTATGTAAGCAAGATGTATGAAATATGAAATGTTTATGAATGTATTTTCGTCTAGGAAAATAAATCCTTGACGACCGGCCGGGGAATTAAATCCTGGGCTGATGTTGAAGAGTAAAGTTCTTCGTTTCCGCTAGGGATGATGGTTTTAAGAATACACCGGTAGGAGAAGATGACTCCGTTGGGGTTTGATGAGAACTCCGCTGGGGATTCTACTGATATGTTATGTAGGGGAATTTGATGAACTCCGCTGGGGATAGGAGGAACCTGACTGTTGTTGGGGGAAGGCAAGAATCTTTTGATTGTGAGAAGGAACCGGCGTAGGGTTTCCTGATGATGAGTCCGTGTAAAACTGTATCTGAGGTTTTGAGAAGGAACCGATGTAGGGTTGCTTCATGATGAGTCCGTGTAAAACTGCATCTTCCAACAGGTGATGAAGGAATTGTCGAACACTTTTGACATTCGAATGCCCCAAGTGGTGACGTAGATAATTTCCTGGCTTGTTACAGGTGTTGATCCATAATCAGTCGTCCATAGATGTTTTCCTGGCTTGTTACAGGTGTTGATCTGGAACTTATGAAAGGTGACAGAAAGGCAACCGTGTCTGGAGCAAATCTGGACCGTATCTTCCAACATGTGATGAAGGAATTGTTGAACACTTTTGACATTCGAATGCCCCAAGTGGTGATGTAGATAATTTCCTGGCTTGTTACAGGTGTTGATCCACAATCAGTCGTCCACAGATGTTTTCCTGGCTTGTTACAGGTGTTGATCTGGAACTTAAGAAAGGTGACAGAAAGGCAACCGTGTCTGGAGCAAATCTGGACCGTATCTTACAACATGTGATGAAGGAATGATTGAACACTTTTGACATTCGAATGCCCCAAGTGATGATGAGGGAGTCTTGAATCAGACTACTCCGCGGATTGAGAGATTCCTTGAAATCTTGACTGGACTGCCCCAGGTTAACTGGATGGTGTTATGTCATGCCCCTTGTTAATAGGAGATTTGTCGTTGGAAGTGTTATCCTTTTGAAGTAATTTTGTTCACTGAGAGAGTTTTTGTTCCTCCGAACATTCGCTGTATGAATTTCTTCGCTGTCAAACAAAAAACCAAATGCAGACAGTGATATTCAAGCAATGCAAAGTTTATGTTTGTCTCGAAGTTTTGCAAAACGCGTTTTTTAGCAGAAAACTTTTCATAAGACAAGTCAACACAAGATTTAGAGCAAAGCCTTACAGGAGTCAGGATACCTATTGTAACAGTATGCTTTCGAACTAACCCATGCTTCAATTAGGACTTTTGAAGGGTTGTAACGTGGCTTGGTTCACGGTTTAAGAAACAAAGGATAAAGGCTCAAAGGGTATTTGTACCCACCCGCTCTTCGTGATATTCTTCATACCTAAGCTCAGTTAATTGTGCGTCGCACTCTGTTTTGAGTTTGGAACGACTTTTGGGTGATGGTTCACCAGTTGAATTTGGGGAGACAGTCATCATCTCCTTTTTCTTTTTCAACATTTTTCATGTTGTTGAGGATTTGTAATGACCACACTATTTTGATTTTGATTTGTTATCCCTAACTTTTGCCTGACTGTTCCCATTTTCGAGATTACAGTCAGCGGGATGCCCCAGCTTTCTTAAGCCTCCTTTTCAGGTTTTGACTTAGTGGGCTTTTCTTTTGAGAGATTGACTGCCTATGTGGTAGGGAACTACCCTTGTCTTTTGATTCCAAGGGAATGCTTTTCCTTTTTTGACGTCGTTCGTTGTGTTACGAACTGAGAGTTTGCGACTTCAATGCGCGTTTTCTCTTGAATTAACTGAGATACTACCCTTCCCCGGGTTTATATCAAAGGTTTTGATTGTTTAGAACAGAAAACTCCTACTTCTTTGGCTCGAAGGGGTTGACTAGGGATTATCTTCCTTATAACTCCAGTGTTTGGGTATTGAAAGAAATGCCTGTACATCATCAGCAAGGTTTGTTCAAAAGCATACTGTATGAGATTATGGTATTGTTTCGTCATCCTCCCTCTAAAGGCTTGCAGCTTTTTATCAAGAGTCAAATATCATAAAGAAAAGCATAAGAGTAGTGAAACGAATGGATGAATTCAAGACAAACATATGCAATGCATTAATGAAAACAGAGTTTAACATCAACAGTTAATTGTTTGAATAACAAAAGAAAATTACAACTTTGAAAGTTCAAATGAAGCAAAAGTCTCTCAGTTTGAGCTTTGTCACTCCAGGTGGAGAACTCCTTAACGGAAGATTTTCATCTCACCGTCTGGCATGAATTCCAACACTCCAATGTCGATCAGATCTTGAATCTTGTTCTTCAAGGCCCAACAGTCGTTGGTGTCGTGTCCCGGGCTGTAGGAGTGGTAAACACAAAATGCGTCGGGACGATAGTTAGGAGAGGAGGTATTGAGCTTCTGAGGAGGATCCCATAAAGTAAGCAGGTTGACCTCCAACTGGCGTTTCAGTATGAAGAATGATGGTATCTCAGTCTCCGTGAACTGTCTTCCCGACGTTTCTTGCTTACGCCGATTACCCCGTTGACGCTGGCGAGGTTGTTGATGGGCTTGTGACCCTGAAGCAAGCGAAGGAGCCTTCCCCTTGTCTTCTTGAGTGGATGGAGGCTGAGAGGTGACTTGCTCTTCGACCTCAGATGTTTGCCCCAATTGGTTGTTTTGAAGCAGTTGGCGGACGAGAACTCTGAGTTCCTCTTGTCTTTGAGATAGGTCTTGGATGAGAGCCATCTGGCCCACTAACTGCCCCATCACTTGGATCCTCAATGTTGCCAGATCAAACTGCAGCTCCGCAAGCTGATCACTCCTTGCATTGTTTGAATTATCCAAGCCCTTTGTGAGGAGAGCTTTCATTTCTTCTTGCCCCACAGACAAGTTCAAGAACATCTCCTGCAGCTGAGCAGTCTGGTCTTGGATGTCTTTGACAAACCTTTCTAGAGCCATCTCTTACTGAAATAAACAGTATGAGAGTAAGAAAACCTGAAAAAGGAAAAACTGTTATGATGCAATGCATGATATATGGATGTATGCTTTCAAGGATCTCTTGGGGTAAACACAAGAGAATGTTAGAGGTTGAACTTCGATCTTTGATTGGAGAACTTTGCACCGGTGGATGTCTTTCCACTAGAATCAAGCTCACCATGTCAAGTGGGTCATAGCCCTCGATTCAAGTTGTTGCACTTGATATTTGATTGGAGAACTGTGCACCTGTGGATGTCTTTCCACAAGAATCAAGTTCACCATGTCGAGTGGGTCATAGCCACTGATTCAAGTTGTTGCACTTGATCTTTGATTGGCATTGGTTAGAGGAGAAACCTCTTTCCCCTTGGTAGCCGTCTGGTTCAATGTACCCCTGCATCAAGAGACCCTCAAGATCCTTGAAAAGGTTAGTGAAAAATGCTATGGTATGATGTTATGATGTTATGTACATGTATGCAAAAACAAGTGAGCTTATATACAGGTAATCATATTCACACAGAGCAAACAAGTCCTTAGGTTCAGGCTTGCATGAGGTTCAAGTACTACCCTCTTTCAGTTTCGTTGGTTAAAACCTGTCCTATTAGAAATAACCTGGTTCTAGAGGATCTCAATATCACTGACTACCCTCAATCGGTCATAACTCCAGCATCGCTATCTTTTCTTGCGGCCGGAACCATCGCGAGAGTTTAGCCTCAATGAGTGTAGCATACTGCTACTGTTCTAATGGCCAAGTTGGGTCAATTTAGGGTTCTAAGGTCGGTTGGTGCTTAATGACTCCTTGGAAGACCCATATTCTCCCCGTTCCAACACAAGGGATATCGGTACAGACCAAGGTGCCACACCAATGTAGCCACTGCTTCACCCATGTCGGTATACCCCGGACAGGTCCCTCGCAGATTATGCTACCTAAAAAAGGTATTCCCCAGATCCGGGTTAGGATCTATGAAACTCCGATGCAAAGCCCACAAATGTAAAAGCAAACAAAGCAATCAATCGAAAACAAAGGTGATCTAAACCCTAAGGTAACCCCACTTTGAGTAGTACTCCCCAGCAGAGTCGCCAGTTCTGTGATACGGTGGGAGAACTGACTTGAGTTTTGCGTTTGTATTCGCACTTGTTCGGTTGAGCAAGAGTCACCACTGACTTTTTATTTTATCCTAAAGGAAAGGTTAAAAAGCACAGCAAAAAACCTTTTGAGATATTTCGTGGGTTCGGGGGGTAGATTATGAAAAGGGAAGGTATTAGCACCCTTTTCATCCATGGTTATCCATGGGCTCTTAGTTACTTGGTTTTTAGATCACTTGCCTTGATTTTCGATTGCTTTAAAATTGTGGTGTGTGTGTGCGTTTTGAAAATGTTTTTGAAATAGATGCCTTGTCTTAGGCAACCAATGTAATTGACTCGTGTTTGAGTGTTTTACAAAAGTGTGTATCTTTTCGAAAAAATGTTTCAAATGTTTTTGAGAGTTTGTTTTGAAAGTGTGTATGAAGTGTGGTTTTTGAAAAGGAGGCAAGTGTTTTTGCAAATTGATCTCAAGTAACTAAGAGTTTTGTCTACCCCTATTGTACTCAAAGGTTTTCTCTATGTTTTCAACCCCTTTTAACAATTTTGTTCCACCATTGAATTTGGTGGACAATCTTGCGTTTAGGAAGTTTAACGGGACGGGCGCGGGTCATCGTATGGACCATGAATGCAATGGTGCCAAGTGTCTTTGGCAATTTTACTTGAAGGGACTATGATCATTCCATTTAGGCAACTTTCGAAAGCGTCATCGAGGGACTTATGATCATTTGAATTTGTTTTACCAAAGAAAACTCGACGTGCAAGCATGGCCCATTTTGGAAGGCAACATGTGGGATTACCCTAGAGGGTGCAAGTGTGATTATGTATTGATTTCATGTATTTGTCTTGTATTAGGTTATCTAGCGTTTGATTTTATGCACATGCAAACCCTAGGTCTAACCATGGTATAATTTGAAAGCGGTAAATGCAAGAATTTAAAGTCTACGCTATTACAAATAGTATCCGGGAGTGGGGGTACAAATTCACAAATGGGGATGAGACTTTAGGAATGTAGTGTCCAATAATTTACAACCAAATCGAATTGCGCAAATGTAATCAATGTAATGTATAGCAAAGTGTAAGAATATCAAATGTATAATGCATCAAATGTAAAATGTGTTGTGTAAGTGTACGTGTACATGTATTTTATTTACAAGTTTGAGATGTGAATTTAAATGTATTATTACGTATGTATTTGTTCTTTTGTTAATTATGTACAAATTAAGTATTAATATTAAGAGAAAGAAAAATGTTTTAAATTTAAATTATATTATGTATTTTTGTATTAATGTATAAATAAGATATTTTTAAGAAAAGAGAAGTATTTAACTTAAAAAATAAATCGTTTTTATGTATTAATATTTTTATGTGCAAAAACTCTTTTAGTTAAAAGAAAACTCAAACTAAAACCTATTTTTTTATGTATCTTGTATAAATGTTTTAAGTTAAATAAAAAGAGTTTTAATAAAAGAAATAAAAAAATTAAGTTTTTAATTATTAATATAATTCAGTGTTTAAAAAAAAAAAGGGTTAGTATATATTTTTTCGAAAAGTTAAGTTATGTATAGAAAGAAATGGGCTAAGGGGTTTTGGGCCCAAGTAAAAGAAAACAAGCAGAAAATAGAAAAGGGGGGGGGGGGGGGGGGGTGAGGCGCGCTTAATGGGCTTATGCTGAACGGGCAAGGCCCACTGATTTGAGACGAATTATTTTCTTAGGGTTAATTGTTATTGGGTTCATTTGAGGCTAGCTTAGGGTTTGTGAGAGCAACGACGGCGTCGTTTGTTCATCTTCTTCTTTGTTCATCTTCTCAAGCAAACTTATCTGAATAGTACTTCCGCCAATGGCCGCCAGATGCTTCAGTCAGCTCCTTCTTCTCCAAGGTCACGTAGGCAACGGTCTACAAGGTACTGATTTTCATTTTGTATGTTTGACGCCTTTGCATGTTTTTATTTACTTCTGATTCTTTTATGTTGCTCAATGTTTGTACAAGATGTGAAAAAGGAAAGAAATGAGGGATTATACCTTTTGGGAGAGGAGGTGAGGAGGACCGGAGGCACCTAGGGCGGCCAAGGGCGGAGGAAAATGTGACGCAGTGGCTTGGAGTCCTGGTATTTTTGTATTTTCACCTCTTTAGGTTTAATGATGCTTTCTGAAAGCCTTTATTTGATATCATTTCTTTCTTCTTCGTTGCCTTGATGCTTTGCTTCTGTTTGCTTCTGTTTACTTCTTGCCTTTGAGTTGCCTTTTGGAATGCTGGTTGTATGCTGAGATTGAGAATTCTCTGAGCCCCTTTTTGTTGCTTCTGAACATGCTTTAGCTTGATGTGTTTGCTATCCTATGATGATTCCAACTGAGGATTCATGTTGCCTCGATGATTTTTGATGATGATATGCTGGAAATGCCTTTGAATATATTTGATTCTTTTCCTCTTCTCTTCTGGTTGCCTTGTGTTTAGTAGCCCAATGATGAGAAAACTCTGAGGGCTTTGAGTTGTTGGCTTGAACTTGGTTGCCTAGCTTGCTTGGTATAAGTTTAGGCTTTTTTTTGAAATGGTTTGACAGTGCAGGTTGAGTTGGTTATGGACTTGGATGGTTTTCTGGTTATGGTTTCTGTGGCTTAGGCTTTAGAGCTGGACAGGTTTTTGAATGGTAAGGTTTGTGGGGCTTCTTGACTAACATCTGGCTTTTGTTTATGTTGTTAACTGTTTTGACAGAGATTAAGGTTTGAAACAGGTACAGGTTTTGGGCCTGGAGACTGGTTTTAGGCTTGACAAGGTTTCACAGGTTTTAGGCTTGTGAGGTCTTTACAGGCTCCACTGGTTTATGCTTCAGGCTTTAGTTATGGCCTTACTGGTTGTTGAGATGCTGGAGGGTTTGGCAGGTTGATGGTGTTTTAGGCTTATGCTCTTTTTTGATATGGCTTGGACAGGTTCTGGTTTTTGAACTTGGACAGTGGTCTTGGCTTTGGTGTTTCTGTCTTGCTTTAGCAGGGTGGAGGCAGTTTTGAGTTATCTTCTTTTTTTGGTTTGTGATTTTCCCCCCTGGTACTGTGTTATTTCAGTTTTGTTTTATATCTCTTTCTTAAGCCTCAAAGCCAGTAAGCCCAATTCTTTTCCCTCTTCTCTCTCTCTCCAGTACAATTAAAATAATAAACAATGTTTTATGTGTACTTAAAGCTGAAAGGGCAGCTGCTTGGGAAATGATGAATCTGAAAGGCTTGCTTGCATTACATGTTTACTCTGCATACTTTATGTCTTCTTGATATCTTTCCAAATCTTCTTTTGACAGTATCTTGTACTTTTGTATCTTGACATCCTTTGGACAACTTTTTGGATAGTTTGTGACTTTAGTTAGGCCATTCTGTTTGTTTTGAACTATGCAGTAGTTTGACAATTTTGACTTATGAATTTCAACTTTGTGCATTCATGATCAGCAAGCAACATTCATCCCTCCTTGTGAACCGGGAGAAATCCCGTGATTTGCAGAGAGGGCTAACTGATTCCAGTCAGTTGCCCTTAATGATGACCTTTATTTTTATCTGTCTCTTTAATTGTTTATCCGCTTCAACTGACTTTTTCCTTCTTTTCTTTGCAGATAAATAATTAAATGGAGAGGAATAGCAAAAGATGAAGAATTGAAGATTTAGAAAAAATTAGGATAGTCTTTTTTAGGTTTAAATTACTGTAAAATCATTGTTGTAAACAATTTGTAAACAAAACAATTGTACAAATAATTTAAAAATAAATAAAAAGTTTTTTATCCAATTAATTCTATTCCTCTTTTTACTTGTTTACTTTACTATCTATAATTCTTTAAATTAAATAATTGAAAATAAATTCCAACTATTTAATCTTAGAATATAAATAATTAAATAAACAATGCTTCAGCATTTGATCAATTAAACTTGGCGCTTCCGACATCCAAAGCAAAACAACAGTCAATCACAGCAATTGCCCAGACGCTTTTTCCCTTTACTGACTTTAATCAAACATTGCAAATTCAAACCCAATGCATCCTTTCACTGATTTAGTCACACAATGCGAATTCCATCCAAGTGCGTTTTTTACTGATTAAGTCAAACAATGCGAATTCAATCCAAATCTCGGAATATCTTGCAAAGCACCGTAGAATCAAATCTTTCTGAGGAACCGCGCATAAAAACCCTAATTCCTGAAGCAGTGATTTCTTGTGGAAAAAATACGAGGGCAAATTTTGGGGTACAACAGATGCCATCCTGATACTCATTCAGATTCAACATTTGATACAGTTCAGATACGCTCCAGATATGGATACCATCCTGATAATCATTCAATTTCAACCTTTTGATACAGTTCAGATGCGCTCCAGATACGGATGCCATCCTGATACTCATTCAGATTCAACGTTTGATACAGTTCACATACGCTCCAGATGCGGATGCCATCCTGGTACTCATTCAGATTCAACCTCAAGATACAGTTCAGATACGCTCCAGATACGGATGCCATCTTGATACTCATTCAGATTCAGCTTTCAGATACACTCAAGACATGGACGCAATTCTGATACTCATTCTTTCAACTTACAAATTGCAATTCAACAGGCATTCTTGGATGGAATCTACAAGCCCATCTCCAATATGATTCTATCACCTCTCTAAATGGCATCTTTAAGCCAATTCCCTTAACCTTCACATCAACGAGTGCAAATTTCTGGGCACTCTAGTGTCCAATCATCTTTCACCTTCAAGTCACGAATGGCGGACTCGCCAATCTAACTCTTCAGGCTTAAGAAGATTGAACAGGGGAAACTGTTGTACCCCAAAATTTTCCCTCTCATTTTTCAAAGGTTCTCTCATAAGATCTTCTATGACGTCAAATTTGCAGTAGTGATACATCAATTTAGGTTTGGAATTGGCCCAAGGGCAAAATGGTCAATTGCATATTGGAAAGTCAAACTTTGATTTTTTGGTCAACATTACATTCCAAAGATCAAATTTCATCAAGAAATTCAAGAATATGAAACTTGTTCATCAAGAAATCAAAAAATTCAAATTTCATCTTTGAAAAGTCAAAATTTCAAACTTAGAAATTTTTCTAAGTGTTGGAAAATTCATGTTTTTTCACACCTTGATGCCAAATTTCCAACATGATGCAAGATGATTCAAAATAAACTTTAAACATGAAAGTTGTAGATCTCCATGATATCTACAACATTGCTTTATACAACTTCTCCTAAATATGCTTGGATCTCAAGTTATAAGTTCATGAAGTCACGGCATTTTCATTAAACAGTTAGAGAAATTTTCAGTAGTTTTGGTCAGGTTTTTATCCTAACTTCTTGGCCAATTTTCATCAAGTTCTAGTTTGATTTAACAAAAGTGGTAAACATGAAAGTTTTAGAGGGTGTTTCAAGCTTTCCAAAACATCCAAGAGCATGAATTTATCATATTTGAGCTAGGAGATTCAAGGGCCTGAAGTTGGGCATTCATTCTTGAATTGCAAGCCATCTTTGTTGAAGAACACATAATCCAATTGGCATGATGTGCTGCATAATATTACTTTGCAGACCTTGTGATTTGCAAATCTTACTATAATTTAATGCTTACACAAAATTTTAAGCTATGGTCCATTTGGTTTAAGCATTGTCCAAGTGATCCTTCCATTTTTGGCACAAAGGCACCATTGCCATTCTTGCAAAGTTCACTTTAATCATAAAGTCAATTTCTTGAGCCTCTAACTTGTTGTTCTAATCACACTCAACATACAAAATCATAAGGGTATGCTTAAAGTGTCCAACATCTCTATGCAACAAAGTAAAAAGCATTGGAACTATAATATTCAAGCTTGCTTCATGTATAATCTAACCTAGCCATAACATGTGATCCAAAATCTGAGTTTGTTCAAGTCTCAAACCTTCTCTATAAATAGAGAGGCCAATCACAAGAGAAAGGGGTTAGAAAAAAGAGAGAGAGGTTAGAAAAAAGAGAGATAGGTTAGAAAAAATAGAGAGAAAGGCCAGAAAAAAATAGAAGGAGAAACAAACACTCAAACTCATTCTTGCTGTCAAAAACCAGATTTGTTCACAAAACTTCCATTTTTTAGCTTTGAAGTCCAAATCTTTGAATCTTATACCTTGCAAGTTTTCTCCAAACAAACCATCCAAACACTTCAAATACACCATATAGAAGTTTTTCAAACATAAGAATAACTTCTGTAACATCATTACCACCATCTTCTAAACTCAAAAAACATACATTGCAACTTGACTTGGTTGGAGCGGTTCAACCATTTTCAGTACAAAAGGAAGGTTGGAGTTACTTCAAGAAGGTTCAAAGGAGCTATATCAATCACCACTTTACACTCGGAAACATCCGTACGTGTTCTAAATCTTCCGCTTCGAGAGGTAAACTTTCTCAAACTCTGATATAATTGTTCATACATAATTTGCTTTTGCGCCTAAAAGATATAACAAGACAGATCAAAGAGAAAAAACTAACAAAAAGACAGACAAGAGGCTGACACGGGAGCCCGTGTCACACGACACGGCCCATGTCAGCTTATTTGGGTTGAAAAACATGATAATATGCAGGGACAGAGGCTGACACGGGTGCCCGTGTCAAACGACACGGCCCGTGTCACTGTTACTGGTACGTACATGAACATAAAAAGATGAACAGGGGCTGACACGGGCGCACGTGTCACGTGACACGGACGTGTCACGTGACACGGCTGTGTCAGGATGGTTGGGACCAAAAAAATGCATAAAAGTCATGGACAGGTGTGGTACCCCAAAATTTGACCTCCCATATTTCTCAAAACATGACAAGAATAATCTCAAAGTGCTCAAGATGGCTCAAGAATTGGACAGTCAAATCATCTCCTAAGGCAATCAATTCAAAATTAGGGTTTTGTGTTGCATCAAGGTCCTTACATCCAAATGGTCTCAAATGCTCCCAAATTTCCTAATATGTTCTCAAGTTCATCCATGTCAAATTTCAAGCCTTGCAGAGAAAGTTTGGTCAGCCAATTGCTCAAGAAGCCCAAAAATCGATTGTGCTAGGGCAAAAGTCAATTGTGACCCAAATACAGTCAAACCTCAGGTTTTTTTTTGTCAAAGTTCTCATTTTGAAGGATAATTCATCATTTAATCAAGGGTTGATCATAATTCATCAAGGACTGCTCAAGATTCATCAAGATTCAAAAGTTGCTAAATTAGGGTTTTGTAGGAAAGGTCAACTCAACTTTGACCAGACATAACTTTCTCATACTTTATGAGAAATGACCCGTCAAAATCTCATTTTGAAGAGGATGCAATTTCCTACAATCCATATTCACACTCCAAGATCAATAAATGCTCTCACAAAAAGTTACAAATTTGGACATTATAGGTCATTTTTGAAAGTCAACAAAAACACCTTTTTTCCAAAGCTTATAACTTGAGAATGGAATATCAAAATGAGATGAGAACAAAAGGGTTTGTTGTAGTACATCCCAAGGTTTCTAAAAAGTCCAAGAACACTTCCAAAAGTTCAAAATTGAGGAAGTTATGCTTTGTTGAAGTTGGGCATTTTTTCAAAATTGCCAAAAGTCAACTATCCTCAAAACTCCAATTTTTGACAAAAGGGCATACTTTTTCCACTTGATATGATCTTGTCACACCACACACGTGTCCTATCTTCAATTTCATGACCAATCATTTATTTTTCTATTTTATTTAATTTTTATTGAATTAATTCATTTTAAATCAATATTAATTCAAATAAAATCCAAAAATTGATAGAATACGATTTTTTTGATCATTACAGGTCTTCATTATCAAGATACACATAATCAAATTCGTGCCAAGGAAAATCATGCACAAAATCTTGGATTTGGAAAGAACTTGAAAGCCTTTAATGGAGGAATCAAATCATATCTCAATTCTTCAATGCATATGGATTCAAGCCCAAAGATTAAACCTAATTCACTCTATAACACTTGTACAAGCTAGGCATATCAAGAACACGACCTAGGAACTGCAAAAACGGCCAAACCAAATTGGAGAAAAAGCTTGGGAAATTGAAAACTGAAATCCACACTAGAGCATGACTCAGTCCAAAATCTCAATGTAGCTTCCTTGCCTGCTATCCCCTGAAGCGATTGGAATCAAAACCAGGCCTTCTCCCTCCCTACAACACGCTGTAAGTGTCCACGAACATGGCCCTGTACATGGAATCGTAAATCCATTCTCTTGTATCCTTTTGCCAATTTTTTTGTATAATCATACTTGCCATTCAATTTCTAAGCATTCTGTATTATTTAATTTTGTTTTCATGGCTTATAACCCTGTATCCGAAGCTAGGGTTCGTGTTCTTGTTTTTTAGGCATTTTTTATACAGGCAAAATCAAGGCAAACCATGGACATGGTTGTATTCATGGAGAAGAGACGAACATAATGATGGTCTTAGCTTGCATTTTTGTAGCCTAGAACGAGTTTTGGAAGTAAGCCACGGATCTTCCTGCGGATAAAAATCCGCAGGTAATAGAACCAGAGATTTGTGAAGAAGACGACTACGCGTCCTCTTCCCATTGGCTCGTTCAAATGTTTAGCGCGTTTTTTTTTTATTTCTAGTATATTGCTTACTTTTCACATATAATGATCAGCGCTTATTTTATTAACAAGAAAGCATCATAGCTCAGTTGGTGGAGGCGTGAGTGGAAAAACCATTGGGACCTGGGTTCGAATCCCAGGTCCCCCAATATTTGTTGTGATTTTTCTCCAGGCAATTGTATGCAGCATCATAAGCGTGGTCCACCATATTCCTCCTGATCTCAAATGCCAGATGGCCTTCAGGCCAAATCTGAAGGCCAGGATTGAAGGTTCACCATACTCTCCAGTCAACTCACATGCATGGAATGGCCAAGGTCAAAGCAGGCTTGAACGTTTTGGGCTTGGAATTGCCAGATTTACCTCCAGATTGGGCCCAACACCCCCCTTTGGTTATTTCTTTTCTTTTAATATTTTATTTATTTACTTGATTTATTTTTATTATTCTTAATTAATTACTAACCAAATAATTAATATTTTTCTTAATAAAAAATCAGAAAACAAAAATATTATTTTTATTAATTTCACCATTTTATTTTGTAAATAAATATTAATTAATTAACTTAGATTTAAATAAGCGTAACATTTAATATTTTTGCAATAAATTAAAATTAATTTAGAATATTAGGTTTTAATTTTAATCAATTTTATTTTATTTCCTAAAATAACCAAAAATCCAAAAATATTCTCATTATTTAATTTAGTTTAATTGTTCATTTAATTTAATCCCATTTAATTCAAAAAATAAGTAAAAATCTTTTTCTTTAACAAAAAGGGTCAAAACCCTAAAAAATGCACCGTCTTAATTTTTCGCACGCGATCCATATTTCCAATATTGTAATTGCTTCCAGTATGTAATAACTTTTAAATAGGACTTTAATTTATTTATCGCTTTCTTTTACTTTCCGCAATTTAAATTAAAGGGTTTGTCTTTGGCGATGTAAATACCCGACGCCTTGTAATAGTTTAGATTTAATTTCCGCGAATTTAAATTTCACAACTATTAACTGTTAGATGTTTGATAAATAGGGAATGCATGACAAGATCGAATGTATGAACTTAAAATCAACATAGCTCACCCATGGCATGTACAGATAAAATTAACCGAAGTAACACACTTGCACATGCCACACTTAGGGTACACCTCACTTGGTTGCCTTCGAACGTGGTCATTGAGTATAGGAAGTTTTAGAGGTCACCCTCTTGTCCAAAGATCATAGTTGCCTCGAAACGGTTGCCTCGGAAAAATGATCTAAGACATTAGGGTTACCACTAAGGCATCCTAATGTTGCTTTAGTGACCACACGTCCCTTAATCGAATTGACCCTTAAACTCCAACAACGATGCTACCTACTCATCAATAGTGGGATAGCATTGTCTAAAGGATATTTGCACAGTTTAATTCCCTTTTCGAGTAGGTAGATGGTTCTAAAGTACTTGCTCTTTTTAAAACAAAACAAGACTTTTCGCACTTACACTCTCTTCAAAACAAAAACTCTTTTCAAACCCACAAACACAAAGAAAAGCAAACTTTTGAAAACACAATGAGCAAGTACCTAAGAGCCCGTGGATAACCACAGATAGAAAGGGTGCTAACACCTTCCCTTTCTATAATCTAACTCCCGAACCCGAGAAATATCTCAAAAAGGAATTTTTCTGTGCTTTTGTCCTTTCCTTGTTGGGTAAAATAAAAGACGGTGGCGACTCTTGCTTACCGTGACATTTTGCGAAAACAAACGCAAAATGCGAACCAATATTCCAAAACAGTCAGTTCTCATTCCCACCGATCACAGAACTGGCGACTCTGCTGGGGAATTATTATAAGTGAGGTGTACCTTAGGATTAGATCACTCTTGTTTTCAATTGTATGCTTTGTATGCTTTAATTTTGTGGGCTTTTATTGGAGTTTCTATAGATCCTAACCCGGATCTGGGGGTACCCTTTAGATAAGTAGCAATAAACTGTGAGGGAACTGTCTGGCGTAGACCGACACGGTTGAAGCAGTAGCTACGTTGGTGTGGCACTTTAGTCTGTACCGATATCCCTTGTGTTGGAACGAGGAGAATATGGGTCTTCTAAGGGGTCATTAAGCACCAACTGACCTTAGAACCTTAAATTGACCAACTTGGCCATAGAACAGTAGCAGTATGCTACACTGATTGAGACTAAACTCTCGCGATGATTCCGGCCGCAAGAAAAGGTTGCTAAACTGGAATTATGACCGATTGAGGGTAGTCAGTGATATTGAGATCCTCTAGAACCCGATTACTATTTTTAGGACATGTTTAAACCAACTGAACTGAAAGAGGGTAGTACCTAAGCTCCTTGCCAGCCTGAAATCTAAGGGCTCTCTGTGTGACTTGTGTGCCTTTACCATGTTTGCTATTTGTGGATAATTATGGTGTGCTTACTATCATGACATCATGACATCATGACATTACATGCATCTTGCATAAGGAGTAACCTATTTCAAATACAGGAGAGATTCATCTTTGTTCTGTTTTGTAGGTCATCATGATGCCCATGCGTAAGAATACCATCCGAATCAACTTTGTCCAAGTACCTACCTTGCTTAAAGAGTTGGTTGCCAAGATTCCTGACACTACTTCCTTCATCAGGAGGCATGGTTCTCTTCTCAGTTTGGTCACCTCCAAATTGGACGAGCAGATGATGAGTTTTCTGGTCCAATTCTATGATCCGCTATACCATTGTTTTACTTTTCAAGACTATCAGCTGGTTCCTACCCTAGAAGAGTTCTCTGAGCTGCTCAGTATCTCTGTTCTGGAGCAGACCCCATTTACTGGTTGGGAGAAGACTCTTAGGCCCGAAGAAATTGCCGCAGCCCTTCATTTGACCAAAGAGGAGGTAATGGCTAATTGGGAAACTAGGAGTGGAGCTAAGGGTTTTCTGACTAAATTCTTGGTTGGCAAGGCTAACTACTTCTGGGATAGCCTAAACTTTAAGGCGTTCGAGGATATTCTAGCTCTCTTGATATATGGCTTGGTATTGTTTCTGAATCCTGACACTTTTGTTGATGTTAATGCCATAAAGATCTTCATCTCTCAGAACCCTATACCCACTCTCTTGGGTGACATTCTTCATCAGCTTTATGCTCGTACTGCCCGAAAGCGGGGAACCTTGATGTGTTATGCTCCTTTATTGTCGAGGTGGTTTATTTCGCACCTCCCCAAGTCAGTGCTGAAGAATAAAGAAGGAATGGGATGGGCTTATAGGGTGATGTCTCTTTCTGATAATGACATTATCTAGACTCTCAAGGGTATGGATGAGGTGACTATCATTGATCGCTGTGGAGAGTATCCTAATGTTCCATTGATAGGAACCCATGGAGGAATTTCTTATAACCCATGCTTAGCTCTCCGTCAGTTTGGAAGAGCCAGAAGAGAAGGACCTCATGAGATGCTGATGCCTCATATCATCTTTGATTTTCAAGGGGATAGCGACGAGCAGCACCGCAGATTCATAAGGGCTTGGGATAGAGTTCACCAACCTGATCCACATGAGCTGGGCCCAAAGACTTCTCTTCCAATGGAGCCATATCTTAGATGGGTCCGCATCCGTGCCCAGAAGCTAGGTATGCCATATGAAACCGTCCGGCCTGTCACTCTTGAAGTTTCTAATGAAGAAGGGGTTCTTCCAACCATTCTCCATCCTTATATGCCCACTGACATTGGGGCACTGAAGAGATCTTGGATGCAACTGCGAGAAGAACGGGATTCTTATCGGGAGAAGTTCAACGAGCAGGAGAAGAAGATCCAGAAGTTGACTAGGCAGTTAGAGAACGAGCGGATTCTCAACGACTATGTCCGCACTGATAAGAAGAGACCATGGGAGCATTGATAGGCCTTTGATGATTTCCTTTCCAATTTTATTTTTACTTTTCAGTATTTCCGTTCTTGTAACGCCTTAAGGGAAATTTGTTGAACAATTTAAATTTTGAAGTTTAAATCTAATAAAGTGTGTTTCCTTTATTGTTTACAAATTTAAATCCCGATTGTCTTTGAAATCATAAATCATACGCATTTCATCCCATGCACTTCATAAACATGTACCCTTTTACAGGTCTCTTATCTTCTTCGCTGTTTATTTCAGTGCTCATCATGTCTACTGAACCTTCAACTGAGCAAGCTATCAAGGCCCTCCAGGCCCAGAATGCCCAAAATCAAGAGCTGTTCATGAGTCTAGATAAGGGTTAGCAGGACCTGAAGACCTTGACTCTGAAAGAAAAGAAGAAGAAGAAGAAGAAGAGGACCATCTTGTTCAATATTGGTCCTAGGTTTGGAAATAGGCTACAGATTGAAGTTGATCTGACCACCTCATCTGGAGGGAAAGATAATCCACAAGAAAGGTGGGATCCTAGCCCTGTGGTCTCCGACAACGAGACAGACTACGATGAAGAACATTATCCTCCTGCTGAGGATAAGTACAAACAGCTGGAAGACCGTTTGAGCGCTATGGAAATTCAGAAGGTGCCCGGTCTGGACTTCGGAGATCTAGGTCTATCATCCGGGGTAGTGATTCCCCACAAATTCAAGGCACCATCCTTTGCTAAGTATGACGGAGTTTCTTTTCCGAAGCTGCACCTCCGGTCATATGTGAGGAAGATTCAGCCTTACACTGCTGATAAGAACTTATGGATCCATTTCTTCCAAGACAGTCTCTCAGGGACTCAGCTGGAGTGGTTCTATCAGTTGGACGGAGCCAATATCCGCAGTTGGGAAGATTTGGCTACTGCATTCTACAGGCAGTATCAGTACAACTCCGACCTCGCTCCTACGCGTACCTAACTCCAGGGTATGTCAATGGGAACGAGTGAAGGATTCAAATATTATGCTCAAAAATGGAGAGACCTCGCCGGAAGGGTGCAACCACCCTTAGCTGATCGGGAACTTGTTGACATGTTTTTGGGGACCCTGTCTGGTCCATTTTTCAACCACTTGATCGGAAGCTCTTCATCTGGGTTTACGGGTCTTTTTTTGACTGGTGAGAGGATTGAGGCTGGTATTAAGGCGGGGAAGATACATAAGGGTGCCTCATCAAGCACCGAAAAGAAGCCGTTTAAGAAAGAGTCCAGTGTTGTCTACAGTGCAAGAAGACAGGATAGATCTGAACACCGCCAAGCTGTCAATGCGGTTGTTATTTCAAAACCTACTGGTGCTCTTCAGCACAACAATCAACAAAAGGACGATAGACCAAAGAGGAAATTCACTCGTCTCAACATGACCTTATCTCAGATTCTGCCACAGTTGCTGAAGACTAATCTGGTGACTCTAAGGGAAGCCCCAAAGAATTCAAATACAACGTCACCAAGGTATAACCCTAACGCCCGTTGTGCTTATCACTCTGATAGCCCGGGGCACAATACATATGATTGTTGGAGTCTAAAAAATAAGATACAAGACTTAATTGATGCAAAGGAGATTGAGTTCGAGGCGCCCGAGAGGCCTAATATTGTGACTGCTCCCATGCCCAAACATGGAGTGAATGCTGTAGAAGAAGACTTGTTTGTAGTTTCTGTGGATGAAATTGTTACCCCTTTGTTGACTGTGAAGAAGAACCTTTTGCTAGCCGGTTTATTTCCTGGCTGTGACGAAGATTGCCATATGTGTTCTATTTTACCGACCAGTTGCCCATTCCTGAAGTCAGGTATCCAAAACCTGATGGATAATAAGGAGATCCTGTTTGAGAAGACTGTTGTTCCATCCGTTTATTCTGAAGAAGTTGCCATCATTACCATTTTCGACAATTCTTCCAAGGCTCCCTCGAGGAAGCCTGTTAGAATTACATCTGTTCCGAAAATCGCACCTGTGATTATCACTGTTCCGGGGCCCATCCCCTACATCTCTGATAAAGCTGTCCCTTGGCACTATGGGGCTGATGTTTACTTTCATGGAGTTAAGCAAGAATTGGATGCCGGTACTGACATCAGCAACATTACTGGACCTGCTAAAGTCACCCGCAGCGGAAGACTTTTCTCACCTGATATTGTTTCACCAACTATCTGAAGACCTGTTTTTATTACACTTGCCAGTGTACTTGCCACTATTCCTCATCAAGTTCCTATTCTTACCCCTGTCACCGAGTCATATGACACTCGGGGCAAAGGGATCACCATTGATGTGCATGCCCAGACGGAGGCACCGAAGACAATTACTGTTGAAGCTTCTAAGCAAGAGATGGAAGATATTCTGAAGATTATTAAAAAGAGTGACTATAATGTAGTCGAACAGATGGGGAAAACCCCGCCTAAGATTTCTATGTTGTTGCTGTTGTTGTTCTCAGAGGCCCATGCCAAGGCTCTGATTACTTTTTTGAAAACTGCCCACGTGCCGCAAGAGACATCAGCTGATCAGTTTACAGATTGTGTGGCTAATTTGACTGCTGATAATGGGTTGGGTTTCTCGGACGCCGACTTGACCGCTAAAGGGAAGAGTCACAATGATGCCCTGCATGTCTCCATTGAATGTAGGGGCACTACTCTTGGACATGTATTGGTGGATATTGGTTCCTCGTTGAATGTTTTGCCAAAGAAAGCTCTAGACAGACTGGACTGTGAAGGGTTGGAGCTGAAACCAAGTAACATTGTTGTCAGGGCCTTTGATGGGTCTAAGAGGATGGTGCATGGTGAGGTTGATATTCCAATTAAAGTTGGTTCTCAGGTCTTCAATTCTACATTCTATGTGATGGACATCCGGCCATCTTATTCTTGTTTGCTGGGTCGTCCATGGATCCACAAAGCTGGGGCCGTAACCTCAACGCTCCACCAGAAGCTGAAGTACCCGGTCAAAGGGAAGATTGTGACAGTACATGGAGAGGAGGAGTACATGGTCAGCCACCTCAACTCTTTCCGATACGTAGAGATGGATGGAGAGTTCATTGAGACCCCATTTCAACACTTTGAAGAGGTTCCCCAGACACTGGCATCAGCTGAGACTATGGTTGAAGGTTCTCCTATGAAAATGGCTTCCTTAAAAGATGCCCGGGCTGTTATTGAGAAGGGTGAGTGTGCAAATTAGGGTCGACTTCCTGATTTTACTCAGAAGACTAACAAGTTTGGTTTGAGTTTCACTGCATAAGCTCAAAGGGCTGTTAGGAATGCAAGGATCGGAAGACCTCCCGTGTTCATCAGCAACTCGAGAGTGAATGCCATTGAAGATGACGTGGAAGAGTCTGAATTCGACAACTGGATCTATCCTACGACCGACGATGGACCGAGCAACTGGACAGCAAAGGACTTCAACCCTATTACTTTTGTTACCCATTAATGAAACTTTTGTTTTGTATTTGTAACAGACAATGTTTTAAACATTACGGCCCGATGTCTTACCCGGGACACTGTGGCTTCATTTGTGAGGGCTTTGGTGTGTCATTTTCATATATCATTAATAAAAGTATTGGACGTTTTTTTTGCACTTCAAATTTTGCGCTCCTTGTTTTTCTTTATTATATATTGCAAAACAGCTATTTTACACACACTCACATATACAGGTCCACATCCACTCTGGATCCTCCTGGTAACAACTCTGCTACTGCCGGTTATGACTTCGAAAATCCGATCAACTTAGCCGAAGACGAGGGTGAAGATGATTGCGAAGTGCCTGGTGAACTTGTAAGACTACTACTCCAAGAAGAGAGGATTATTCAGCCACACGAAGAGCCGGTGGAAACAATGAATCTAGGTACTGAGACAGATAAGAAAGAAGTCAAGATCGGTGCAAATCTGGAAGCTAGTGTGAAACAACGGTTGATTCAGATGCTGCAGGACTACATTGAGATCTTTTCCTGGTCTTACGAAGATATGCCTGGTTTGGATACTGATATTGTGGTTCATCGCCTGCCTACCAAGGAAGACTGTCCTCTAGTGAAACAGAAGGTTCGTCGTATGCGCCCAGAGATGTCTGAGAAAATCTAGGATGAGGTTATGAAACAGTTTGACGCCGGCTTTCTAGCAGTTACTTCTTACCCTCAGTGGGTTGCCAATGTGGTTCCTGTACCGAAGAAAGATGGTAAGGTCCGAATGTGTGTTGACTACAGGGATTTGAACAGGGCGAGCCCTAAGGATGACTTCCCTCTACCTCACATCGACTTTCTGGTTGACAATACTGCTCAACATAAAGTCTTCTCCTTTATGGATGGTTTCTCCGGTTATAATCAGATCAAGATGGCTCCCGAAGACATGGAGAAGACGACCTTTGTTACTCAGTGGGGTACCTTTTGCTACAAGGTCATGCCTTTTGGGTTGAAGAACGCTGGGGCAACGTATCAGCGTGCCATGGTTGCTTTGTTTCATGACATGATCCATCATGAGATTGAAGTATACGTCGACGATATGATTGCAAGGCTCCAAACTGAGGAGGAACACCTTGACCATCTGCAGAAGCTGTTTGACAGATTGAAATTGTACAAGCTGAGGTTAAACCCGAACAAGTGCACATTCGGAGTGAGATCTGGTAAGCTGCTAGGTTTCGTCGTAAGCGATAAAGGTATTCAAGTAGAACCTGCAAAGGTGAAAGCTATACAGGAGATGCCTGCTCCCATAACAGAGAAAGAAGTCAGAGGTTTCCTGGGACTATTGAACTACATTATCCGATTCATCTCGCACCTAACTGCTACTTGTGAGCCAATCTTCAAGCTGCTAAAGAAAGATCAAGTGGTACGTTGGAATGATGAATGCCAGGCCGCTTTCGAAAGAATCAAAGAGTATCTCCAAGAGCCTCCTATTCTGATGCCACCAATTGAAGGGAGACCTTTAATTTTATACTTGACAGTGCTCGACAACTCAATGGGGTGTGTGCTGGGTCAGCATGACGAGTCTGGCCGAAAAAAGCATGCTATTTATTACCTTAGAAAAAAGTTTACCGATTGTGAGACCCGATACTCACTGCTCGAGAAAACTTGCTGCGCTTTGGCATGGGCTGCTCGCCGGCTGAGACAGTATATGTTGACTCACACTACTCTGTTGATTTCAAAGATGGATCTAATCAAATATATCTTCGAAAAGAGTTCCTTGTCTGGAAGAATAGCAAGATGGCAGATGATATTGACTGATTATGACATCCAATATAAGACCCAAAAGGCAATCAAGGGAAGTGTGTTGGCAGACCATTTGGCACATCAGGCAGTGGATGATTACCAGTCTATGAACTTTAAATTTCCGGACGAGAATATCATGTTGATAACTGATTGTGAGACACCTGGACCGGATGAAGGACCTGAGGAAGGATCCCGATGGTCTATGTACTTCGATGGAGCTTCAAATGCTTTGGGTAATGGCATTGGCGCCGTGATCATATCTCCTAAAGGCTCTCATACTCCGTTTACCGCCCGACTTTGTTTCAACTGCACCAACAATATGGCAGAGTATGAAGCGTGCATCATGGGTCTTCGAGCAGCAATTGACCTAAGGATTAAGTTTCTAAGTGTCTTCGGAGATTCTGCTCTCGTGATCAGTCAGATCAAAGGAGAGTGGGATACGAAACACCCTAATCTTATTCCTTACAAGGAGTACGTGTTGACATTGCTTCCCTATTTCAAGGAGATAACCTTTGAACACTTCCCTAGAGAGGAGAATCAGTTGGCGGATGCGCTGGCTACGATGTCTTCTATTTTCAAAGTAAATTGGGACAACGAAGCTCCCCGGATCATCATTGAAAGATTGGACGAGCCTGCACATTGCTGTGATATGGAGACTGAAGAGGTAACAGAGAAGCCCTGGTATCATGAGGTGAAGAGGCATCTTGAAGCTCAAGAATACCCCGAGGGTGCATCTGTTAATGACAAGAAGTTTCTGAGGAGGTTCGCAGCAAAATTCTTCATCAGCAATGGCATCCTTTACAAGCGTAACCATGATTCAACCATACTGCGCTGTATGGATAAGATTGAAGAAGAAAGGATCATGGCAGAGCTGCATGAAGGTACTTTCGAAACTCATTCCAGTGGACATACCAAGGCAAAGAAAATCCTCCGGGAAGGATATTACTTGTCCACAATGGAAGCCGACTGTTATCAGCATTCTCGGACATGTCACAAGTGTCAGGTCTATGCTGATAAGGTGCACATACCTCCAGTTCCTCTGAATGTTTTGACAGTGCCTTGGCCTTTTGCAATGTGGGGCATTGATATGATCGGCGAGATCATACCTACGACATCTAACGGGCATCGTTTCATCCTGGTAGCGATTGATTACTTTACGAAGTGGGTTGAAGCAGCTTCCTTTGCTACCGTAACCAAGAACATTGTGGCACGGTTCATTCGGCACAATCTGATATGTCGATATGGTGTACCAGAGAGGATCATTACGGAAAATGGCACCAATCTCAACAACAAGATGATCACTAAGCTCTGCGAACAATTCAAGATACAACATCATAACTCTTCTCCATACCGGCCGAAGATGAATGGGGCTGTTGAAGCGGCAAATAAGAACATTAAGAAGATTGTGCAGAAGATGACTGTGACATACAAAGACTGGCACAAGATGTTACCATTTGCTCTTCATGGGTATTGTACCTTATCACGAACGTCAACAGGGGCAACACCTTATTCCTTGGTTTATGGCATGGAGGCAGTCTTGCCTATTGAGGTTCAGATACCCTCTCTTCGGATCATGAAGGATGCAGGTTTGAGTGAAGATGACTGGATTCAGACCCGACTTGATCAACTGAACCTAATCGACGAAAAGAGACTTACTGCTATTTGTCATGGTCAGACGTACCAAAACGGATGATCAAGGCATTTAATAAGAAAGTTAGACGACAAGAGTATCAAGTTGGGGACTTCGTAATCAAGCGCATTATTCTACCTCAAGCTGATCCCAGGGGCAAATGGACCCCTACTTACGAAGGGCCATTTGTGGTTAAGAACATTTTCTCAGGAGGAGCTATGATTCTAACTACCATGGATGGTGACGAACTTCCTCACCCCGTCAATGCAGACATAGTGAAAAGATACTACGCATAATCAAAGACCCGCTAGGTTGACTGGCCTAGGCAAAAATAAGGCCTTCCCGGCGAACCAAAAGGGTTCGAGCAAAAATAAGGGATGAAAATAAAAAAAATCTGTACACCCGACAAGTCGAAAACCTGAAAAGGTGGCTTGGGCAAAAATGGGTATCCCGGTGGACTGAAAACCCGAAAGGGCGGTCTAGGCAAAAATTAGGGAGTAAAGCGTAACACTATGTCTCATTGGATCACCTTGCATCCAAACTTCAGTATCAACTATCAAGCTCGGGCGACACCAATCAATCTGATTCATCTTTAACTAGTAGCAAAGTGATGAGATACTCGAGGACATAAAGGTAATAACAGAGTTGGAACCCAGTGGGATTATTCATATAGCTGTTTTGTTTTCTTTCCACAAATTGTATAAATTCTTTTTGTTCGGCGGCGTTCTCTTACTAGGACGTCAGCCTCTTGTACAAAAATGCCTATTTACAGGCAAACTTCAAAATCAATACAAATTCATTTTTAAAGAAATCTCAAACTGTTTTCTCTTTATCTGTTTTGTTTTGTAAAGAACGTCCAATGTTCATTTTTGATATATGCATTTGACATTAATTGATGATCATGAATATTTACATGCGAAACGAAAGATGAATTACTGGTAATAGCAGAAACAAGGGCAAACAAGAATTGTCCGAATTGTCTAGTTGCTCTGTCCACCAAGGTACCAAGGTAGATTCAGCTGAAGAATATGGCTAAAATACTTTCACTCCCCGCAGAATAAGACAGTAATGGTAGCTCTCCCAGTTGAGACTTGCAGTTAGGTATAAATCAGCAATACTCTCCCCCAAGCAGAGTTAGCCTACCATCAGCCCTAAAAGGCTTGGTATCCCCAGAAGGTCTTAATATTCCCCAGCGGAGTATAAGGATATTCCCCAGCAAGTATAAGGGTATCCCCGACAGTCTTAATATTCCTCAACAGAATATAAGAATGTTCCCCGACAGAATACAAGATACCCCCAGTGGAGCCATTTCCCCAGTGCAGTCTAAAAAAGCTTTCCCAACAGAGTTGAATCATCTTCCCTAGTAGACTCTGGAAGTTTATCCCCAGTGGAGCACAAATAAATCTCCCTAGCCAAATTCCGAGGGTTATCCCCACAAGAGTCTAACAGGGTTATCCCCAGCAAGTTGCAACTGAAAGATCGTCCCCAGCGAAGTTCTTTCCTTTCACAAGAAGGAATTCAATCCTCAACAAATTTAATATCACCAGCAACGGTAATCTATCCCTAACGGAGTTTATCAGCGGAATCCCCAGCAGAGTTTATCGTTAAAATCCTTCAGTAGAGAATCTCTTCCCCACAAAGTAATTTCTTCATCATTTTATTCCCCAACGGAGTTCTCTTCTCCCGCATGTTTATTCTCGCAACCACCTTCGTTCATCATCCCCAACGGAAACGAAGAATTCAACTCTACTCTCCAGCAGCTCCGGGATTTATTTCCCAGCTAAAACATTACATTTCCATACATCATGATACATGCATATACGCATCATACCATACAATCTCATTTATGTTAAGAACATCATTGCTTGATCCATATCATGCATTGTATATGACTGACCTTTACCTTTCAGGAAAGACGCAGTTAAATTCTCAGTCATGTCAAAGGAGACAAAATCAGTTAAATCGATTCCTAAAGATTTTTCTGAGGCGAAGCCAGTCAATGGAGACAAAATCAGTTAAATCGATTCCTAAAGATTTTTCTGAGGCCAAACCAGTCAATGGAGATAAAATCAGTTAAATCGATTCCTAAAGATTTTTCTGAGGCCAAACCTGTCAATGGAGACAACCCGTTAATGGAGACAACCCGTCAATGGAGACAACCTGTCAATGGAGACAACCCGTCAATGGAGACAACCCATCAATGGAGATAACCCGTCAATGGAGACAACCCTTCAATGGAGACAACCCGTCAATAGAGATAACCCGTCAATGGAGACAACCCGTCAATGGAGACAACCTGTCAATGGAGACAACCCGTCAATGGAGACAACCTGTCAATGGAGACAACCCGTCAATGGAGACAACCCGTCAATAGAGACAACCCGTCAATAGAGACAACCGGTCAATGGAGACAACCCGTCAATGGAGACAACCCGTCAAAAGAGACAACCCGTCAATGGAGACAACCGGTCAATGGAGACAACCCGTCAAAAGAGACAACCCGTCAATAGAGATAACCCGTCAATGGAGACAACCCGTCAATAGAGACAACTCGTCAAAGGAGACACCCCGTCAAAAGAGACAACCCGTCAACAAAGACAAAACCACCTACCAACAATCTCCAAATGGCATCTGTAAGCCCATTCCCGACATCACAATGTTGACGCTACTTCATGCGAGTGCAAATTTCTGGGCACTCTAGTGTTCAATCATCTTCCACCTTTGGATCACGAAAGGCCCGAACGCCAATCTATATCCTCAGGTTTAAGAAGATTGAACAGGGGAAACTGTTGTACCCCAAAATTTTCCCTCCCATATTTCTTAAAACATGTCAAGAATAATCTCAAAGTGCTCAAGATGGCTCAAGAATTGGACAGTCAAACCATCTCCTAAGGCAGTCAATTCAAAATTAGGGTTTTGTGTTGCATCAAGGTCCTTACATCCAAATGGCCTCAAATGCTCCACAATGTCCTAATATGTTCTCAAGCTCATCCATGTCAAATTTCAAGCCTTGCAGAGAAAGTTTGGTCAGCCAATTGCTCAAGAAGCCCAAAAATCGACTGTGCTAGGGCAAAAGTCAACTGTGACCCAAATACAGTCAAACCTCAAGGTTTTTTTGTCAAAATTATCATTTTGAAGTATAATTCATCATTTGATCAAGGGTTGATCATAATTCATCAAGGATTGCTCAAGATTCATCAAGATTCAAAAGTTGCTAAATTAAGGTTTTGCAGGAAAGGTCAACTCAACTTTGACCAGGCATAACTTTCTCATACTTTATGATTAATGACCCATCCAAAGATCTTTTTTAAGAGGATGCAATTTCCTACAATCCATATTCACACCCCAAGATCAAGAAATGCTCTCACAAAAAGTTACAAATTTGGACATTATAGGTCATTTTTGAAAGTCAACAAAAACACCTTTTTTGCCAAAGCTTATACCTTGAGAATGGAATATCAAAATTATATTATACAAAAATGGTTAGTTAGAGGACATCTCAAGGTTTCTAAAAAGTCCAATAACACTTCCAAAAGTTCAAAATTGAGGAAGTTATGCATTGTTGAAGTTGGGCATTTTTCCAAAATTGCCAAAAGTCAACTATCCTCAAAACTCCAATTTTTGACAAAAGGCCCCACTTTTTTCCACTTGATATGATCTTGTCACACCACACACGTGTCCTATCTTCAATTTCATGACCAATCATTTATTTTTCTATTTTATTTAATTTTTATTGAATTAATTCATTTTAAATCAATATTAATTCAAATAAAATTCAAAAATTGATGGAATAAGATTTTTTTGATCATTACAGGTCTTCATTATCAAGATACACATAATCAAATTCGTGCCAAGGCAAATCATGCACAAAATCTTGGATTTGGAAAGAACTTGAAAGCCTTTAATGGAGGAATCAAATCATATCTTAATTCTTCAATGCACATGGATTCAAGCCCAAAGATTAAACCTAATTCACTCTATAACACTTGTACAAGCTAGGCATATCAAGAAAACAACCTAAGAACTGCAAAAACGGCCAAACCAAATTGGAGAAAAAGCTTGGAAAATTGAAAACTGAAATCCACCCTAGAGCACGATTCAGTCCAAAATCTCAACGTAGCTTCCTTGCCTGCTATCCCCTGAAGCGATTGGAATCAAAACCAGGCCTTCTCCCTCCCTACAACACGCTGTAAGTGTCCACGAACATGGCCCTGTACATGGAATCGTAAATCCATTCTCTTGCATCCTTTTGCCAATTTTTTTGTATAATCATACTTGCCATTCAATTTCTAAGCATTCTGTATTATTTAATTTTGTTTTCATGGCTTATAACCCTGTATCCGAAGCTAGGGTTCGTGTTCTTGTTTTTTAGGCATTTTTGATACAGGAAAAATCAAGGCAAACCATGGACATGGTTGTATTCATGGAGAAGAGACGAACATAATGATGGTCTTAACTTGCATTTTTGTAGCATAGAACGAGTTTTGGAAGCAAGCCACGAATCTTCCTGCGGATAAAAATCCGCAGGTAATAGAACCAGAGATTTGTGAAGAAGACGACTACGCGTCCTCTTCCCATTGGCTCGTTCAAATGTTGAGCGCATTTTTTTTATTTCCAATATATTGCTTACTTTTCACATATAATGATCAACGATTATTTTATTAACAAGAAAGCATCATAGCTCAGTTGGTGGAGGTGTGAGTGGAAAAACCATTGGGACCCGGGTTCAAATCCCAGGTCCCCCAATATTTGTTGTGATTTTTCTCCAGGCAATTGTATGCAGCATCATAAGCGTGGTCCACCATATTCCTCCTGATCTCAAATGCCAGATGGCCTTCAGGCCAAATCTGAAGGCCAGGATTGAAGGTTCACCATACTCTCCAGTCAACGCACATGCATGGAATGGCCAAGGTCAAAGCAGGCTTGAACGTTTTGGGCTTGGAATTGCCATATTTACCTCCAGATTGGGCCCAACACCCCCCTTTGGTTATTTCTTTTCTTTTAATATTTTATTTATTTACTTGATTTGTTTTTATTATTCTTAATTAATTACTAACCAAATAATTAATATTTTTCTTAATAAAAAATCAGAAAACAAAAATGTTATTTTTATTAATTTCACCATTTTATTTTGTAAATAAATATTAATTAATTAACTTAGTTTTAAATAAGCGTAACATTTAATATTTTTGCAATAAATTAAAATTAATTTAGAATATTAGGTTTTAATTTTAATCAATTTTATTTTATTTCCTAAAATAACCAAAAATCCAAACATATTCTCATTATTTAATATAGTTTAATTGTTCATTTAATTTAATCCCATTTAATTCAAAAAATAAGTAAAAATCTTTTTCTTTAACAAGAAGGGTCAAAACCCTAAAAAATGCACTGTCTTAATTTTTCGCACGCGATCCATATTTCCAATATTGTAATTGCTTCCAGTATGTAATAACTTTTAAATAGGACTTTAATTTATTTATCGCTTTCTTTTACTTTCCGCAATTTAAATTAAAGGGTTTGTCTTTGGCGATGTAAATACCCGACGCCTTGTAATAGTTTAGATTTAATTTCCGCGAGTTTAAATTTCGCAACTATTAACTGTTAGATGTTTGATAAATAGGGAATGCATGACAAGATCTAATGTATGAACTTAAAATCAACATAGCTCACCAATGGCATCTACAGATAAAATTAACCGAAATAACACACTTGCACATGCCACTCTTAGGGTACACCTCACTTGGTTGCCTTCGAACGTGTTCATTGAGTATAGGATGTTTTAGAGGTTGCCCTCTTGTCCAAAGATCATAGTTGCCTCGAAACGGTTGTGTTGTACCCCAAAATTTGCCCTCCCATATTTCTCAAGACATGTTAAGAATCATCTCCAAGTTGTTCAAGATGGCTCAAGAGTTGGACAGTCAAATCACCTACTAAGGCAGTCAATTCAAAATTAGGGTTTTGTGTTGCATCAATGTCCTTACATCCAAATGACCCCAAGTTCTCCCCAATGTCCTAATATGTTCTTCAGTTCATCCATGTCAAATTTCAAGCCTTGCAGAGGAAGTTTGGTCAATCAATTGCTCAAGAAGTCTAAAGATCGACTGTGCTAGGCAAAAGTCAACTGTGACCCAAATACAGCCAAACCTCAAGATTTTTTTGTCAACATTCTCATTTTGAAGGATAATTCATCATTTTATCAAGGGTTGATCATGATTCATCAAGGATTGCTCAAGATTCATCAAGATTCAAAAGTTGCTAAATTAGGGTTTTGCAGGAAAAGTCAACTCAACTTCGACCAAGCATAACTTTCTCTTACTTTATGAGAAATGACCCATACAAAGCTTATAACTTGAGCATGGAATATCAAAATGCGGTGAGACCAAAAGGTTTGATTAGAGGACATCTCAAGGTTTCTAAAAAGTCCAAGAACACTTCCAAAAGTTCAAAATTGAAGAAGTTGTGCATTGTTGAAGTTGGGCATTTTTCCAAAAGTGCCAAAAGTCAACTATCCTCCAAAATCCAATTTTTGACAAAAGGGCCCACTTTTTTCCACTGGATTTGGTCTCACCACACCACACACGTGTTCTATCTTTAATTTCATGACCAATCATTTATTTTTCTATTTTATTTGATTTTTATTGATTTAATTCATTTTAAATCAATATTAATTCAAATAAAGTCCAAAAATTAATGGAATGAGATTTTTTGATCATTGCAGGTCTTCATTATCAAGATACACCTAATCAAATTCGTATCAAGCATTGTTGTGCATAAAAAATCAAATTTGAGGCATTTTTGGAAACTTTATCAATGGTGATCAAATCAAATCTCCATTCATCAATTCCTATGGATTTAAACCCAAGTTTTAACCTAAATTCATTCCCTTATACACACACAAGCCAGGCATAACAAGAACACGACCTGAAACTGCAAGAAACGGCCAGACAAAGTTTGAAAAAAGCTTGGAAAAAGTGGAATCTGAAAACGATCTTAGAGCTCGATTCAAAGCAAAAGCTTGACACTAATCTCTTGCTGGCAATCCCCTGAAGCGATATCAATCAAAACCAGGCCTTGAGACCTCCTGAATAGCGTTGTAAGTGCCCACGAATACAGCTCTGTACATGGAATCATAACTCGGTTTTCTTGCATCCTTTTGCCAAATTTCTTGCATATTCATACTTACCATTCAATTTCTAAGCATTCTGTACTATTTAATTTTGTTTCCATGGCTTATAACCCTATATCCAAAGCTAGGGTTCGTGTTCTTGTTTTTTAGGTATTTTTGATACAGGCAAAATCAAGACCAACCATGGACATGGTTGTCTTCAAGGAAGGGAGACGAACACAGTGATGTTCTCCATTTACATTTATATGGCCTACAACCCATGTTTGGATGGGCCTATGAATTTTGCTACAGAACCAAATCCACAGAAAAAACCAGGACCATTCGGAGAAGATGACAACGTGGATTGTCTTCATTGGCTTGTTCAAACAAATCGCGCGTTTTTTTTATTTTCCAGGATGTTATTTGATTTTCTTTTATAATATTATTCATCCATCATAATAACAAATGAGCAGGTTAGTTGAGTTGGCAAACACGTTGGTGGAAACCCCCTTGGGACTTGGGTTCGAATCCCAGGTCCCCCAAATTGCTTATTATTATTTTGTGCTAGGTATTCAGGCGTGCTTCATCAAGTGTGATCCACCATGCGCTTGCAAAGATCAACGTGCCAGATGGCCTTGAGGTCAAATCCAAAGGCCAGGGATGAAGGACTACCATGTGTCCAAGTCAACAAGCGCGTGGATGATTCTGAAAGTCAAACGAGGCTGGACGTTTTGGGCCTGGAAAATTGCTGATTCCACCTCAAATCAGGCCCAACACCCCCCTGGGTTTATTTCTTTTTCTCTTTTATATTTTTATTTAATTGTTTTTATTAATTATTATTCTTAATTAATTACTAACCAAATAATTAATATTTTTCTTAATAAAATCAGAAAACATAAAAAACATTATTTTTTATTTATTAAATTTAATCTCATTGTTTTATTTTTGTAAATAAATCTTAATTAATTAATTTAGTTTTAAATAGGTGTAACATTTAACTTTTTTGCAATAAATTAAAATCAATTTAGAATATTAGGTTTTTAATAATTTTAATCATTTTATTTTATTTCCTTAAATATAAAGAATCCAAAAATATATTTTTTAATTAACTTAGATTTAATTTCCATTTAATTCAAAATAACAAAAATATGCTTTCTTTGATAAAAAAAGGGTCAAAACCCTAAAAAACGCCGATTTAATTTTCTTGCACGCGTCTTATTTTTATCCAATAATGTAATTGCTTCGGGAATGTAATAATTAATTAGGACTTTATTTATTTATCGTTTTATTTTTACCTTTCCGCAATTTAAATTAAAGGGTTTGTCTTTGGCGATGTAAATACCCGACGCCTTGTAATAACTTAGATTTAATTTCCCGCAATTTAATTTCCGTACAATATTAACTGTTAGATGTTTGATAACTAGGAAATGCATGACAAGATCAATCTTTAACCTAAAATCAACATAGCTCACCATTAACATGTACAGATAAAAATTAACTGAATTAACACACTCGCACATGCCACTCTTAGGGTACACCTCACTTGGTTGCCTCAAACGTGGTCATTGAGTATAGGAAGTTTTAGAGGTCGCCCTCTTGTCCAAAGATCATAGTTGCCTCGAAACGGTTGCCTCGGAAAAATGATCTAGGATATTAAGGTTACCGCTAAGGCGTCCTAACATTACTTTAGTGACCACACGTCCCTTAATCGAATTGACCTGAAAACTCCAACGACGGTGCTACCTACTCCTCAATAGTGGGATAACACTATCTAAAGGACATTTGCACAATTTAATTCCTTTTTGAGTAGGTAGGTGGTTCTTAAGTACTTGTTCCTTTTAAAACAAAACAAAACTTTTCGCACTTACACTCCTTTCAAACAAAAAAACTCTTTTCAAACCCACAAACACAAAGAAAAGCAAACTTTTGAAAACACAATGAGAAAGTACCTAAGAGCCCATGGATAACCACAGATAGAAAGTGTTGTACCCCAAAATTTTCCCTCCCATATTCTCCAAGAAATTGCTAAGTCAAGCTGCAAAATTCCCCAAGGGTTGCACAGTGCAAAGGTCTCCTACACAGTTAAGATTAGGGTTTTGAGTCTGATCAAGAAAAGGAAGTTTTCAAGGGCCCAATCAAGTCTCATATGCCTACAAATATGGTCAAGTATTCTCATATCAAGTTTCAAGGCATTCAGCTCAAAATTGCACAGTCAAAACCCTAAATTGCACTACAGTCAACTGTAGGGGCAAAATGGTCATTTGACAGTCAAAAGTTCAAATTTTTGATCAACATATCATTTTGAAGCCACAAAAATCATTTGATCAATGCTTGATCATGATTCTCAAAATTTGGCTCAGAAAATCATCAAGATGCAAAAGTTTCCTTATTGGGACAGCTGAAAAAGTCAACTGAAATTGACCAGGGCATAACTTTCACATGGATTATCAGAAAAATCCCATCCAAAGCTCATTTTGAAGAGAAAGACATTTCCTACAACTCATCTTCATACTTCAAGTCCAAGAAATTCTCTCACAAAAAGTTATCAATTTCAACATTATAGGTCATTTTCAAAAGTCAACAAAAAGAGACTTTAAGTCAAAGGCCATAACTTGAGATTGGTAAATCAAAATTACATGGGACCAAAGGAATTGGTTAGAGGACTCAAAGACCTTTCCAAAATGTCCAAGAACATGAGAAAAGCTTAAAAATTGAGCAAGTTATGCCTTGTGGAAGTTGGGAAATTTTTGGATATTTTGAAAAGTCAACTTTGATCCAAATGACCTAAAATTGCTAATGGGCCCATTTTTCTTCCATGATTCATCATTCTAAGCATATGCACGACTACTTGGCCCAAAGGGAAGTATTTTCTCATTTTTTATTTATTTATTTGAATTATTATTTATATTAATTCATTTAAATCATTTAAATATATGAAAAATATTTAATCCACCCTAACCAATCTTTTTATGCATGTTCTAGACTCAATATTTCGTACCTAATCAAATGAGGAAAGATTTGGCTTGATTGGATGCTAATTGACACAAGAACATATGGAAAAGATTTAAAAAGATCTTTAGAAAATCAAATTTCAAAATCCATGATTACAAGAGATTTGATTGAGTTTTGTTGACCTAATAGACTCCATACAAATACCTGATCATAACCCTAATCATAATAGACACAAAAGCTGCGCAAAAGAGCCATTGCAAACTTGAAAAATTCTCTAAAAACTCAAAAACTGAAAAGCACTTTTTAGGGCGATTCAAGGCACAAAGACTATTCCAATAGCTTCCTCAGGGTTCCCTGAACACATTCCAATCACAAACATCCATTAACACGCCAAGAATTGGTAACATGAACCGGAACTGCATCAAAGAAATTTCATAATCGTGCATCCCATTCTATGCATTATTTGTGAAATTTAATGGTTGATTCGTGTTCATTATGAAGTTTTGAAACTAACTAATACTTTTAATTGTGTTTTTCTGTGTTGTACGCGATCATACCATGTTAGCTTTCTAGGGTTTGCAGGATGAAAAATTAGGGCTTTTGAAACAAAGTAAAATTAGCCCTCAAGACCATCATGGTTGTACTCAGCAAGCTTGGACGAAGAGATTAACATACTCGCGCCTAATTTATAAGGCCACATGACCTAATCGCTATTTTCTAATAGCATGTCTTAGGCAACGCACAGAAAACCGTTGCTCATTGTTTATGTTTCAGGAAAAGTGAAGAAGACGAACTCGTGGCCATCAATGGTTGGACGGTTTGAAAGTTCGCGCGCTGACTCCCACTAACCTTGTTTTTCTTTTATATTATTTGATTGTTATTATATATTAACAACGCGCAACTGGCACAGATGCAAGCGAGTCTATTGGCAAAGCATATGACCTGGGTTCGAGCCCCAGGTCTTCCATATTTCCCTACTATTTTTCTATAACGATTCCTATGCAGCTTCAGTAGCAAAGACTATCACGCACCCACCGAATCTAACGTCCACGTGCCCAAGGGAATTAATCAGAAGGCCACGATCAGAGGTGTACCATAAGCCCTAGTCAAAAGTCCCATACGTGTCATGCAAAAAAGTCAGAAGGGCCATGCTAAATGGGCCAGGATTTCCATAATTCCATCTCCATATTGGGGCCTGAACCCCCCCTGGTTTGCAATTTTTCTCCTATTTTATTTTTTCAAATATTATATTATTTTCTTTATTTGTTTTGAATTAATTAATTATTTTTTACAAAATATAAAAAATGCCTAAAAATCAGAAAAGACAAAAATATAATAAAAAATTTTTATTTTAATTATTTTCATAAATAAATGCATGTAGATAAATTTAGTTTAAATTAGGGTTTTAATATTAATTCTTTTCATAAAAAATCTAAAAAATGTAGAACTAGGTTTAATTGATGATTTTTATTCCTTTTAATTTTCCTTTTTACCATAATATTATCTATTTATTTATTTTTATAATTAAATTGTACATAAATTAATTAGGGTTTCATTTAGGTTAAAAAACTCCAATATTTTTCTTAATAACCTAAAAAATAATTAGAATTAGGTTTATTTTAATGTTAATTAATTCCTTCTTTTTCTATTAAATCTCAAAATACTAAAAATACCAAAAACATTCTCTTTTAATTTTTAATTCTAATTCCTCATTAATTTTAATAGTTTTGCAAAAGGGTCCAACGCCCTCGTTTTGATAATTCCTTTATTTCGCATATTTATTTTATTTCGCTTAAATACTTATGTACCTCTCCCGAAGCTTTGTAACATTTACTTCTCGCACTTTTTAATTCTTTTAATTCCTTTATTTACTTTTCTGTCAAATCGGGTCCGGTTTAATTTTGGCGATGTGGACCCGCGCCATTTGTAATAGCTTTAGATTTATTTTTCCCCGCAACTTTTAACTGTTAAACAAAGCATGCAAGAATGAATGGACATAAATAAACACAGGCGCAGAAAATCATGACATGACAAGATAAATAAATGAAAACGACACACAATTCGCACACACCACCCCTAGGGTACGCCTCACTGTTGCCTTGCCTTTCGAAAGGTGATCTTCGAGTAGAGGACGTCTTAGTGAGTCCTCATGATCCGGGAACCTGGCATGAGGGTAGCTTCTAAGGTATCTTCCCATTGCTCTGGTGATCACCATGTCCCTATAAACTCGAATTGACCCGAACACCTCCAACGGTGGTGCTACCTACCTCTCAATGGTGGGATGGCACTACTTTAAAGGACATTTACACAGACGAATTCCTTAGGGTAGGTAGGTTCTCGTAGATACTTGCTCTCTTCAAAAACAAACAAAAATCTTTTCACACCGACACTTTTCAAAAGCTTTCAAAGCAATTTTTCAAACACTCTGACACAAGAGTCGAACTGAAATTTTCAAAGAAACTTTTTAAAACCCACATTGAAAAGCAAACAAACACTTTTGAAAACACAAATGAGCAAGTATCTAAGAGCCCATGGATAACCATGGATAGAAAGGGTGCTAACACCTTCCCTTTCTATAACCTACCTCCCGAACCGAGAGCAATCTCTTTAAGGAATTTTTCTGTGCTTTTGTCCTTTCCATTTGGAGAAAATAAAAGACGGTGGCGACTCTTGCTTCCGCGACATTTCGCGAACCAGCGTTAAACAGTCAGTTCCAGATCCACCGATCACAGAACTGGCGACTCTGCTGGGGAATTAAACTTAAAGTGGGGTGTACCTTAGGGCTAGGTCATAACTATGTTTTCAATTGTTTTCCTTGTGTGCTTTAAATTGTGGGTTGCTTGGGAGTTCTATAGATCCTAACCCTGATCTGGGGGATACCTTCTTAGAAAGTAGCAACAAGGCTGTGAGGGAACTGTGCGGGGTATACCGACATGGTTGAAACAGTCTGCTACGTTGATGTGGCACTTTGGTGTGTACCGGTAACCCTTGAGTTCAGTCAAGGAGAGTACGGGGCCTCCGCGTGGTGTCGTGAAACATCAACTGACCTTAGGAACCTTAATTGAACCATCTTGGCTTCTTTAGGGTAGTGAGATAACTGACTTTGGTGCAGTCCGAGGTTGGTTGATACTCGATACTACGCTCAATTGAGGGTTGCTTTCCTGGAATATTTCGGTCGCCAGTTCAGTGGCTAAATCGAAACGATGAACAATGAAAGCAATCCCGTGATATTGGGAACCTTAGAACCCGGTTACTTTGATTAGGACAGGTTGAACCCACCAACTTCAAGAGGGTACTACCCAGACCCCATGCTGGCCTTAAACCTTAAGGGTTTGTCTTGTGTGCCTTGTGTGCCTTACATGTTTGTCCTTGTAAATATCTGTGGTGTGTTTAAACATAGCATCATGACATCATCCAGCATCATATGCATTGACTAACCATTTCAGGGGTTCGAATTTTCATCTTTGTTCTTGTTTTGTAGGACATGGAAACTGTTCGTAGAAAGATAATTCAAATCAATCTTGTAAGGATCCCTCCTCAGCTTAAGGAGCTTATATCCAGGATTCCCGAGAACTCTTCATTCAGTGAAAGGCATGGAAGTCTCGTCAACTTGGTCAACACCAACATTGAGGAAGATATGATCAAGGTCCTGTTCCAGTTCTTTGACCCTCTGCATCACTGTTTCGCCTTCTTGGATTATCAGTTGGTACCTACATTGGAGGAGTTCTCCCGGCTCCTGAAGATCCCTATCCTTGATCAGCTACCTTTCAACGGTACAGAAAAAGAACCTAAGCTTGAAGAGATTGCTAAAGCCTTGCACCTACAGTCATCTGACCTCAAGGGACATTGGGAAGTTAGAAGCGGTATCAAAGGGTTCTTAGCCAGGTTTCTGTTTGAAAAGGCCCTTGAATGTTGGAACTCCCTTGACTTGCAAGCTTTTGAAGAAGTGGTAGCCCTTCTTTTCTATGGTTTGGTGTTGTTCCCTAATCCAGATCAGCTTATTGATATCAGTGCTGTCCAGATCTTTATGTCCAGGAATCCCATACCTACGTTGCTGGGGGACATCCTTCACTCATGTTACACTCGAACCATGAGAAAAAGAGGTGTCCTTATGTGTTGCACTCCTCTCCTGGGAAGGTGGTTTATTTCGCACCTTCCACAATCAGTCTTGAAGAATGAGCGGGGTTTGAGATGGTCACAACGGTTGATGACTCTTACACATGCAGATATACATTGGTGCCCTAGGTCCAGAGAAGATGTCACTATCATTGATCGTTGCGGGGAATACCCTAATGTTCCTTTACTTGGAATCAGAGGAGGTATTACTTATAGCCCATGCCTGGCTTGGAGACAGTTTGGGTATGCTCGGAGGGATGGTCCTCATGACATGTTAATTCCTGACATAGTTTTTGACTTCGACAACGATACTCAAGGACTTCGCCAGAGATTTATCAGAGCTTGGAGGATGCCCAGTAAGATAGACAGCAAGACACTGGGGCACAGGAATTCCATCCCGTTGGAACCTTACCTCAAGTGGGTACGAGCCCGCTCCCAGAAGTTAGTGATGCCTTATCCTCATATGCTCCCAGTAATCAAAGAACCAGTCTTGGAAGGAGAGGTGTCCTATACTATTCAGCATCCTGATATGCCCACATCCTGGGAAGAGATGCAGAAAAGCTGGATCCAGCTTAAGGAGGAAAGGAATTCTCTTGAGACTAGTCTGCATGCCAGTGAAAAGAAGGTTTTGGAGCTCACCCGCCTGTTGCATGAGGAGAGGAATCTCAACACCTACATAGCTCCAAAGAGGATGCGCAGTGTATTTTGGGATTGATTTGACTTTTTGTACTTTTGCCCATGAGGCTTTGATGTATTAAACCATGATTTCTTTAATGATAACGTGTGTTCCTTTTTGTCTACAACAAAGTTGAATTTTCGAACCCTTGAATGCATTGCATGAACACATCTCATTCATCATGTGCATAGCAGGTTTTTCCTCTTTTCAGGTTGCTTACAGTTCTTCGCTGTTTATTTCAGCATCATGAATCCCGAATCTGCATCAACTGAGACATCAATCAAGGCTCTTCAGGCGCAGAATGCGCAGTTTCAAGAATTAATCAAGGGTCTGGCTCAAGGCCAAGAAGAACTGAAGGCTATGCTCCTGAAGAAGGAGAAGAAGAAGAAGAGAAGAACTGTTCTGTTCAACTCGGGCCAAAGGTTTGGCAATACTCTGCAGCATGAAGAGGCTGGTTCTTCTGTTGGCAAGAGTCCTTCTCAGGCAGAAGTAAAGGTCCCTAGTCCGGTAGTCTCCGACAACGAGACTGATTTTGATGAAGAGCAGTACCCTCCCGCAGACGACAGATACAAGCAATTGGAGGACAGGTTGAAGGCTATGGAGGTTCAACAGGTACCTGGGCTGGATTTCGGAGATCTGGGTTTGTCAACTGGTGTGATCATCCCCCACATGTTCAAAGCACCATCCTTCTCTAAGTATGACGGGGCGTCTTGTACCAAGCTGCATTTAAGGTCCTATGTTCGGAAAATTCAGCCGTACTCTGCGGATAAGAATTTATGGATCCACTTCTTCCATGAGAGTCTTTCAGGGACTCATCTCGAATGGTTCTATCAGCTGGATGGGACCAAGGTTCGTAACTGGGAGGAGTTGGCTACTGCTTTCTACAAGCAGTATCAATATAATGCCGACCTTGCCCCCACACGTACCCAACTCCAGGGTATGTCGTTAGGTGCAAGCGAAGGTTTTAAGGAGTACACTCAGAAGTGGAGAGACCTGGCTGGCAGGGTGCAGCCACCGTTGACTGATCGGGAGTTGGTAGACATGTTCTTGGGGACCCTATCTGGGCCATTTTTCAACCATCTCATCGGGAATTCATCTGCAGGGTTCACTGATCTAATCTTGACTGGAGAGAGGATTGAAGCTGGGTTAAAGTCTGGAAAAATTCCGAAGGGTGCATCATCTAGTTCTGAGAAGAAACCATTCAAGAAGGAGTCTAGTGCTGTATATGGTTCCAGGAAATCAGAGAGGCACGAGCACCGCCAATCTGTCAGTGCGGTAATGATTGCTAAGCCTGCTGCCGCTCCTCGGCCAAATAATCCTCAGAAGGTTGAAAGACCCCGGAGAGAATTCACCCGCTTAAGCATGACTTTGTCGCAAATCCTGCCACAGTTGCTCTCAACCAATTTGGTGACTGTCAGGGAGGCGCCGAAGTTTCCAAATACTGCATCTCCCAAGTACAACCCGAATGCTCGTTGTGCTTACCATTCAGATAGCCCGGGGCACTCTACTGATGACTGTTGGGCGTTAAAGAACAAGCTGCAAGACCTTATTGATGCCCAAGAAGTACAATTTGAGGCATCTGAGAAGCCTAATGTAGTGACAGCTCCCCTGCCTGCTCATGGAGTTAATGCTATTGGGGACGAAGACGAAGTGGACGATGCTGAGTTTGATAGCTGGATCTACCCGGCAACCGACGGCGGATCTAACAATTGGAGTGCAAAGGACAACTTATCTGTTTCTCTTGTTACGGAGTAATGAATTCCTATGTTTTGTTATTTTGTAATAAACAATGATAAACTCTATGGCCCGGTGTCTTACCCGAGGCACCGTGGTTCTATTTATGAGGGCATACAAACTGTCATTTCATATATCATGAATGAAAATCTTGGACGTATTTTTCGCATTGCAAATATTGTGCTCCTTTTCTGTCTTTCTTTTCCTTTTCATATATTTCAAAACAGCTGTATTTACACACACACTCACTCATACAGGTTCCAATCCACTCTGGATCTCACTGATAACAACTCTGCTACTGCCAATTATGACTTCGAAAATCCGATCAACTTAGCCGAAGACGAAGGTGAAGATGATTGCGAAGTGCCTGGCGAGCTTGCAAGACTGTTGCTTCAGGAAGAGAGGGCAATTCAACCCCACGAAGAGCCAGTAGAAACAATAAACTTGGGTACTGAGGCAGACCAGAAAGAGGTAAAGATTGGTGCCAACCTAGACCTCAGCGTGAAGCAACGGTTAACCAAGATGTTACATGATTATATGGAGATCTTTGCTTGGTCCTACGAAGACATGCCCGGGTTGGATACCGATATTGTGGTCCATCATTTGCCAACTAAGGAAGACTGCCCTCCAGTTAAGCAAAAGGTCTGCCGTATGCGTCCAGAGATGTCTGAAAAGATTAAAGCCGAGGTCATGAAACAGTTTGATGCTGGATTCCTTGCAGTAACTTCTTACCCTCAGTGGGTCGCTAATGTGGTGCCGGTACCTAAAAAGGACGGTAAGGTCAGAATGTGTGTCGATTACATGGATCTGAACAGGGCCAGCCCCAAAGATGACTTTCCCCTACCTCACATTGATGTCCTTGTCGATAATATAGCTCAGCACAAAGTGTTCTCTTTCATGGATGGTTTTTCAGGTTACAATCAGATAAAGATGGCACCTGAAGACATGGAAAAGACTACATTTGTTACTCAGTGGGGCACCTTCTGTTACAAGGTCATGCCATTTGGATTAAAGAATGCTGGGGCAACCTACCAACGTGCCATGGTTGCCTTATTTCATGATATGATCCATCACGAGATAGAAGTGTATGTTGACGACATGATCGCTAGGTCCCAGACTGAGGAAGAGCACCTAGATCATCTGCAGAAGTTGTTTGACCGGTTGAAACTATACAAGCTGAGATTGAACCCGAACAAGTGCACCTTCGGGGTAAGATCTGGGAAGTTGCTAGGCTTCGTGGTTAGTGATAAAGGTATTCAAGTGGATCCTGCTAAGGTCAAAGCTATTCAAGAGATGCCAGTTCCTAAGACAGAAAAGGAGGTCAGAGGCTTTTTAGGACGCCTGAATTACATTGCTCGATTCATCTCACATCTGACTGCTACCTGTGAGCCAATCTTCAAGCTGCTGAAGAAAGATCAGGTAGTACGTTGGAACGATGAATGTCAGGCTGCTTTTGACAAAATCAAAGAGTATCTCCAAGAACCACCTATCCTTATGCCACCGGTTGAAGGGAGACCTCTGATACTATACCTGACAGTGCTCGACAACTCAATGGGGTGTGTGCTGGGGCAGCATGACGAGTCTGGCCGAAAAGAGCATGCCATTTATTACCTTAGCAAAAAGTTTACCGACTGTGAGACCCGATACTCACTGCTTGAGAAAACTTGCTGCGCTTTGGTATGGGCTGCTCGCTGGCTGAGACAGTATATGCTGACTCACACTACCTTGCTGATCTCAAAGATGGATCCTATAAAGTACATATTCGAAAAGCCTGCTCTGTCTGGGAGAATTGCAAGATGGCAAATGATCTTGACGGAATACGACATTCAATATACAACCCAGAAAGCCATCAAGGGAAGTGTATTGGCCGACCACCTGGCACATCAAGCTGTAGATGACTATCAATCAATGAACTTCGAGTTTCCGGATGAAAGCATTATGATAGTAACTGATTGTGAAGTACCTGGACCGGATGAAGGACCTGAACCAGGATCCCGATGGTCTATGCACTTTGACGGAGCCTCCAATGCTTTGGGTAATGGTATCGGCGCCATAATCATATCTCCTCAAGGTACTCATACTCCACTCACTGCCCGGCTATGTTTCAACTGTACCAACAACATGGCGGAGTATGAGGCGTGTATCATGGGTCTTCAAGCTGCGATCGACCTAAGGATCAAGTTTCTAAGTGTCTTCGGAGATTCCGCTCTTGTGATCAATCAGATCAAAGGAGAGTGGGATACGAAACATCCCAACTTGATTCCTTACAGAGAATGTGTACTGACCCTGATCCCCCACTTCACGGAGATAACCTTTGAGCACTTTCCAAGAGAAGAGAATCAGTTAGCGGACGCATTAGCTACAATGTCTTCTATGTTCAAGGTCAAATGGGATAATGAGGCTCCCCGGATCATCATCTGGAAACTGGACGAATCGGCATACTGTTGCGATCTCGAAACTGAATTGGTAACTAAGAAGCCTTGGTACCACGAAGTGAAGAGATATCTGGAAGCTCAGGAATACCCTGAAGGTGCCTCTATCAATGATAAGAAATTCCTGAGGAGGTTTGCAGCCAAGTTCTTCCTTAGCAACGGCATCTTGTATAAGCGAAACCATGATTCAACCCTACTGCGTTGTGTGGATAAGATTGAAGCAGAAAGGATCATGGAAGAGCTGCATGAAGGGACCTTTGGTACACATTCCAGTGGACACACTATGGCTAAGAAGATCCTACGGGCAGGATATTACTGGTCCACAATGGAAGCCGACTGCTACCAACACTCCAGGACATGCCACAAGTGCCAAATCTATGCAGATAAGGTGCATGTTCCTCCGGTTCCCCTGAATGTCCTGACTACGCCTTGGCCGTTTGCAATGTGGGGCATAGACATGATTGGTGAGATTAATCCTACGGCATCCAATGGACATCGCTTCATCCTAGTGGCGATCGATTATTTTACGAAGTGGGTTGAGGCAGCATCCTATGCTACGGTAACCAAGACTGTTGTGGCACGGTTCATTCGGCACAACCTGATCTGTCGGTACGGCTTCCCTGAGCGGATTATTACAGACAACGGTACCAATCTGAACAATAAGATGATTGCTGAGCTCTGCGAACAGTTCAAGATACAGCACCACAATTCTTCTCCTTACAGACCGAAGATGAATGGGGCTGTAGAAGCAGCAAATAAGAACATCAAGAAAATCGTGCAAAAGATGACAGTGACTTATAAGGATTGGCACGAGATGTTACCGTTCGCTCTACATGGGTACCGAACCTCAGCTAGGACGTCAACCGGGGCAACTCCTTTCTCTCTGGTTTATGGTATGGAGGCAGTCTTACCGATCGAAGTGCAAATACCCTCTCTCCGGATAATGAAGGATGCAAATCTGAACGAAGATGATTGGATCCAGACACGACTTGATCAACTCAATCTCATTGACGAAAAGAGACTTGCTGCTATCTGTCATGGTCAGACGTATCAGAAACGGATGATCAGGGCATTTAACAAAAAAGTCAGACCACAGGAATATCAAGTTGGGGATCTGGTAATCAAGAGAATCATCCTTCCTCAGAGTGATCCAAGGGGCAAATGGACCCCCACGTACGAAGGGCCATTTGTGGTTAAACATGTGTTCTCAGGAGGAGCAATGATATTAACCAACATGGATGGTGACGACCTTCCTCACCCCGCCAATGCAGACATAGTAAAAAGATACTACGCATAAAAAAGACCCGCTAGGCTGACATGCCTAGGCAAAAATTAGGGCTTCCCGTCGAACCAAAAGGGTTCGGGCAAAATGAAGGGATGAAAATGAAAAAATCTGTACACCTGGCAAGTCGAAAACCTGAAAAGGCGGCTTGGGCAAAAATGGGTATCCCGGTGGACTGAAAACCCGAAAGGGCAGTCCAGGCAAAAATGAGGGATAAAAGCGTAATACTATGTCTCATTGGATCACTTTGCATCCAGAATCCGGTATCTACATCAAGTTCAGACGGCATCGATCAGTCAGCTTCACTTTCAACCAAGGTCATCAAGTGATGAGACGCTCGGAGATATAAAGGCAATAGCAGAGTTGAAACCCAGTGGATCATTCATTTCACACAGCTGTTTTATTTTCTTTTGTACAAAATTTGTATAAACTCTTTTGTTCGGCGGCGTTCTCTTACTAGGACGTCAGCCCCTTGTACACAAAAACGCCTATTCACAGGCCATTCAAAATCAATACAAATCTATTTTCAATTAAACGTGCCAAGTATTTTTCTTTTTTCTGTTTTGTTTTGCGAAGAACGTCCAAGGTTCAATTTGTGATATATGCATTGACAATAATTTGCTAACTCATAAATATTTGCATACGAAACAAAGGGATTAATTGCAGGTGACACTAGAAACAGGGGCAATAAAAGAGTTGTCTAAACAATCCAATTGTTCTATCCTCCAAGGTACCAAGGTAGGTTCAGCTAAAGAACATAACCAGATACCTTAATTCCCCAGAGAGTGGTTCCGTAAAACAACGCATTCTTCTCCAAGCAAAATTATCAAACCTCAAGGAAGTTGGGTATCCTCCAGCGGATATCAACATTCCCCAGCAGCAATACATATATTCTTAACAAGCATCCCCGGCAGTCTTGGTCTAAAGATTGTTCCCCGGCGGTATACCGACATTCAAAGGAATCCCTTCCCCCAGCATATAAAAACTCCCCCAGAAGAGTCCAATCCAGATTCCCCAGGAAAGTTGGAATTCATCTCCCCAAGCAGAAAGCTTATCCCCAGTAGATTCTGGAAGCTTATCCTTCGCAGAGCACGAACGCGTCGTCCGACTTTATTCAAAGAGTTACTTCCTTAACAGGATATAACTGGGTTATCCTCAGCCAAAAGCCACGGAAAGAGCGTCGTCAACAAAGTCTTCCTATCCCCAGCAAGATATTATCTACATTCAGCAAGGCATCCCTCTTCCCACAGAGTAATGCTTCCCAGCATGGTCGCTAGAGTATCTTTTCTCCCCGCAGAATCTTCCATTTGCCAAGTTTATTCCGCAACGGAGTCATCTTCTCCTACCGGTATTCTTGCAATTATTATCTCCAGCGGAAGCAAAATCTATTCTTCAACATCAGCCCAGGATACGACCTCCCGGCACCCGTCAAGGATTCACTTTCCTAGACAAAAATAAACATAAGACATCACATACATCATTATAGCATGCATAAATGCATCATATCATACGAATCTCATCTATGTTGAGAACATCATTGCTGGATCCATATCATGCATCGCATATGACTGACTTTTACCTTTCAGGAAAGATGCAGTTTAAATTCTCAATCACATTTCAAGACCTAGACCGGTTCAGTTAAATCGACCCTAAGATTTTCCTGATGCTTATCCAGTCAAAGGCCTTCTCTGGTTCAGTCAGATCGACCCTAAGATCTCCCTGATGCTTATCCAGTTGAAGATATTTCAAGACCTTGTCCGGTTCAGTTAAATCGACCCTAAGATTTTCCTGATGCTTATCCAGTCAAAGGCCTTCTCTGGTTCAGTCAGATCGACCCTAAGATCTCCCTGATGCTTATCCAGTTGAAGATGTTTCAAGACCTAGACCGGTTCAGTTAAATCGATCCTAATATTTTCCTGATGCTTATCCAGTCAAAGGCCTTCTCTGGTTCAGTCAGATCGACCCTAAGATCTCCCTGATGCTTACCCAGTTGAAGATGTTTCAAGACCTTGTCCGGTTCAGTTAAATCGACCCTAAGATTTTCCTGATGCTTATCCAGTCAAAGGCCTTCTCTGGTTCAGTCAGATCGACCCTAAGATCTCCCTGATGCTTATCCAGTTGAACATATTCCAAGACCTTGTCCGGTTCAGTTAAATCGACCCTAAGATTTTCCTGATGCTTATCCAGTCAAAGGCCTTCTCTGGTTCAGTCAGATCGACCCTAAGATCTCCCTGATGCTTATCCAGTTGAAGATATTTCAAGACCTTGTCCGGTTCAGTTAAATCGACCCTAAGATTTTCCTGATGCCTATCCAGTCAAAGGCCTTCTCTGGTTCAGTCAGATCGACCCTAAGATCTTCCTGATTCTTATCCCAGTAGAAGACACCCAAGATTTTTCTCAACGAGCGTTGTTGAAGTTAAAGTCGCCCAAGATTCTCTTACCATTCATGCTAAGGCAGTAACCATCCCTGGTTCATTCATCGCCGTTTGAAGCTCCAGATTCAGCTCCTGTAACCAGTCAGGACACATCTATACCAAGCATCTAAAGATCAGCTCCTGCAACGTGTCAGGTACTCATTTTCTGTTTTGCAGGTATGCAGGTTCTCGCTAAGGAATCTCCTACGCGATCAACATCCAAATGGCATCTATAAGCCCATTCCCCCATCACACTGCTAACATGTGAGCGCAAATTTCTGGGCACTCTAGTGTTCAATCATCTTCTACCCTCGGATTACGAAAGGCATGTCCGCCAATCTGCATCCTCAGGTCTAAGAAGATTCAACAGGGGCAACTGTTGTACCCCAAAATTTGCCCTCCCATATTCTCCAAGAAATTGCTAAGTCAAGCTGCAAAATTCCCCAAGGGTTGCACAGTGCAAAGGTCTCCTACACAGTTAAGATTAGGGTTTTGAGTCTGATCAAGAAAATGAAGTTTTCAAGGGCCCAATCAAGTCTCATATGCCTACAAATATGGTCAAGTATTCTCATATCAAGTTTCAAGGCATTCAGCTCAAAATTGCACAGTCAAAACCCTAAATTACACTACAGTCAACTATAGGGGCAAAATGGTCATTTGACAGTCAAAAGTTCAAATTTTTGATCAACATATCATTTTGAAGCCACAAACATCATTTGATCAATGCTTGATCATGATTCTCAAAATTTGGCTCAGAAAATCATCAAGATGCAAAAGTTTCCTTATTGGGACAGTTGAAAAAGTCAACTGAAATTGACCAGGGCATAACTTTCACATGGATTATCAGAAAAATCCCATCCAAAGCTCATTTTGAAGAGAAAGACATTTCCTACAACTCATCTTCATACTTCAAGTCCAAGAAATGCTCTCACAAAAAGTTATCAATTTCAACATTATAGGTCATTTTCAAAAGTCAACAAAAAGGGACTTTAAGTAAAAGGCCATAACTTGAGATTGGTAAATCAAAATGACATGGGACCAAAGGCATTGGTTAAAGGACTCAAAGACCTTTCCAAAATGTCCAAGAACATGAGAAAATCTTAAAAATTGAGCAAGTTATGCCTTGTGGAAGTTGGGAAATTTTTGGATATTTTGAAAAGTCAACTTTGATCCAAATGACCTAAAATTGCTAATGGGCCCATTTTTCTTCCATGATTCATCATTCTAAGCATATGCACGACTACTTGGCCCAAAGGGAAGTATTTTCTCATTTTTTATTTATTTATTTGAATTATTATTTATATTAATTCATTTAAATCATTTAAATATATGAAAAATATTTAATCCACCCTAACCAATCTTTTTATGCATGTTCTAGACTCAATATTTCGTACCTAATCAAATGAGGAAAGATTTGGCTTGATTGGATGCTAATTGACACAAGAACATATGGAAAAGATTTAAAAAGATCTTTAGAAAATCAAATTTCAAAATCCATGATTACAAGAGATTTGATTGAGTTTTGTTGACCTAATAGACTCCATACAAATACCTGATCATAACCCTAATCATAATAGACACAAAAGCTGCGCAAAAGAGCCATTGCAAACTTGAAAAATTCTCTAAAAACTCAAAAACTGAAAAGCACTTTTTAGGGCGATTCAAGGCACAAAGACTATTCCAATAGCTTCCTCAGGGTTCCCTGAACACATTCCAATCACAAACATCCATTAACACGCCAAGAATTGGTAACATGAACCGGAACTGCATCAAAGAAATTTCATAATCGTGCATCCCATTCTATGCATTATTTGTGAAATTTAATGGTTGATTCGTGTTCATTATGAAGTTTTGAAACTAACTAATACTTTTAATTGTGTTTTTCTGTGTTGTACGCGATTATACCATGTTAGCTTTCTAGGGTTTGCAGGATGAAAAATTAGGGCTTTTGAAACAAAGTAAAATTAGCCCTCAAGACCATCATGGTTGTACTCAGCAAGCTTGGACGAAGAGATTAACATACTCGCGCCTAATTTATAAGGCCACATGACCTAATCACTATTTTCTAATAGCATGTCTTAGGCAACGCACAGAAAACTGTTGCTCATTGTTTATGTTTCAGGAAAAGTGAAGAAGACGAACTCGTGGCCATCAATGGTTGGACGGTTTGAAAGTTCGCGCGCTGACTCCCACTAACCTTGTTTTTCTTTTATATTATTTGATTGTTATTATATATTAACAACGCGCAACTGGCACAGATGGCAAGCGAGTCTATTGGCAAAGCATATGACCTGGGTTCGAGCCCCAGAACTTCCATATTTCCCTACTATTTTTCTATAACGATTCCTATGCAGCTTCAGTAGCAAAGACTATCACGCACCCACTGAATCTAACGTCCACGTGCCCAAGGGAATTAATCAGAAGGCCACGATCAGAGGTGTACCATAAGCCCTAGTCAAAAGTCCCATACGTGTCATGCAAAAAAGTCAGAAGGGCCATGCTAAATGGGCCAGGATTTCCATAATTCCATCTCCATATTGGGGCCTGACCCCCCCCCCCCCCTGGTTTGCAATTTTTCTCCTATTTTATTTTTTCAAATATTATATTATTTTCTTTATTTGTTTTGAATTAATTAATTATTTTTTACAAAATATAAAAAATGCCTAAAAATCAGAAAAGACAAAAATATAATAAAAAATTTTTATTTTAATTATTTTCATAAATAAATGCATGTAGATAAATTTAGTTTAAATTAGGGTTTTAATATTAATTCTTTTCATAAAAAATCTAAAAAATGTAGAACTAGGTTTAATTGATGATTTTTATTCCTTTTAATTTTCCTTTTTACCATAATATTATCTATTTATTTATTTTTATAATTAAATTGTACATAAATTAATTAGGGTTTCATTTAGGTTAAAAAACTCCAATATTTTTCTTAATAACCTAAAAAATAATTAGAATTAGGTTTATTTTAATGTTAATTAATTCCTTCTTTTTCTATTAAATCTCAAAATACTAAAAATACCAAAAACATTCTCTTTTAATTTTTAATTCTAATTCCTCATTAATTTTAATAGTTTTGCAAAAGGGTCCAACGCCCTCGTTTTGATAATTCCTTTATTTCGCATATTTATTTTATTTCGCTTAAATACTTATGTACCTCTCCCGAAGCTTTGTAACATTTACTTCTCGCACTTTTTAATTCTTTTAATTCCTTTATTTACTTTTCTGTCAAATCGGGTCCGGTTTAATTTTGGCGATGTGGACCCGCGCCATTTGTAATAGCTTTAGATTTATTTTTCCCCGCAACTTTTAACTGTTAAACAAAGCATGCAAGAATGAATGGAAATAAATAAACACAGGCGTAGAAAATCATGACATGACAAGATAAATAAATGAAAACGACACACAATTTGCACACACCACCCCTAGGGTACGCCTCACTGTTGCCTTGCCTTTCGAAAGGTGATCGTCGAGTAGAGGACGTCTTAGTGAGTCCTCATGATCCGGGAACCTGGCATGAGGGTAGCTTCTAAGGTATCTTCCCATTGCTCTGGTGATCACCATGTCCCTATAAACTCGAATTGACCCGAACACCTCCAACGGTGGTGCTACCTACCTCTCAATGGTGGGATGACACTACTTTAAAGGACATTTACACAGACGAATTCCTTAGGGTAGGTAGGTTCTCGTAGATACTTGCTCTCTTCAAAAACAAACAAAAATATTTTCACACCGACACTTTTCAAAAGCTTTCAAAGCAATTTTTCAAACACTCTGACACAAGAGTCAAACTGAAATTTTCAAAGAAACTTTTTAAAACCCACATTGAAAAGCAAACAAACACTTTTGAAAACACAAATGAGCAAGTATCTAAGAGCCCATGGATAACCATGGATAGAAAGGGTGCTAACACCTTCCCTTTCTATAACCTACCTCCCGAACCGAGAGCAATCTCTTTAAGGAATTTTTCTGTGCTTTTGTCCTTTCCATTTGGAGAAAATAAAAGACGGTGGCGACTCTTGCTTCCGCGACATTTCGCGAACCAGCGTTAAACAGTCAGTTCCAGATCCACCGATCACATAAAGGATGCTAACACCTTCCCTTTCTATAATCTACCTCCCGAACCCGAGAAACATCTCAAAAAGGAATTTTTCTGTGCTTTTGTTCTTTCCTTGTTGGATAAAATAAAAGACGGTGGCGACTCTTGCTTACCGCGACATTTTGCAAAAACAAACGCAAACACAAACCAACATTCCAAAACAGTCAGTTCTCATTCCCACCGATCACAGAACTGGCGACTCTGCTGGGGAAAATTATTATAAGTGGGGTGTACCTTAGGATTAGATCATTATGTTTTCAATTGTATGTTTTGTGTGCTTTAATTTTGTGGGCTTGTATCGGAGTTCTATAGATCCTAACCCGGATCTGGGGATACCCTTTAGGTAAGTAGCAATAAACTGTAAGGGATCTGTACGACATAGACCGATACAGATGAAGCAGTAGCTACGTTGGTGTGGCACTTTAGTCTGTACCGATATCCCTTGTGTTGGAACGAGGAGAATATGGGTCTTCTAAGGGGTCATTAAGCACCAACTGACCTTAGAACCTTAAATTGAACAACTTGGCCATAGAACAGTAGCAATATGCTACACTCATTGAGACTAAACTCTCGCAATGATTCCGACCGTAAGAAAAGGTTGCTAAACTGGAATTATGACCGATTGAGGGTAGTCAGTGATATTGAGATCCTCTAGAACCCGGTTACTATTTTTAGGACAGGTTTAAACCAACTCAACTGAAAGAGGGTAGTACCTAAGCTCCATACCAGCCTGAAATCTAAGGGCTCTCAGTGTGACTTGTGTGCCTTTACCATGTTTGCTTTTTGTGGATACTTGTGGTGTGATTTCTATCATGACATCATGACATCATGACATTGCATACATCTTGCATAAGGACTAACCTATTTCAAAGATAAGAGGGTTTCATCTTTACTCTGTTTTATAGGTCATCATGATGCCCATGCGTAAGAATACCATCCGGATAAACTTTGTCCAAGTCCCTACCTTGCTTAAAGAGTTGGTTGTAAGGATGCCATACACTACTTCCTTCATGAGGAGGCATGGTTCTCTTCTCAGTTTGGTCACCTCTAAATTGGACTAGCAGATGATGAGTGTCCTGGTCCAGTTCTATGATCCGCTGTATCACTGTTTTACTTTTCAAGACTATCAACTGGTTCCTACCCTAGAAGAGTTCTCTGAGCTGCTCGGTATCTCTATTCTGGAGCAGACCCTGTTTACTGGTTGGGAGAAGACTCTTAAGCCCGAAGAAACTGCTGCAGCCCTTTATTTGACCAAAGAGGAGGTAATGTCTAATTGGGAGACTAGAAGTGGAGCTAAAGGATTTCTGACTAAGTTCTTGGTTGGCAAGGCTAACTACTTCTGGGATAGCCTAGACTTTAAGGCATTCGAAGATATTCTGGCTCTCCTGATTTATGGCCTGGTATTATTTCCGAACCCTGACACTTTTGTTGATGTGAATGCCATAAAGATCTTCATTTCTCTGAACCCTATACCCACTCTCTTGGGTGACATTCTTCATCAGCTCTATGCTCGTATTTCCCGAAAGCGAGGAACCTTGACGTGCTGTGCTCCTTTATTATCGAAGTGGTTTATTTCTCACCTCCCTAAGTCAGTGCTAAAGAATAAAGAAGGAATGGGTTGGGCTTATAGGGTGATGTCTCTTTCTCATAATGACATTATCTGGACTCTCAAAGGTATGGATGAGGTGACTGTCATTGATCGCTGTGGGGAGTATCCAAATGTTCCATTGATAGGAACCCATGGAGGAATTTCTTACAACCCATGCTTAGCTCTCCGTCAGTTTGGAAGATCCAGAAGAGAAGGGCCTCATGAGATGTTGATGCCTCATATCATCTTTGATTTTCATGGAGATAGCAACGAGCTACGTCGTAGATTCATAAGGGCTTGAGACAAAGTTCACCAATCAGATCCACATGAGCTGGGCCCAAAGACTACTCTGCCAATGGAGCCATATCTTAGATGGGTCCGCATCCGTGCCCAGAAGCTAGGTATGCCATATGAAGTTGTCCGACCTGTCACTCTTGAAGTTGCTAATGAAGAAGGGGTTCTTCCAACCATTCTCCATCCTTATATGCCCACTGACATTGGGGCACTGAAGAGGTCTTTGATGCAATTGAGGGATGAATGGGATTCTTACCGAGAGAGGTTCAATGAACAAGAGCAGAAAATCCAGAGGTTGACCAGGCAGTTAGAGAATGAGCGGATTCTCAACGACTATGTCCGCACTGATAAGAAGAGACCATGGGAGCATTGATGGACCTTTGATGTTTTCTTTTCCAGATTTTACTTTACTTTTCAGTATTTCCATTCTTGTAACGCCTTAAGGGCAATTTGTTGAACAATTTAAATTTTGAAGTTTAAATCTAATAAAGTGTGTTTCCTTTCTTGTTTACAAATTTGAATCCCGATTGTCTTTGAAATCATGAATCATACGCATTTCATCCCATGCACTTCATAAACAGGTACCCTTTACAGGTCTCTTATCTTCTTCGCTGTTTATTTCAGCGATCATCATGTCTACTGAACCTTCAAATGAGCAAACTATCAAGACCCTCCAGGCCCAGAATGCCCAATTTCAAGAGCTATTCATGAGCCTAGCTAAGGGTCAGCAGGACCTGAAGACCTTGATTCTGAAAGAGAAGAAGAAGAAGAAGAGGACAGTCCTGTTCAACACTGGTCCTAGGTTTGGAAATAGGCTACAGGATGAAGTTGATCTGACCACCTCATTTGGAGGGAAAGATAGTCCACAAGAAAGGAGGGCTCCTAGCCCTGTGGTCTCCGACAACGAGATGGACTACGATGAAGAACAGTATCCTCCTGCTGAGGATAAGTACAAACAACTGGAAAACCGTTTGAGCTCTATGGAAATTCAGAAGGTGCCCTGTCTGGACTTCGGAGATCTAGGTCTATCATCTAGGGTGGTGATTCCCCATAAATTCAAGGCACCAGCCTTTGCCAAGTATGACGGAATTTCCTGTCCGAAGATGCACCTCCGGTCATATGTGAGGAAGATCCAGCCTTACACTGCTGATAATAACTTATGGATCCATTTCTTTTAAGATAGTCTCTCAGAGACTCAACTTGAGTGGTTCTATCAGTTAGACGGAGCCAGTATCCGCAGTTGGGAAGATTTGGCTACTGCATTCTACAGGCAGTAACAGTACAACTTCGACCTTGCTCCTACGCGTACCCAACTCCAGGGTATGTCAATGGGAACGGGTGAAGGATTCAAAGATTATGCTCAGAAGTGGAGAGACCTCGCCGGAAGGGTGCAACCACCTTTGGCTGATCGTGAGCTTGTTGACATGTTTCTGGGGACCCTGTCTGGTCCATTCTTCAACCATCTAATTGGAAGCTCTTCAGCTGGGTTTACAGATCTTATTTTGACGGGTGAGAGGATTGAAGCTGGTATTAAGGCTGGGAAGATACAGAAGGGTGCCTCATTGAGCACCGAGGAGAAGCCGTTTAAGAAAGAGTCTAGTGTTGTCTACAGTGCCAGAAGACAGAGTAGACCTGAACACCGCCAAGCTGTCAATGCGGTTGTTATTTCAAAACCGGCTGGTGCTCCTCAGTATAACAACCAACAAAAGGACGAGAGACCTAAGAGGCAATTCACTCGTCTCAGCATGACCTTATCTCAGATTCTGCCACAGTTGCTGGAGACTAATCTGGTGACTCTAAGGGAAGCCCCAAAGAATTAAAATACAACGTCACCAAGGTATAACCCTAACGCCCGTTGCGCTTATCACTCTGATAGCCCGGGGCATAATACAGATGATTGTTGGGCTTTGAAGAACAAGATACAAGACTTAATTGATGCAAAGGAGATTGAGTTCGAGGCGCCCGAGAGGCCTAATGTTGTGACTGCTCCCATGCCCAAACATGGAGTAAATGCTGTAGAGGAAGACTTGTTTGTAGTTTCTGTGGATGAAATTGTTACCCCTCTGATGACTGTCAAGAAGAACCTGTTGCTAGCCGGTTTATTTCCGGGCTGTGACGAAGGTTGCCATATGTGTTCTGTTTTACCTACCGGTTGCCCATTCCTGAAGTCAGGTATCCAAAACCTGATGGATAGTAAGGAGATCCTGTTTGAGAAGACTGTTATTTCTTCCATTCCTACTGAAGAAGTTGCCATTATTACCATTTTCGATAATTCTTCCAAGGCTCCCTCGAGGAAGCCTGTTAGAATTACATCTGTTCCGAAAATCGCGCCTGTGATCATCACTGTTCCGAGGCCCATCCCCTACACCTCTGATAAAGCTGTCCCTTGGCACTATGAGGCTGATGTTTATGTTCATGGAGTTAAGCAAGAGTTGGATGCTGATACTGACGACAACAACATTACTGGACCTGCTAAAGTGACCCGCAGCGGTAGACTTTTCTCACCTGATATTGTTCCACCAACTGTCCGAAGACCTGTTGTCATTACGCCTGCAAGTGCACCTGCCACTATTCCTGATCAAGTCCATATTCTTACCCCTGTCACCGAGTCATCTGATGCTCGGGGCAAAGGGATCACCACTGATGTGCCTGCCCAGACGGAGGCACCGAAGACAATTACTGTTGAAGCTTCCAAACAGGAGATGGAAGAGATTCTGAAGATTATTAAGAAGAGTGATTACAACGTAGTTAAGCAACTGGGGCAAACCCCATCCAAGATTTCTATGTTGTCGCTATTTCTATGCTCAGAGGCCCATGCCAAGGCTCTGATTACCTTCCTGAAGACTGCCCACGTTCCACAGGAGACGTCAGCTGATCAGTTTACAGATTGCGTGGTCAATTTAACTGCTGATAATGGTTTGGGTTTCTCCGATGCCGATTTGACTGCTAAGGGGAAGAGTCATTATGATGCCCTGCATGTCTCCATTGAATGCAGGGGCACTACTCTTGCACATGTATTGGTTGATACTTGTTCCTCATTGAACGTCTTGCCCAAAAAAGCTCTAGAATGGTTGGATTGTGAAGGGTTGGAGCTAAAACCAAGTAACATTGTTGTCAGGGCCTTTGATGGGTCTAAGAGGATGGTGCACAGTGAAGTTGATATCCCGATCAAGGTTGGTTCTCAAGTCTTCAATTCTACATTCTATGTGATGGACATTCGGCCATCCTACTCTTGTTTGCTGGGTCGTCCATGGATCCATAAAGCTGGGGCCGTAACCTCCACACTCCATCAGAAGATGAAGTACCCGGTCAAAGGGAAAATTGTGACAGTACAAGGGGAGGAAGAGTACATGGTCAGCCACCTCAACTCGTTCCGATATGTAGAAATGGATGGGGAGTTCATCGAAACCCCATTTCAACACTTTGAAGAGGTTCCTCAGACACTGGCATCGGCTGAGACAGTGGTTGAAGATTCTCCCATGAAGATGGCTTCCTTAAAAGATGCCCGGGCTGTTATTGAGAAGGGTGAGTGTGCAAATTGGGGCCGACTCCCTGATTTTACTTAGAAGACTAACAAGTTTGGTTTGGGTTTCACTGCAGAAGCTCAAAGGGCTGTTCGAAGTGCAAGGATCGGAAGACCTCCTGTGTTCATCAGCAACTCGGGAGTGAATGCCATTGAAGAAGATGTAGAAGAGTCTGAATTCGACAGCTGGATCTATCCTACGACCAACGGTGGACCAAGCAACTGGACCGAAAAGGACTTCATCCCTATTACTTTTGTTACCCAGTAATGAAACTTTTTGTTTTGATTTTGTAATAGACAATGCTTTAAACTTTATGGCCCGGTGTCTTATCCGGGGCACTGTGGCTTCATTTGTGAGGGCTTTTGTGTGTCATTTTCATATATCATTAATAAAAGCATTGGACGTTCTTGCATTTCAAATCTTGAGCTCTTTGTCTTTCTTTATTATATATTGCGAAAGAGCTATTTTACACACACTCATATATACAGGTCCACATCCATTCTGGATCTCACTGGTAACGACTCTGCTACTGCCAGTTATGACTTCGAAAATCCGATCAACTTAGCCGAAGACGAAGGTGAAGATGATTGTGAAGTGCCTGGTGAACTTGCAAGACTGCTACTCCAGGAAGAGAGGGTCATTCAGCCACACGAAGAGCCGGTAGAAACAGTGAATCTGGGTACCGAGACAGACAAGAAGGAAGTCAAGGTTGGTGCAAATCTGGAGCTTAGTGTGAAGCAACGGTTGATTCAGATGCTGCGTGACTATGTTGAGATCTTTGCCTTGTCTTACGAAGATATGCCTGGTTTGGATACTGATATTGTGGTTCATCACCTGCCTACCAAGGAAGAATGTCCTCCAGTAAAATAGAAGGTTCGTCGTATGCGCCCAGAGATGTCTGAGAAGATCAAGGCTGAAGTTATGAAACAGTTTGACGCCGGTTTTCTAGCAGTTACTTCTTACCCTCAGTGGGTGGCCAACGTGGTTCCAGTACCGAAGAAAGATGGTAAGGTCCGAATGTGTGTTGACTACAGGGATTTGAATAGGGCAAGCCCCAAGGATGACTTCCCTCTACCTCATATCGACGTTCTGGTTGACAACACTGCTCAGCACAAGGTCTTCTCCTTTATGGACGGTTTCTCCGGTTATAATCAGATAAAGATGGCTCCCGAAGACATGGAGAAGACCACCTTTGTTACTCAGTGGGGTACCTTTTGCTACAAGGTCATGCCTTTTGGACCGAAGAATGCTGGGGAAACATATCAGCGTGCCATGGTTGATTTGTTTCATGACATGATCCATCATGAGATCGAAGTATACGTCAATGATATGATTGCAAGGTCCCAGACTGAGGAAGAACACCTTGACCATCTGCAGAAGCTGTTTGACAGGCTGAAGTTGTACAAACTGAGATTGAACCCGAACAAGTGTACCTTCGGGGTGAGATCTGGTAAGCTACTGGGTTTCATCGTGAGCGACAAAGGTATTCAAGTGGACCCTGCCAAAGTGAAAGCCATACAAGAGATTCCAGCTCCCAGAATAGAGAAAGAAGTCAGAGGCTTTCTGGGATGACTGAACTACATTGCCCGATTCATCTCGCACCTGACTGCTACTTGTGAGCCAATCTTCAAGCTACTGAAGAAAGATCAAGTGGTACGTTGGAATGATAAATGTCAGGCCGCTTTCGAAAGGATCAAAGAGTATCTCCAAGAGCCACCCATCCTAATTCCACCAGTTGAAGGGAGACCTCTGATCTTATACTTGACAGTACTTGACAACTCAATGGGGTGTGTGCTGGGGCAGCATGACGAGTCTGGCTGAAAAGAGCATGCTATTTATTACCTTAGCAAAAAGTTTACCGACTGTGAGACCCGATACTCACTGCTCGAGAAAACTTGCTGCGCTTTGGCATGGGCTGCTCGCCGGCTGAGACAGTATATGTTGACTCACACCACTTTGTTGATATCAAAGATGGATCCAATCAAGTACATCTTCGTAAAGCCTGCATTGTCCGGAAGAATAGCAAGATGGCAGATGATCTTGACTGAGTATGACATCCAATATATGACCCAAAAGGCAATCAAGGGAAGTGTATTGGCAGACCATTTGGCACACTAGGCAGTGGATGATTACCAGTCTATGAACTTTGAATTCCCGGACAAGAATATCATGTTGGTAACTGATTGTGAGACACCTGGACCGGATGAAGGACCTGAGGAGGGATCCCGATGGTCTATGTACTTTGATGGAGCTTTGAACGCTTTGGGTAATGGCATTGGCGCTGTGATCATATCTCCTAAAGGCTCTCATACTCCGTTTACCGCCCGACTATGTTTCAACGGCACCAACAACATGACGGAGTATGAAGCATGTATTATGGGTCTTCGAGCTACAATTGACCTAAGGATTAAGTTTCTGAGTGTCTTCGGAGATTTCGCTCTCGTGATCAGTCAGATCAAAGGCGAGTGGGATACGAAACACCCAAATCTTATTCCTTATAAGGAGTACGTGGTGACATTGCTTCCCCATTTCGAGGAGATAACCTTTGAACACTTCCCTAGAGAGGAGAATCAGTTGGCGGACGCGCTAGCTATAATATCTTCTATGTTCAAAGTCAATTGGGACAACGAGGCTCCCCGAATCATTATTGAAAGATTGGACGAACCTGCACATTACTGTGATCTTGAGACTGAAGAGGTAACAGAAAAGCCCTGGTATCATGAGGTGAAGAGGTATCTTGAAGCTCAGGAGTACCCCGAGGGTGCATCTATTAATGATAAGAAGTTTCTGAGGAGGTTCGCGGCGAAGTTCTTTATCAGCAATGGCATTCTTTACAAGCGTAACAATGATTCGACCTTACTGCGTTGTGTGGATAAGATTGAAGCAGAAAGGATCATGGCAGAGTTACATGAAGGTACCTTCGGAACCCATTCCAGTGGACATACCATGGCAAAGAAAATCATACGGGCAGGATATTATTGGTCCATAATGGAAGCGGACTGTTATCAGCATTCTCGGACATGTCACAAGTGCCAGGTCTATGCTGATAAGGTGCACATACCTCCAGTTCTTCTAAACGTCTTGACAACGCCTTGACCTTTCGCAATGTGGGCATTGATATGATCGACGAGATCAGACCTACGGCATCCAAAGGGCATCGTTTCATCCTGGTAGCAATTGATTACTTTACAAAGTGGGTTGAAGCAGCTTCCTTTGCTACCGTAACCAAGAATGTTGTGGCACGGTTCATTCGACACAATCTGATATGTCAATATGGTGTACCAGAGAGGATCATTATGGACAATGGTACCAATCTCAACAACAAGATGATCACTTAGCTCTGCGAGCAATTCAAGATACAGCATCATAACTCTTCTCCCTACCGGCCAAAGATGAATGGGGCTGTCGAAGCAGCAAATAAGAACATTAAGAAGATTATGTAGAAGATGACAGTGACATACAAAGACTGGCACGAGATGTTACCATTTGCTCTTCATGGGTACCGTACCTCAACATGGACGTCAACAGGGGAGACACCCTATTCCTTGGTATATGGTATGGAGGCAGTCTTGCCCATTGAAGTTCAGATACCCTCTCTTCGGATCATGAAGGATGCAGGTTTAAGCGAAGACGACTGGATTCAGACCCGACTTGATCAGTTAAACCTAATCGACGAAAAAAGACTTACTGCTATTTGTCATGGTCAGACATACCAAAAACGGATGATCAAGGCATTTAACAAGAAAGTTAGACGACAGGAGTATCAAGTTGGGGACCTGGTAATAAAGCGCATTATCTTACCTCAAGGTGATCCCAGGGGCAAATGGACCTCTACTTACGAAGGGCCATTTGTGGTTAAGAACATCTTCTCAGGAGGAGCTATGATTCTAACCACCATGGATGGTGACGACCTTCCTCACCCCGTCAATACAGACATAGTAAAAAGATACTACACATAATCAAAGACCCGCTAGGTTGACTGGCCTAGGCAAAAATAAGGGCTTCCCAGCGAACCAAAAGGGTTCGGGCAAAAATAAGGGATGAAAATGAAAAAATCTGTACACCCGGCAAGTCGAAAACCTGAAAAGGCGGCTTGGGCAAAAATGGGTATCCCGATGGACTGAAAACCCGAAAGGGCAGTCCAGGCAAAAATTAGGGATCAAAGCGTAACACTATGTCTCATTGGATCACCTTGCATTCGGACTTCGGTATCGACTATCAAACCCGAACGACACTGATCAATCAGATTCATCTTCAACCAGTAGCAAAGTGATGAAATGCTCAAGGACATAAAGGCAATAGCAGAGTTGGAACCCAATGGGATTATTCACATATCTGTTTTGTTTCCTTTTCACAAATTGTATAAGTTCTATTTGTTCGGCGGCGTTCTCTTACTAGGATGTCAGCCTCTTGTACAAAAACGCCTATTTACAGGCCAAACTTCAAAATCAATACAAATTCATTTTCAGACAAATTTCAAATTGTTTTTCCTTTACCTGTTTTGTTTTGCAAAGAACGTCCAAAGGTTCATTTTTGATATATGCATTTGACATTAATTGCTGATCATAAATATTTACATGTGAAACGAAAGATGAGTTACTGGTAATAATAGAAACAGGGGCATAAGAAATGTCCAAGCTGTGTCGTTGCTTTGTACACCAGGTACCAAGGTAGATTCAACTGAAGAATATGGCTAAGATACTTTCACTCCCCGCAGAGTAAGACATTAATAGTAGCTCTCTCAGCTGAGACTTGCAACTATGAACGAATCAGCAATACTCTCCCCAAGCAAGTTAGTCTACCATCATCCCTAAAAAGGCTTGGCATCCCCAGAAGGTCTTAATCTTCCCCAGCGGAGTATAAAGATATCCCCCAGCAAGCATGAGAGCATCACCGACAATCTTAATATTCCTCAACAGAGTATAATAATGTTCCCCGGCGGAATACAAGATACCCCTAGTGGAGCCATTTCCCCAGCGCAGTCTAAAAAAGCTTCCCCGACAGAGTTGAATCATCTTCCTCAGTAGATTCTGGAAGCTTATCCCCTGCAGAGCGCAAATAAATCTCCCCAACCAAATTCAGAGGGTTATCCCCACAGGAGTCTAACCAGGTTATCCTCAATAAATTGCAACTAAAAAATCACCCCTAGCGAAGTCCTTTCTTTCCCCAAACAGGAGTTCACCAGATTCAATATCACAGCAACGATAATCCATCCCCAGCGGAGTTCATCATTAAAATCCCCAACAGAGTTTATCAGCGGAATCTCCAGCAGAGCTTATCGTTAAAATCTTCAGCAGAACATCTCTTCCCCACAGAGTAATTCCCCTCAGAGTAATCCCTTCATCAGTTCATTCCCAAATGGAGTTTCTTTTCTCCTGCAGGTTTATCCTCACAATCATCTTCGTTCATCATCCCTGGCGGAAGCGAAGCATTCAACTTTATTCTCCAGCAGCTCCGGGATTTATTTTCCCCAGCTAAAACATTACATGTCCATACATCATGATACATGCATATACGCATCATGCCATACAATCTCATTTATTTTGAGAACATCAATGCCTGATACATATCATGCATTACATACAGCTAACCTTTACCTTTTAGGAAAGATACAATCAAAATTCAAGTTATGAAGCCCGGGTATGACCGGATAGTATCTTGATTTCTACAACATATTGTGAAGCCCGAATTACGACCGGATAACGATGTCAAACTACCGCGAAGCCTGGATTACGACCAGATAGCGATATCTCTCAAAAGTAAGCTATGAAGCCCGAAGAATGACCGGATAATAGTTTATTCCCCAGTGAGCCATGAAGCCTGGATTACGACCGGATAGCAGCTCAGCAAGCACTATGAAACCTGGATTCGACCAGATAGTGGTATATCATAAACACAAGTCGTGAAGCCCGGATCACGACCGGATAACAGTTCAACAAGTCATTGTGAAGCTTGGATTATGACCAGAAAGCAATACAAGACCATGAAGCCTGCATTACGACCAGATAATGGTAGAAGATGTTGTGAAGACTGGATTACGACCAGATAGCAACCAAGAGTACTACGAAGCCTGGATTTCGACCAGATAGTGGTATGATACATCGTGAAGCCTGGATTACGACCAGATAGCGTTAAGGGACACTGTGAAGCTTGGATTACGACCAAATAACAGTTTACCCAGCCAGTTACTGTGAAGCCCGAATTCGACCAGATACTAGTAAACCCAACAGTCAAAGGAAAGCCCAGATACGACCGGATAACCACTTGATTTGTTCTGAAGCCTGGATTTCGACCAGATAAGAAGTAAGGTATTGTGAAGATTGGATTCGACCAGATAGCAGTACGTGACACCATGAAGCTTGGATTCGACCAAGATAATGGTATAACATATCGTGAGGCCTGGATTACGACCAGATAGCGGTACAAGGCACTGTGAAACTTGGATTCTGACCAAATAGCAGTTTACATGGACAGTTACTAAGAAGCCCGGAGTCGGCCGGATATTAGTGTGCCTTAAATTCAAGTTGAAGCCCGGAGGCGACTGGATAACCACTTGATTTGTTCTGAAGCCTGGATTTCGACCAGATAAGAAGTGAGGTATTGCAAAGCCTGGATTACAACCGGATAGCAAGTTTAATCTCATCTCCCAAGTAAGTCACTGAAAAGCCTGGATTATGACCAGATAGCAGTCGATCTTATCACTATGAAGCCTGGGTTATGACCAGATAGTAGTTCACTCTCACCTCTTTAACAGAGATGATTCCCCAGTAGAATAACGGACGACCGAAGCTCCTAAAGTTCTATTTCTCCTAAGAACAGCATTCCCCAGCGGAATCTCCCTCAACAACAGGTATACAAGCTCCCGCTAAGGAATCTATTACGCGATTGAAACTCCTTTGGATGGCATCTTTAAGCCCATCTCCCATCATCAATCTCTAAATGGCATCTGTAAGCCCATTCCCGACATCACAATGCAAATACTACTTCATGCGAGTGCAAATTTCTGGGCACTCTAGTGTTCAATCATCTTCCACCTTCGGATCACGAAAGGCCCGAACGCCAATCTATATCTTCAGGTTTAAGAAAATTGAACAGGGGCAACTGTTGTACCCCAAAATTTTCCCTCCCATATTTCTCAAGACATGTCAAGAATCATCTCCAAGTTGTTCAAGATGGCTCAAGAGTTGGACAGTCAAATCACCTCCTAAGGCAATCAATTCAAAATTAGGGTTTTGTGTTGCATCAAGGTCCTCACATCCAAATGCACCCAAGTGCTCCCAAATGTCCTAATATGTTCTTAAGTTCATCCATGTAAAATTTCAAGCCTTGCAGAGGAAGTTTGGTCAGTCAATTGCTCAAGAAGTCCAAAGATCGACTGTGCTAGGGCAAAAGTCAACTGTGACCTAAATACAGCCAAACCTCAAGATTTTTTTGTCAAAATTCTCATTTTGAAGGATAATTCATCATTTGATCAAGGGTTTATCATGATTGATCAAGGATTGCTCAAGATTCATCAAGATTCAAAAGTTGCTAAATGAGGGTTTTGTAGGAAAAGTCAACTCAACTTTGACCAAGCATAACTTTCTCATACTTTATGAGAAATGACCCATCCAAAGATCATTTTTAAGAGGATGCAATTTCCTACAATCCATATTCACACCCCAAGATCAATAAATGCTCTCACAAAAAGTTACAAATTTGGACATTATAGGTCATTCTTGAAAGTCAACAAAAACACCTTTTTTCCAAAGCTTATAACTTGAGCATGGAATATCAAAATGAGATGAGACCAAAAGGTTTGATTAGAGGACATCTCAAGGTTTCTAAAAAGTCCAAGAACACTTCCAAAAGTTCACAATTGAAGAAGTTGTGCATTGTTGAAGTTGAGCATTTTCCCAAAAGTGCCAAAAGTCAACTATCCTCCAAACTCCAATTTTTGATAAAAGGGCCCACTTTTTTCCACTGGATTTGGTCTCACCACACCACACACGTGTTCTATCTTTAATTTCATGACCAATCATTTATTTTTCTATTTTATTTGATTTTTATTGATTTAATTCATTTTAAATCAATATTAATTCAAATAAAGTCCAAAAATTAATGGAATGAGATTTTTTGATCATTGTAGGTCTTCATTATCAAGATACACCTAATCAAATTCGTATCAAGCATTGTTGTGCACAAAAAATCAAATTTGAGGCATTTTTGGAAACTTTATCAATGGTGATCAAATCAAATCTCCATTCATCAATTCCTATGGATTCAAACCCAAGTTTTAACCTAAATTCATTCCCTTATACACACACAAGCCAGGCATAACAAGAACACGACCTGAAACTGCAAGAAACGGCCAGACAAAGTTTGAAAAAAGCTTGGAAAAAGTGGAATCTGAAAACGATCTTAGAGCTCGATTCAAAGCAAAAGCTTGACACTAATATCTTGCTTGCAATCCCCTGAAGCGATATCAATCAAAACCAGGCCTTGAGACCTCCTGAATAGCGTTGTAAGTGCCCATGAATACAGCTCTGTACATGGAATCGTAACTCGGTTTTCTTGCATCCTTTTGCCAAATTTCTTGCATATTCATACTTACCATTCAATTTCTAAGCATTCTGTACTATTTAATTTTGTTTCCATGGCTTATAACCCTATATCCAAAGCTAGGGTTCGTGTTCTTGTTTTTTAGGTATTTTTGATACAGGCAAAATCAAGACCAACCATGGACATGGTTGTCTTCAGGGAAGGGAGACGAACACAATGATGTTCTCCATTTACATTTATATGGCCTACAACCCATGTTTGGATGGCCCTACGAATTTTGCTACAGAACCAAATCCGCAGAAAAAACCAGGACCATTTGGAGAAGATGACAACGTGGCTTGTCTTCATTGACTTGTTCAAACAAATCGCGTGTTTTTTTTTATTTTCCAGGATGTTATTTGATTTTCTTTTATAATATTATTCATCCATCATAATAACAAATGAGCAGGTTAGTTGAGTTGGCAAACGCGTTGGTGGAAACCCCCTTGGGACTTGGGTTCGAATCCCAGGTCCCCCAAATTGCTTATTATTATTTTGTGCTAGGTATTCAGGCGTGCTTCATCAAGTGTGATCCACCATGCGCTTGCAAAGATCAACGTGCCAAATGGCCTTCAGGCCAAATCCAAAGGCCAGGGATGAAGGAATACCATGTGTCCAAGTCAACAAGCGTGTGGATGATTCTGAAAGTCAAACGAGGCTGGACGTTTTGGGCCTGGAAAATTGCTGATTCCACCTCAAATCAGGCCCAACACCCCCCTGGGTTTATTTCTTTTTCTCTTTTATATTTTTATTTAATTGTTTTTATTAATTATTATTCTTAATTAATTACTAACCAAATAATTAATATTTTTCTTAATAAAATCAGAAAACATAAAAAAAAATATTTTTTATTTATTAAATTTAATCTCATCATTTTATTTTTGTAAATAAATCTTAATTAATTAATTTAGTTTTAAATAGGTGTAACATTTAACTTTTTTGCAATAAATTAAAATCAATTTAGAATATTAGGTTTTTAATAATTTTAATCATTTTATTTTATTTCCATAAATATAAAAAATCCAAAAATATATTTTTTAATTAACTTAGATTTAATTTCCATTTAATTCAAAATAACAAAAATATGCTTTCTTTGATAAAAAAGGGTCAAAACCTTAAAAAACGCCGATTTAATTTTCTTGCACGCGTCTTATTTTTATCCAATAATGTAATTGCTTCGGGAATGTAATAATTAATTAGGAATTTATTTATTTATCGTTTTATTTTTACCTTTCCGCAATTTAAATTAAAGGGTTTGTCTTTGGCGATGTAAATACCCGACGCCTTGTAATAGCTTAGATTTAATTTCCCGCAATTTAATTTCCGTACAATATTAACTGTTAGATGTTTGATAACTAGGCAATACATGACAAGATCAATCTTTAACCTAAAATCAACATAGCTCACCATTAACATGTACATATAAAAATTAACCGAATTAACACACTCACACATGCCACTCTTAGGGTACACCTCACTTGGTTGCCTCGAACGTGGTCATTGAGTATAGGAAGTTTTAGAGGTCGCCCTCTTGTTCAAAGATCATAGTTGCCTCGAAACGGTTGCCTCGGAAAAATGATCTAGGATATTAGGGTTACCGCTAAGGCGTCCTAACATTGCTTTAGTGACCACACGTCCCTTAATCGAATTGACCCGAAAACTCCAACGACGGTGCTACCTACTCCTCAATAGTGGGATAACACTATCTAAAGGACATTTGCACAGTTTAATTCCTTTTTGAGTAGGTAGATGGTTCTTAAGTACTTGCTCCTTTTAAAACAAAACAAAACTTTTCGCACTTACACTCCTTTCAAACAAAAAAACTCTTTTCAAACCCACAAACACAAAGAAAAGCAAACTTTTGAAAACACAATGAGCAAGTACCTAAGAGCCCGTGGATAACCACGGATAGAAAGGATGCTAACACCTTCCCTTTCTATAATCTACCTCCCGAACCCGAGAAATATCTCAAAAATGAATTTTTCTGTGCTTTTGTCCTTTCCTTGTTGGATAAAATAAAAGACGGTGGCGACTCTTGCTTACCGTGACATTTTGCAAAAACAAACGCAAACGTGAACCAGCATTCCAAAACAGTCAGTTCTCATTCCCACCGATCACAGGTTGCCTCGGAAAAATGATCTAAGACATTAGGGTTACCGCTAAGGCACCCTAACGTTGCTTTAGTGACCACACGTCCCTTAATCGAATTGATCTTTAAACTCCAACGACGATGCTACCTACTCATCAATAGTGGGATAGCATTGTCTAAAGGACATTTGCACAGTTTAATTCCCTTTTCGAGTAGGTAGATGGTTCTAAAGTACTTTCTCTTTTTAAAATAAAACAAGACTTTTCGCACTTACACTCTCTTCAAAACAAAAACTCTTTTCAAACCCACAAACACAAAGAAAAGCAAACTTTTGAAAACACAATGAGCAAGTACCTAAGAGCCCGTGGATAACCACAGATAGAAAGGGTGCTAACACCTTCCCTTTCTATAATCTACCTCCCGAACCCGAGAAATATCTCAAAAAGGAATTTTTCTGTGCTTTTGTCCTTTCCTTGTTGGATAAAATAAAAGATGGTGGCGACTCTTGCTTACCGCGACATTTTGCGAAAACAAATGCAAAACACGAACCAGAATTCCAAAACAGTCAGTTCTCATTCCCACCGATCACAACAGGTCCTGATACGTGTGCCCGTGTCCACTGACACGGCCCGTGTCAGCTCGGACACCAAATTTCTTGATTTTTTGAGATTTTTTAGGTTCTTTTGGACATATTGCATTGCTTAGAAGTGACCTAACTTTATAAAACCTTTTTGTTCAAATGAAACCTCAGAAACAATTTTCTAAACAATTAACTTAGACTTAGGTTTTTCTTCAATGAAATTAATTACAAAATCTTTTGCTATAAAAAACCCTAAAAAAACAATTTCTCTCAGGTTACATCTTCTTGCATATTATACTATTTTTGCATTATAAATTATGTAATTGTCAAAGCCTTGTAATAGTAATTAGGGCTTACTTTACTTGTCATCCCCATTTGTAAATTTATATCCCCCATCCCCATGTGATGTAATAGCATAGTAATTTTACTTTCCGCAATTTACCGCTTTCATATAATGTTAGTAATTAGGGTTTGTATGGAAAGATAAAACCAATCAAATAGAAAACCCTAATTCAAGACAAAATCAAGCATGAAAAAGACACACTTGCACACAAACACCCCTAGGGTTACTCCACTTGGTTGCTTGATACAAAATTATTATATTATGCATGTAAGGTATCTTAGCAAAACAAACAAAAAAACAAGATCATAGTCCCTCGATGACGCTATTCAAAGTTGTCTTACAAAAATGATCTTAGTCCCTCAAAATGCTAGGATACTTTGCAACATTGCTAATCATGGTCATACGATGACCCGCGCCCGTCCCTTCACATCCAACGATAGGTCTTCTTACCAAAACAATGGCAAGATAGCAATGTATAAAGGAGGATGAAAAGAACACCAAAGACCTTTTGAGTAGGTAGATTCGCTCCTAGTTGCTTTCTTGCTCACAACGAAATATTTTTACACCAACACTCTTATTTGAAACATTTTCAAAAGACAACACTTTGTATGCGTTCTTATAGAGATGAGAATCATCACAAAGACATCCTTTTCAAAATCACTTTCAAAAACACATCTCACAAACACACCTTTGAACTATTTTCGAAACAAACACTTTGTAGGCGTTCTTATAGAAACGAGAACCATTACGAAGTTCCATTTTCAAAAATACTTACAAAACACACACCACAAGCACATTCAAACAAAATCAAGTGATCTAGCAAGTAACTAAGAGCCCATGAAAAACCATGGATGAAAAGGGTGCTAATACCTTCCCTTTTCATAATCTACCCCCCGAACTCAAGAATCAATCTCAAAGGTCTTTCCTGTGCTTTTTCACCTTTCCTTTTGGATAAAAGAAAAGTCGATGGCGACTCTTGCTAACCGCAACATTTGCGATAAAACGCAAAACCTTCAAGTCAGTTCTCCCACCGTATCACAATAACCAGATCACCTTCTTTGAACACTCGAGGACGGACCTTTTTATCGAATGCCTTCTTAATCCGCTTTTGGTACAATTGCCCATGGCATAGGGCTGTTAAGCATTTTTATTCAATAAGGTTGAGCTGATCAAGTCGTGTCTGAACCCATTCTGATTCTTCAAGCTTGGTTTCCATGAGGACTCGTAGTGACGAAATCTCTACTTCAACAGGGAGTACATGCTCCATGCCATAAATAAGAGAGAAAGGAGTTGCTCATGTCTAAGTATGTACTGAGGTACGGTAGTCATGTAGAGTAAAGGGAAGCATTTTGTGCCAATCTTTATATGTCTTCATAATTTTATGAATGATTATCTTGATATTTTTATTAGTAGCTTCAACGGACCCGTTCATCTTGAGTCGATAAGGTGATGAGTTAGGATGCTCAATTTTGAAATCATCGCATAACTCTTTCATAATTTTGTTGTTCAAGTTAGACCTATTGTCTATAATAGTTCTGATAGGAACCCCATATCTGCATATAATTTTCTGCTTGATAAATCGAGTGACCACTTGCTTGGTGACATTTGCATAAGACGCAACTTATTCCCACTTAGTAAAATAGTCAATGGCAACTAGTATGAGTTGGTTTCCATTAGAAGCCTTTGGTTCCATCATTCCTATCATATTGTTATAACCCAAAATTTTCCCTCTCATTTATCAAGATTCTTCTCACAAGACCTCTTGGACTTAAGACATGATTAGGGTTTGCTCAGCTCAAGACATCTCATCTTGCACTGATGACCTAAAATTAGGGTTTGAGTTTGCACAAGGATTTTTGGACCATCAATGCTTCATGTGACTTTCATACACCATCTTGGACCCCTAAGATTGCTCATGACAAGTTTCAAGCCTTGAATCACATTTTTGACCAGTCAATTGGACAGTTGACCTAAAAATCAATTGTATTGGGAAAAAAGTCAACCATGGCCAATTTACAGTCAAACTTCATAATTTTTGATCCACAAAAACATTTTGGACTCATATGAACCATTTGATCAAGTTTGGATCACAATTCCCTAAGAAATTTGATCAGATCATCAAAAGGGCAAAATGGTCAACATTAGAGTTTTGACTGAAGAAGGGAAATTTATGATTTTTAACCTAGCCAATGGCCAATTGGGTTCAAACATTGTCTCAAGGATCCAATGGCATCATCTTGACCAAATTGTATAGTTCAAAAGATCTCAAGTACATTGGATTGACAGATGAATTTTGCAGTCAACTTATCAAAAGTCAATTGTACACTGAAAAGTCAAACTTTGACTTTTTGGTCAAAATCAAGTGCCAAGGGTCATAATTCATCAAGACATGTCAAAATGTGAAACTTGTTGACCAAGAAACCTAAAATTGCAAATTAGGGTTTTAATTTGAAAATTTTCATAACTTAGAATTTTTCTAAGTGTGGAAAATTTCTTATTTTTCCCCAACTTTCCACAACTTTTTCACCATGATGCAATTGGATTCAAAGGAAACTTCCAACATGAAAGTTGTATTCCTCCATGAAATCTACAATTCTTATTCACAAAGTTTTCCCTAAAGATGCTTGGATCACAAGTTATGAATTTGTGAATAGGGGTCCATGAACTAAAAGACTTAGTGAAAATTTACCCTAATTTAGGCAGGTATTTGACCCAACTTCATGGACATTTTTCACCTAGTTAAAAGAGGTATCTCAAAATGCATTTCAAAGATGGATTGTAGATCACATTACAAGCTTTCCAAAATGTCAAAGAACTCTCCAAGATCATTTGTGGTTAGGGAGAATCAAAGAATTGAAAATGGCATTTTGTCACTTTTGATCAAGCCATTTTCACAATGCACCAAGTTGCAAATATGATCAAGTATGCTTGTACCTTGCATTACAGGTCCTAAATCTCTTCTAAACTCCATAATTAAATTCTAACTCAATGGATAATGGATTTGTTTTGGCTTTTGAAGCATTGTACAAAGAATAAATCCATAAATGGCATAAAGGGCACATTGCCATTTTCATAAAGCAAGCTTTTTGCAACTTTACAATTCTTGAGCCATGGACCTGTTACTTTGTTACAAGAAATGTCCAGAAATATCAGGCAAAGCATACCAACCCTCTGCAACTATCAAGAAAACAAGGACAAGCATGTTGGCATAAGTCTTGTCACTTTTCTTCAAAAGCAAGAAAAGTTGCAAAAGTCAAGAGAACTTGTACATCTGATAAAGGGTGGACTTGGACTCATTCAAAACAACTTCACAAACTTATCTCAAGCTAGAACACGAGTGCATAACTTCTAAAACTCTCCCAAACACAAAAACACGATTTTTCTGCCCAAACTTGCAGTTTCTGCAAAACTCTTGCAAGCTCAATATTGGCTCGTGTGTTTCTCCCTTTAACACTTGAAACACCTTCCATACATGACATCCAAACTATCCAATCCTTTGCACTGCAACTGTGAGCTCTGTTTCATACATCACCATTTTCAAACTTGGAGGTTGCAGCTTGACTTCTACAGGGAGTTTCAGCCATCCACAAGGCTAGCTAAGCATTGGAATAGCTTGAGGAAACTTCAAGGAAGCTCACACGATCCTCAGGCCTCACTCAAAGTCCCCACATTGCCATATCCAAATCCAGCTAAAGGAGGTATTTTTCAAAACTTTATCTCTCTATTTAGGCATCCTCAAGCCATGTTTTGTGAAGCAAAAATGTAGTCTCTAGCATGGTGAAGCTGTACATAGGCATAGTTGTCATTTATATTAACTGAGCTAAGAGAATTTGATTGTTGAACATGTTGAAAAAATTAGGTCAGAAATTAGGGGTGATTAAATTCTCTCTGATCTTTGAGAGTTAGTTTACAAATTTTATATCATTGGAATCGTGAGATGAAATGCTACATTTTTTGTGTTATAAGTTTTTGTTTTTGTGCAAAGAATAGAGAGTTACAGGTTTGAAGCAAATATGCGTGCGAATGGAAGAAGCTGGAGGACAGGGATGACTGTCCTGGGCCTGGCACGCCTTGGGCCTTCTGTTTTGACTTTCCACACCCCCCTGACTTGATATTTGCACCCCCTTTTGATTATTTTGTATATTTTTCATATTTTCTTTTCATTTTTATATTTATTTATTTTATTTATTTTTCTGAACCATAAAAAATCATTAAAAATATTTTCTTTATTTTTTGCTTTTTATTTTATTTTTTTGCATAAAATAATAGTTTATTAGGATAATATGCTTTATTTTCTTAAATAATTTGTAAATATATTTATAAATACTATATATTTTTATTTTATTATTTCACACATGAAATAATTATTTTCCTACATATTTTTATTTTTAATATTTGTTAATAATATTGTTTATTACTTTCTTATACAAAAAATGGACAAAAATAATAATGAAACATATATTTTCTTTAATAAAAAACTAGGGGTTTACGCCTTTCAAAAATAATAATATTTTTCTTATTTTTTAGGACTTAAATAATTTTATTTTCTCATAGATAAAACAAAATACAAAACATTTTTGCATAATTACATGTTATTGCATATTTAAATACTTGTTTATTTATTTATTTTGCACCATAATTCAATTGGGTTGTAATAGTATTTTAGGGTTTTATTTTGTGAAAATATCCCCATTCAAAAACTTGTATCCCCCCTCCAATAATAATTGTTGTAATAGCTTAGTTTTATTTTACGCAATTTATCGCATTATACCATGTTTAGTAAAACTAGGGTTTTGCATGATAAGACAAAAATCAAACAAATAGAATGACCTAATACAAGACAAACAAAAGCATGTAAAATGACAACATGTTGCACACAAGCACCCCTAGGGTTTCACCCACTTTGTTGCCTAACAAAATGGCCATGGTATGCATGCAAAGTATCCTGGCAAAACAAAGCAAAACAAACAAATAAGATCATAGTCCCTCGATGACGCTATCAAAAAGTTGCCTAAACAAATGATCTTGGTCCCTCAAAATGCTAAAGATACTTGGAAACATTTCTATCATGGTCATACGATGACCCACGCCCGTCCCGTTTAACATCCAAAGATAGGGTTGTTTACCAAATCAATGGTAAATCAACAATGTCAAAGGAATAAAAATGCACAAGAAGGACTTTTGAGTAGGTAGATAGCTTCTAGTTACTTGATCAATTTACAAACAATCCTTGCTATTTTCAAAACAAACACACACATTTCAAAAACATTTTCAAACACCTTTCAAAACATTGAAACATTTTTCAAACGACAAACATCTTTGTATACATTCTTACGAACGAGAATCATTATAAAGATTGCCTAAACGATGACTTATTTTCAAAATACTTTCAAAACCACACAAAGCACCATTTCAAACAATTTCAAAGCAAAAACAAGTGATCTAAACAAGTAACTAAGAGCCCATGGAAAACCATGGATGAAAAGGGTGCTAGTACCTTCCCTTTTCATAATCTACCCCCCGAACTCAAGAAAACATATCAAAGGTCTTTCCTGTCCTTTTTTACCTTTCCTTTTGGATAAAATAAAAGTCGGTGGCGAGTCTTGCTAACCGCGACATTTGCAAACACACGCAAAACCTCAAGTCAGTTCTCCCACCGCATCACAGAACTGGCGACTCTGCTGGGGAAATATTATAAAAGTGGGGTTACCTTAGGGTTTAGATCACCTTTATTTTCTTACAATTGCTTGACTTGTTTGCTTTACAATTATGGTTCTATTGTTTGGGTTTGAATCCTCCACCCGGATTTGGGAAACATTCATAGGTAAATAGCAATACATTGTGGAAACTGTGCGGGGTATACTGACATGGTCTAAGCAATAGCTATATTAGTGCGACATATTTGTGGGTACCGGTAGCCTTTGAGTCAATCAAAGAGAATACAGGACCGCTGAGTGATGTCATGAAGCACTAATGGACTTTTAGAACCTTTACTTGACCAACTTGGCCTTTTAGGATGTAGTGAGATGACCGGCTTTGGTGCAGTCCGAAGTTGGTAGATACTCGATACTACACTCATTGAGGGTTGGTTCCTTGGAATATTTCGGTCGCCGGTAAAGAGGCTGAATTGAAACAATGAACAAGGAAACAATCCAGTGATATTGAGCTCCTTAGAACCCGATTACTATTTCTAGGACAGGTTGAGCCAACTAAACTTCAAGAGGGTACTTACCTATGAAACCCCATGCAAGCCTAAACTAGGAACTTGTGTGATTTGCTTGTACATATATATTTGTGCATAACATCATGGACATCATAAACATCATATGCATCCACTAACCATTTCAAGGATTTTGGAGATTCATCTTTGTTCTTGTTTTGTAGGTTATGGATTCACTTCGCAGGAAAACTATCCAAGTCAACCTTGTAAGAATTCCTCCACAACTCAAGGAGCTAGCTTCAAGGATTCCTGAGAATTATCCATTCATCGAGAGGCATGGTCGTCTTCTCAACTTAGTCACTTCCAACATAGAGGAAGACATGATGAAAGTTCTCTTCCAGTTCTTTGACCCTTTGCACCACTGCTTCACATTTCCAGACTACCAACTTGTGCCCACTTTGGAGGAATTTTCTCAACTCTTGAGGATTCCTGTTCTCAATCAACTACCCTTCAACGGTATGGAAAGAGATCCAAAGCCAGAAGAGATTGCTCAAGCCCTGCACTTGCACTCATCTGATGTCACAACACATTGGGAAACTAGAAGTGGTGTCAAAGGCTTCTTGGCAAAGTTTCTATTTGAGAAGGCCCAAAGCTGCTGGAATTCCTTGGACTTACAAGATTTTGAGGAGATTGTAGCTCTTATCATCTATGGGATGGTCTTGTTCCCTAACCCTGACCAACTTATAGATGTGAGTGCTGTCAAAATCTTCATGACTCGCAACCCGATGCCTACATTGCTTGGGGATATCCTCCACTCTTTTCACACTCGTAAAATGAGGAAAAGAGGTGTTCTCATGTGTTACACTCCTCTCCTGGCAAGATGGTTTATTTCTCATATTCCCCAATCAGTCTTGAAGAATGAGCAAGGTTTGAGGTGGTCACAACGGTTAATGACACTTAACCATTCAGATATTCATTGGTGTTCTCGATCAAAAGAGAATGTTATTATCATTGACCGTTGTGGAGAATTTCCTAATGTCCCTCTACTAGGAATTAGGGGAGGCATCACCTACAACCCCTGCTTGGCTCTAAGAAAGTTTGGTTATGCCCGAAGGGATGGCCCACATGACATGCTGATTCAAGGCTTGGTTTTCGACTTCGACAACGACAATTAAGGACTCCGACAAAGGTTCATCCGAGCTTGGAGGATGCTCAACAAGGTAGACAATAAGAACTTGGGACACAAGAATTCCATCCCTCTTGAGCCTTACCTCAAGTGGGTACGAACTCGCGCCCAAAGTCTTATGATGCCTTACCCCTCCATTCTCCCAGTGATTATAGAGCCTGTTATGAAAGTAGAGGTTCCATACACCCTCCTACATCCTGACATGCCAACATCACTCGAAGATATACAAAGGAGTTGGATACAACTCAAGGGATAACACGATACTTTGAAGCCCAATTCTACGCAAGTGAGAAGAAGGTTTTAGAACTCACTCGGTTACTTCATGAAGAGAAGACTCTCAACACCTACATTGCACCAAAAAGGATGCGCAACGTCTTTTTACCTTAGAATTTTTTGTATTATTTTTCCCAAGGGGCATTGATGTACTAACAATTCTATCTTATTAATATGACGTGTGTTTCTTTTTTGTTTAAAACAAATTTGAATTTCTGAATCCTTGAAAGCATTACATGAATACATATCATTCATCATATGCATAAACAGGTCTTCACACCAAGTTTCCTCATCTCTCTGCTGTTTATTTCAGCAAGATGGATATTGAACAAACGGTAAAAGACTTACAAGCTCAGAATTCACAATTTCAACAGCTACTCTTGACCTTAGCCAAGGGGAAGGAGGAGCTCAAGACTTTGTTGGAGAAGGAAAAAGATAAAAAGAAGAAGAAGCGAGTCGGTGTGGTTATCATGGGCAGAAGGTTTGAAGGACAAGCCAGACGGACCTTGGAATTCCCATCAACATCTGAAGAGGGGAAAGGAAAAGGAATAGGAACGACAGTGCCATCAGATTCTGAAGCAGAAGAAGAAGATGAAGAGGACTATTCTGAATAGCAGTACCCTCCGGCCGATGACAAATACAAAAACTTAGAAGAACGTCTAACTGCTATGGAGATACAGAGAGTACTAGGGTTGGATTTTGAGGAGTTAGGGTTGGTTTCTGGAATTGTAATCCCTCCTAAGTTTAAAGTGCCACTGTTTCCTAAGTATGATGGGGTGTCTTGTCCCAAAATGCACCTCAGATCCTATGTCAGGAAGATTCAACCACATTGGTACACTTTTTCCAGGATAGTCTATCGGGAATGCAACTTGATTGGTTCTACCGGTTGGAGAGAGCAGATGTGCATAATTGGGAAGACTTGGTGGCAACCTTCTATAAACAATATCAATACAATGTTGACTTGGCGCCAACCCGTACTCAGCTACAGAGTATGTTTATGGCTACCAATGAGGGTTTCAAAGGCTACGCCCAAAAGTGGAGGGATTTAGCCGGAAGGGTGCAACCACCATTATCTGAAAGGGAGCTAGTGGACATGTTCCTGGGAACTCTGTCAGGACCTTTCTTTAATCACCTGATTGGAAGCTCCTCTGTAGGTTTCACTGAATTGATTTTAACTGGCGAAAGAGTGGAAGCCGGTATTAGAAGTGGGAAAATTCAGAAAGACGCGTCTACCTATGTCGTTGCAAAAAAGCCCTTCACTGGAAATAAGGAGGTGTTTGTTGTCTATGCACAGAGAAATCAGGGAAGAACTGAAAGGCGACCAATAGTGGGGGCCGTTATGATTCAGAAGTCTGCATCATACCAGCCGAGAAACAACCAGCCGAGAAATGATCGGCCGAGAAATAACCAGCAAAGGGTGGAAAATCCTAACACTGCTTCTCCACATTACCATCCGAATGTCAGGTGTGCTTACCATTCAGAAAGTCCAGGGCACAACACCAATAACTGTTGGACCCTGAAGAACAAGATTCAAGATCTGATCGATGCAAAGGAAGTTGAATTTGAAGCTCCTGAAAAACCAAATGTTATCTCCGCTCCAATGCCTAGGCATGGACATAATGCCAATGCTGTGGAAGAAGATCTGTTTGTTTCTACGGTGGATGAACTGTTAACTCCTCTCCTAACCATCAAGTTGAATTTGTTAAAAGCTGGCGTCTTCCCAGGTTGTGACAAAGATTTCCCAAATGCAAAACCTCAAGTCAGTTCTCCTACCGCATCACACATATCAATTCCCTACATCGAGAATGGCCATGGTGAACTCAGGATATTCATAGGAGTTGGTGGTATGTGCACCTTGTCAGCGTAGATTTAGCACTTGTGGCATGTCTTTGTATAATGGTAGCAGTCAGCTTCCATTGTCAACTAATAATAACCTGCTCTTAATATTTTTCTAGCAATGGAATGTCCATTTGTATGAGTCCTAAAGGCTCCCTCATGGATCTCTCTTATAAGCGTATCTGCTTCATGTTTCTCCACACACCTGAGTAACACCATATTGTAGTTCCTTTTGTATAATACATCACCATTAAGAAAAACTTTGTAGCTAGCTTTTGTAGAATTCACTTGTCAATAATTGAGGCCCCTTCTGGATATTCTTTCTTTTCTAGGTACCTCTTAATATCGTAGAACCAAGGTTTATCATCTGTCCCTTCTTCAATTGCGAGGCAATATACAGGTTCTTCGAAATGTCTGGTCGTGATGCATGGTTCGTGATTAGACCAAGTTACTTTGAACATGGCTGAAAAATTTGCTAAGGCGTCTGCTATCTGATTTTCTTCTCGTGGGATATGAGTGAAAGTAATCTTCGTGAATTTCATAGTTAGCTTCAAAACATAGTCCTAATACGGAATTAATTTAGGATTTCGAGTGTCCCATTCATTGTTTACTTGGTATATGACTAACGTTGAGTTTCCATATACTTCAAGGTATTTGATTCTTAGATTAATAGCAGCTTCTAGACCCAATATACAAGCTTCATATTCAATAACATTGTTGGTACAGTCAAAACATAACCTTGTAGTATAAGGTTTATGAAAGTTCTTTGGAGAAGTTAACACATCCCCAATACCATGTCCAAGTGCATTTTAAGCACCATCAAACATGAGTGTCCATCGTGCCCCTGGTTCAGGTTCTTTGTCTGGAGCTGGTTTTTCGTAGTCACCTATAACCATGATGTCTTCGTCTAGAAAATCAAACTTCATTGGTTGATATTCTGCTAATGGTTGATGAGCCAGGTGGTCAGCTAGTACACTGTCCTTGATGGCCTTTTGAGTAACATATTGGATGTCATATTCAGATAACAACATCTGCCATCTGGCAATTCTTCCTGTAAGAGATGGATTTTCGAACACATACTTTAAAGGATTCGTTCTTACTATTAACCACGTAGTATGAGTTAACAAATACTGCCTCGGGCATTTAGTATCCCAAGCCAAGGCACAACAAGTTTTCTCAAGGAGTGAGTATAGAGTCTCACAGTCAGTAAATTTCTTGCTTAGGTAGTAGATGACATGCTCTTTTCTACCTGTTTCGTCGTGTTTCCTCAATACACATTCCATAGATTCTTCAAGAACTGTTAAATACATGATAAATGGTCTTCCAGGAACTTGTGGCATCAGGATTGGTGGCTCTTGTAAATATTGCTTTATTGTTTTAAAGGTTGTCTGACAGTCTTCATTTCACTCCACTGATTGATCTTTTCGAAGTAATTTGAATATAGGCTCGCACGTAGAAGTTAGGTGCAATATGAACCTTGAGATGTAGTTCAATCGTCCCAAGAAACTACAAACCTCTTTTTATGTTCTTGGAGATGGCATTTCTTGTATGGCCTTCACCTTGTCACGATCCACCTCAATACCTCGTTGGCTCACAATAAAACCAAATAGTTTGCCTGACCTGAAACCAAATGTACATTTGTTCGGATTCAACCTTAGTTTGAATTTTCATTGACGTTCGAATAACTTTTGTAAGTGAATGATGTGATCCTCCTCTGTGAGATTTGGAAATCATATCATCCACCTATACCTCGACTTCTTTATGGATCATGTCATGAAACAACGTGACCATTGCTCGTTGGTAGGTGTGATACGGTGGGAGAACTGACTTGAGGTTTTGCGTTTATGTTCACAAATGTTTCGGTTTAGCAAGAGTCACCATCGACTTTTTATTTTATCCTAAGGAAAGGTCAAAAAGCACAGGAAAGACCTTTGAGATGTTTTCTTGGGTTCGGGGAGTAGATTATGAAAAGGGAAGGTGCAAGCACCCTTTTCATCCATGGTTATCCATGAGCTCTTAGTTACTTGTTTAGATCACTTGCTTTTGCTTTTCAATTGTTTGAAATGGTGCTTTGTATGTGGTTTTGAAAATGTTTTGAAAAGAGGACATCATTGTGGCAACCTTTGTAATGATTCTTGTTTGAATATATACAAAGGTGTATTGTCTTTTGAAAAGATTTTTCAATATTTGAAAGTTTGATTTGGGAAATGTTTTGAAATTGTGTTGTGAGGTGTGTTTGAAAATAGCAAGGATGTTTTGCAAGTTTTGATCAAGTAACTAAGAGTTGTCTACCCTATTTTACTCAAAGGTATTTCCTACACATTTTTAACCATTTTTGACAGTGTTATTTTACCATTGCATTTGGTAAACAACCTTGTGTTAGGATGTTAAACGGGACAGGCGTGGGTCATCGTATAGACCACGATAGCAATTGTGTTAAGTATCTTTAGCAAATTTTTCTGAGGGACTAGATCATTTTGTATAGCCAACCAAGATAGGGTCATCGAGGGACTATGATCTTTTGTTTTGTTTTTGTATTGCCAAAATACTCAACATGCATAACATGGCCCATTTAAAAGGTAAGAAGTGGATGAAACCCTAGGGGTGCATGTGTGCATTGTGTATTGATTTCAAGTCATTTATTCTTGGATTAGGTCATCTAGCGATTGATTTTGAATCTTGCCATACATGCCTAATTACTATACAATATATAGAAAGCAATAAATTGCGGGAATTTAAAAGTCTAAGTTATTACAAAAATATCCGAAAATGGGGGTACAAATTATTACAAATGGGGATGAATCTCATCAGAATAACAGTGTCTAAATATTACAACCAAATCGAATTGTCGCAATTCAATATAAAGTTATAACAAATTAAGAAATCAATAATATTATGATATACATGTATTTATTTAAAAATAAATAAATAAAAATCTATTCTAAAAAAGAAAGATTAAATATTATATTATTATTATTCTTTTTATATTTTATTAATTATGAAGAAAAAAAAAAGATCTTAAAGAAAGAAAATTTAATTTAAACAAAAAATCTATAATTTTTTTTTGGTGTTTTCATTATGTGAAACAAGATTAGTTAATAAAAAAGAAAATAAAACTAACTTAAAAAAAACAAAGTTTAATATATTATTATTGTTATTATTTAACTAAAAAAAGAAAACAAGATGGAATTAAAACAAATGGGCTTTAGGGTTTATGTTGGGCCTAAATACAAAATAAAAGAAGAAGAAAAATCAGAAAGGAGGAGGTGTGAGCCAGCCATTCGTGTGGGCTTGGGGATTACATGTGTTTGAGGCCCAATTGAGATGGAAGAAAACAAAAAAAAAGTCAGAGTGAAGGGGGGTGTGCTGGCCAATTCGTTGTGGGTTTAGGGTTGTTTGGGGCCAGAAAGGCCCAGTTCACAAATTGTTAACATTTTTGTTAGGGTTCAGAATGATTAGGGTTTGTGTGCTTTACATTGGCGCCATTCTCTCTCTCTCTCACTTCTTCTCTTCATCTCTCTCACTCGCTATTGCCCTGATTTCCCTTAAGCCCTAGCCGCCGGAGCGCTATCCCTCACTCTCTCATCTCCTCATAATTATCCATGACTTTGTTTAAACGGTACAGTTCGTTTTTTTTAACAGTTTGTTGTTTGATTCACATGCTTGATTTTATAGTTTCGTTGTTTAAGCTATGGTGCTATGTGTCTGAGATGCAGCAAAAAGGTTTGGAAGAGAAGTATACCTTGGGGTTTTCTCTGTGACAAAAGAGAGTGGTGAGGCTTGAGGGAGGTGACGGCGTCCCTTGGTGGCTAGAGGCGGAAGGGAAGATGATGACGGCGAGCTTTTCGGTAACCCTTTTCTCTCTCTTGAATATTGATGAAGATTGGCTTCTGAAACTTCTTTGTTGATGATGATTGCTTCTGATTTGAACTTGTTTCACTTATGAAAACTTTGTTTCCTCTCTCTTGAATGTTGATGTTGATGATGATGAAATGTTTCTGAAACTTGTTGTTATTGTTGATGATCACTGTTGCTGAAACGTTGATATTTCTCTCTTTGAGTTTGAACTTGAATGCTGATGATGATGTTCTTCTGATTTTGATTTGTTGGTAGTTTTGTTAATGATGATAGTTCTGAAACCTTGTTGATATTGTTGGTAGTTGTTTGCTTCTGAAACTCCTTCCCTCTCTCTTTGAGTTTGATGATGACAATAGTTCTGAAACTCTGTTCTGGTTTGTTGATTTTGTTGAAACTTGCAGTTTTTTGTGATTTTATAGTTTGGTTGTTGATGTTTACAGTTTGGAAGGCTTGTGCAGGTTGGACTGTGTTTGAAACTTGCAGTTTTGTGATTTGTGCCTGCAAGTTTGTAGTTTGTGCAATGAACTGCTGTATGGTTTTGTGACTTGTTTGATAACAGGTTGTGTGTTTTGATTTGCAGTTTTGGTAGTGCAGTTTGAAACTGTAGGTTTTTGTGGTTTATAGTTTTTTTGTGATTTTCTGTTTGATAACAGGTTGGAGAGTTGTGTGAACTGCTATGCAGTTTCTTGGTGTTTTTGTTTACAGTTTGGAACTGGTGTACAGTTTGCAGTTTGGCAAGCTTGCAGGTTGTTTTATTTGTTTACATAGGGCTTTGGTGATTTTTTGTTATCAGGCTTTGTGTTTTGTTGTGGAACTGTTACAGTTTGGCTAGCTTTGTACAGGTTATGGAAGTTATGCAGGTTGTTACAGTTTGGTTGTAACAGGTTTGGGAGTTTTGTTGCTGATATGCAGTTTGGCTGTTGTTTGAGTTGGATAACAGGTTTTTTCTGTTTGTGGCTTTGACCAAATGTTTCTCCCCCCTTCTCTTCTGACTTTGTACTGTTATATCCTCTTTCCTTTTGCAACTTGTGACAGCCCTTTTGCCAAACTATACACTCTCACCAAGGTGATATCTTTTCTCTCTCCATGACAAAGCACTTTTGCTTTTCCACTTTATTTTCTGAAAAGTTTGCCTTTTTTACTGGAAAATGATGAAAAGCTATGACAAGCTTTGACTTGTGATTTGGTTTACCTCCTGCCTTTTTCTTTTAGCCTGCTATCCTGCTGCATTGTGTACTTGCTGCATTTGGTTTAGTTTGCTTACAATGCTGTTTGGTTTAGTTGCAATGCTTCAGTTATGCTTAGATAGTTTGGCGCCTGTTTGCCTTTGTAACTTTGTAACTCAGTTTGGCACCTTGCTTGTGATGCAGTTTGGAGCCTGTTATGTAATGCATTGTTTTGCCATGCTGCAAAGTTTGGTTTTGTATGCAATGTGCAGCTTGACAGTTTGTTGACTTAATTTGCCTTAGTTGCTTGACCTATGTTTGCATAAAAGTTTGCTTTGCTGTTTTTAGTTTGCCATGCTTTGTAATGCAGTTTGGCGCCTTGCTATGTTTTTGAATAATTTGCTTTTGCATTCTTCTTTTGCATTTTTTTTCTCTTTGTGAACCAAGAAGAGAAATCTTCTTGTGATTTCCAAAGAGGAAAATAAAAACGTGATGAACAATTGCACTTCTGATTCCAGACGACAAACTTTAATGATGAAAGTTTTCCTTGTTTGAAAATTCTATTTTTGTACTAATCCTGTTTTCTTTGTCTTTTTCATGTGATCACAAATTGGGTGATGACAAAGCAGAGGAAGCAGAAGACTTTGAGCATGGGAGTAATGGAGCAATGGAAGCTTAGGCTTAGACTTTTTTCTTTGTAACTTAGGGATAAATATTCAATCAAATGTACCAATTTAATTTTCAAATACAATAAGTTGCATAACTTAAGGCATTTAAATAATAAACTGTATTGTAACATTTCTTGAAATAAATGAAAAAGTCTTTATCCAATAAAACTCTTCTACTGTCAATAACCTGCAATTCTTTCTTTGCATCTTCACTTATTATTTAAGATTACTGATTCAAAATAACTGAAAATGCATTCCAATATTTCCAATACAGATAACTTAAATTCCATGTAATCCCAAAAAAACTCTGTAATCTCATAACCTTGCAACAACATTCCAATCAAAATATGCACTGTGCATTCCAACAAACAAGCAAACAATTCAATCCATTAAAAAGCAAACATTTCATTCCATTCACAAGCAGATGTCTTAACAGACGTATATTATCTGGTCAACCTGGATCAGATAAAATCTGAATATTCCAAATGACAGTCTCAGTTCCCATTTCTTGTCCCAGATAATCAGGCCTTGAGAACAAACAGTAATCTTTCAATAATTTTAAAAAAGTGTGAAAACATGTGACAGTTAACTGAATTTCTGAGAATTTAGTTTCTTCTGAGAAATGCGAGTGAAACCCTAATTCTTGATTTACTGCCATAGAAAAGTCTGTCTGATCGATTCTTGAGCCAATCTTGAAAATCTGAGAAAACTTTAGGGTTGTGACTTCTTGTGAAAAAGGGAGGGCAAATTTTGGGGTACAACAACTGCCCCTGTTCAATCTTCTTGAACCTGAAGAGTTAGATCGGCGAGTTTGTCGTTCGCGACTCGAAGGTAAAAGATGATTGGACACTAGAGTGCCCATAAATTTTCACTCGTCAAAGCATAGTTTGAGGGAATGGGCTTAAAGATGCCATTTGGAGATGTGACAGAATCTTGTCGGAGATGGGCTTAAAGATGCCATCCAAGAATGTTTGTTGAACTGTATGTTGTAGGTGAGAGAATGAGTATCAGAAAGGTATCCATGTGTGGAACGTCTCTGAGCTGGGGGTCTGAATAAGAAATAGATTAGCATCCGTGTTTGGAGCCTCCGTAAACTGTTTTCAATGAGCCGAATCTGAACAAGCGATAGATTAACATCCATGTTTGGAAGCACCCGTAAACTGTTTTCATGATCCTTGGGTTGAACAAGAAATAGATTAACATCCATGTTTGGAGCATCTGTAAACTGTTTTCAATGAGCTGAATCTTAACAAGCGATAGATTGACATCCATGTTTGGAAGCACCCGTAAACTGTTTTCATGATCCTTGGGTTGAACAAGCAATAGATTAACATCCATATTTGGAGCATCCGTAAACTGTTTTCAATGAGCTGAATCTGAACAAGCGATAGATTGACATCCATGTTTGGAAGCACCCGTAAATTGTTTTCATGATCCTGAAGTTTGAACAAGCAATAGATTAACCTCCATGTTTGGAGCATCCATAAACTGTTTTCAATGAGCTAAATCTGAACAAGCGATTGATTGACATCCATGTTTGGAAGCACCCGTAAACTGTTTTCATGATCCTGAAGTTGGTAGCTTGTTAATCTTATCCTGAAAAGGATAAAGTATTAGCTGACACACAAAGTTATGTTGCATGAAATGTATGATGCAATATATGTTTTTTATCAATGTTTATGATATATGAATGTAATGTATGCGCATGTAAGCTGATTAGCTGTCTTGCTGAGGAAAATAAATCCTGGATAGCTGGAGATAATAAAATCTTTGACCGCTATCGGGGAAGATAAATCCTGGACCACTATTGAAGAGTACGTGTGTCTTCAAGCTTTGCTTAGAATATTTCTGACGGGGATTCCTATTTTGAGGAGAACTCCGCTGGGGAATAATTGAAAACTCTATGGGGAATTGAGAATGAGAATCTTCATTCTGCTAGGGGAATTTATGCTGAGGATCCAGGAACGAGAATCTTCAATCTGCAGGGGATTAAAAACTCTGACAAATTTATGCTGAGAGTAAAGAAGGCTCTGGCAACTTCACTGGAGAATCAAGGATGAGAACCTTGATTTTGTTGGGGAGTAAAAACTCTGTGGGGAATAGCCATACTGTTGGGGAGTAGCTATCCTGCTGGAGAGTAAGCTCGGGACTCTGGGAAAAGCTTATTCCTGTTTGGAAGAAGTTTAGGAGTTTAGGTTGCATGCCACTTTGAGAATGAGAATCTTCATTCTGTCGAGTATATCAGGAACTCATGTTATATGTCACTTTGAGAGTGAGAATCTTCATTCTGTCAGGAATATCAGGAATTCAGGTTATATGCCACTTTGAGAATGAGAACCTTCATTCTGTCGGGAATATCAGGAACTCAGGTTATATGCCACTTTGAGAATGAGAATCTTCATTCTGTCGGGAATATCAGGAATTCGGGTTATATGCCACTTTGAGAATGAGAATCTTCATTCTGTCGGGAATATCAGGAATTCGGGTTATATGCCACTTTGAGAATGAGAATCTTCATTCTGTCGGGAATATCAGGAATTCGGGTTATATGCCACTTTGAGAATGAGAATCTTCATTCTATCAGGAATATCAGGAATTCAGGTTATATGCCACTTTGAGAATGAGAATCTTCATTCTGTCGGGAATATCAGGAATTCAGGTTATATGCCACTTTGAGAATGAGAATCTTCATTCTGTCGGGAATATCAGGAATTTAGGTTGTATGCCACTTTGAGAATGAGAATCTTCATTCCGTCGGGAATATCAGGAGTTTGGGTGTATGCCAATCTACTGGGGAAGAAAGAATGAGAATCTTTATTCAGGAGTTTGGGTCAGGAGGTTAGGTGTATGCCAATCTTCTGGGGAAGCAAGAATGAGAATCTTCATTCAGGCGTTTGGGTCAGGAGGTTGGGTGTATGCCAATCTTCTGAGGTTTCAAGGATGAGAATCTTCATTCTGTTAACGGTATCAGGAGCTTGGGAGTATGCCAATCTTCTGTGGAAGCAAGAATGAGAATCTTCATTCAGGCGTTTGGGTCAGGAGGTTGGGTGTATGCCAATCTTCTAAGGTTTCAAGGATGAGAATCTTCATTCTGTTAACGGTATCAGGAGCTTGGGAGTATGCCAATCTTCTGAGGTTTTAAGGATGAGAATCTTTATTCTGTTAACGGTATCAGGAGCTTGGGAGTATGCCAATCTTTTGAGGTTTTAAGGATGAGATCTTTATTCTTTTAACGGTATCAGGAGGTTGGAAGTATACCAATCTTCTCAGGTTTTAAGAATGGGGATCTTTATTCTGTTAATGGTTAACTGTTATCTGGTCAACATCCAGGTTTCACAGTGTTGCATTGCTATCTGGCCAACATCTAGGTTTCACAATACCTTTCTTCCTATCTGGTCAACATCCAGTATTCAGAAGGAAATCAAATGGTTATCTGGTCGCTTCTGGTTTTAACTTTGATTTCAGGGCCTACTAATATCCGGTTGAATCCGGGCTTCAAAGTAATTGGCCGAGTAAACTGCTATTTGGTCAACATCCAAGTTTCATAGTATACCTTACTGTTATCTGGTCAACATCCAGGTTTCACAGTGTTGTATCGTTATCTGGTCAACGTCCAGGCTTCACGATACGAATTTTATGAGAAATTGATTGCATCTTTCCTGCAAGGTAAAGGTTAGTGGCATGACACATATCAAACAATGACGTTCTCAAAATAAATGAGATTGCGTCGTATGATGTCCTGATGTGTAATGTTTTTCAAGACAACCTCTCGCTGGGGAAAATAAATCCCGAACCGGTGATGAAGAAAAGAGTTGGATTCTTCGTCTCTGATAGTGAAAAATATGGAAGTGAATCATAATAAATCGTTGAGAGATTTATCTGAAACAGCAAAATCTGGAATATCTTCAACTGGAATAAGAATCAGGGAGATCTTAGTGTCGATCTGACTGAGCCAGAGAAGGTCTTGGATTAACTTTGACTCAACCGGATGTTGAAGGAATCTTTGACGACTGCTACCCCAAAAAGTAATGAAGGAATCTTTGACGACTGCTACTCCAAAAGGCGATGAAGGAATCTTGGACGGTTACTACTCCAAAAGGTGATAATAACCTTTACCTGCCGATCAATCTGCATATGTTATGAATGCTGTTGAAATGTAATTTTATTTTGGAGAATAAATCCTTGACAAGTGTTTAGGAAATAAACCCATGACCGCTAGTCTGCTAGAGAGATGATAAACTTCTCGAGGATTCTTGAATTTCTTTTCAGAAGGATTTTGGAGAGATTCGTTATTGCCCCTAGTATCAAATGTTTGTGGCTTCGCCAGGAAATGTTTGACTCTATGCAAACCTTGGCTAGGATTGACGTTCAATGCCCCAAGTGACGGTGACGGAGACTTGCCCCTGGCTACTCTGCACTTGAGAGATTTCTTGAAATCTTGACTGGACTGCCTCAGGTTAACTCGACAATGCCATGCCAAGTCCTCTTTTGTTGATAGGAGATTTTTGCAAAGGAAGTGTAATCCCACTTAAAGTGATTTTGTTCATTGAGAGAGCTTCCGTTCATCGGAACATTCATTGTATGAATTTCTTCACTGTCAAACAAATAGCCATATGCAAACGATGATATTCAAATAATGCAAAGTTTATGCTTGTCTTGAAATTTTGAAAGATGCGTTTTTTAGTAGAAAACTTTTTATAAGAAAAAAATTCAACTCAAGATTTAGAGCAAAGCCTTACAGGAGTCAGGATACCTTTTGTAACAATATGATTTCGAACTAACCCATGCTTCAATTAGGACTTTGGAAGGGTTGTAACATGGCTTGGTTCACGGTTTAAGAAACAAAGGATAAAGGCTCAAAGTATATTTGTACCCACCCGCTCTTCGTGATGTTCTTCAATCCTAAACTCAGTTAATTGTGCATTTGAACTCCAAATGAGTCTGGAACGACGTTTTTGGTGATGGTTCACACAAGTTGAATTTATTGGAAGGCAATCATTTTTTGCAACATTTTTCATGTTGTTGAGGATTTGTAGTGACCTCTTTCTTTTGATTTGTTATCCCTAATTTTTGCCTGACTGTTCCTGTTTTTGAGATTTACAGTCAGCGGGATGCCCCAGCTTTCTTAAGCCTCCTTTATAGGTTTTGACTCAGTGGCCTTTTCTTTTTTGATAGATAATGACTGCCTATGAGATAAGGAACCATCACTGTCTTTTGGTTCCAAAGGAAATTTTGATGTCATTCGCTGTATTACGAACTGAGAGTTTGCGGCTAAACGCACATTTTGAATTAACTGAGAGACTACCCTGCCCCAGGTTTGATCAAAGGTTTCAATTTGTGTTAAAATAGAAAACTTCTACTTCTTTGGCTCGAAGGGGTTGACTAGGGATTATCTTCCTTATAGCTCCAGTGTTTAGGATTTGAAAGAAACGCATGTACATCGTCAACAAGGTCTGTCTAAAAGCATACTGTATGAGATTATGGTATTGTTTTCGTCATCCTCCCTCTAAAGGCTTGTAACTTTTAGAAAGAGTTAAATGTCATAAAGAAAGTAGAAAGCATAGTTCAAGAATAGTGAAAACGAATGGATGAATTCAAGACAAACATATGCAATGCATTAATGAAACAAAGTTTGACATCAACAGATAATTGTTTGAATAACAAAAGAAATTACAACTTGAAAATTCAAATGAAACAAAAGCCTCTTAGTTCAAACTTGTCATTTCAGGTGGAGAACCCTCAGCGGAAGATTTTCATCTGGCCATCCTGTGTGAATTCCAGCACTCCTCTGTCAATCAAGTCTTGAGTCTTGTTTTTCAAAGCCCAACAGTCATTTGTATCATGCCCAAGACTATTGGAGTGGTATGCACATAATGCACTGGAATGATAGCTAGGAGCAGAGCTATTGAGATTCTGAAGAGGATCCCTTAATACAGTTAGTTGGACCTCCAATAAGCGTTGCAGTACTTGTGATAATGGCATGTTAATCTCAGTGAAGCGTCTTCCAGATGTATTTTGCTTACGCCGATTATCCTGTTGATGTTGGTGAGGTTGTTATTGGGCTTGTGACCCTGAAGCAAATTGGGGAGACTTTCCCTTGACTTCTTGTCTCAAAGGAGGTTAAATGGTGACTTGATCCTCAACCCTAGTTGTTTGCCCCATTTGGTTACATCCATCCTGATGCAGTTTGTTGATGAGGACCTTTAACTCCTTTTGTCCTTGAGCCAGGTTTTGGATGAGAGCCATCTGGCCCACCAGTTGTCCCATCATTTGGATTTTCATTGTTGCCAACTCAATCTGTAGCCCTTCCAACTGATCATTCCTGACGCCCCCTGGATTCCCTAGGACCATGCCCCTTGTGAGGAGAGCTTTCACTTCTTCTTGTCCCTTGGATAGGTTCAAGAACATCTCTTGAAGTTGAGCGTTTTGAGCCTGAATATCTTTGACAGTCTTCTCTAGAGCCATCTCTTGGAATAAACAGTAGGAAAATAAGGAGACCTGAAAAGGGGAAAACCTGTCGTGATACGATGCATGATATGTGGATGCATGTTTTCAAAGATCTCGCGGGGTAAACACAAGAAAATGTTAGAGGTTGAACTTCGATCAACATCTTTGATTGGAGAACTTTGTATTGGTGGATGTCTTTCCACGAGAATCAAGCTCACCATGTCAAGTGGTTCATAGCCCTTGACTCAAGTTGTTGTACTTGATCTTTGACGGTGTTTGTTTAGAGGAAAATCCTCTTGCCCTTTGGTAGACGTCTGGTTCAACGTGACCCTGCATCAAAGACCCTCGAGATCCTTGAAATGGTTATTGAAAATGCTATGGTATAATGTTATGTACAAGTATGCAAAAGTAAGCAAGTTTATATACAGATAATCACATTCACACAAAACAGACAAGTCCTTAGGTTTAGGCTTGCATGGGGTTTGTAGGTAAGTACCCTCTTGAAGTTAGTTGGCTCAACCTGTCCTATAAATAGTAACCAGGTTCTAAGAAGCTCAATATCACTGGATTATTTTCTGTGTTCATTGTTTCAGTTTAGCCACTTTACTGGCGACCGAAATATTCCAAGAAAACAACCCTCAATGAGTGTAGTATCGAGTATCTACCAACTTCGTACTGCACCAAAGTCGGTCATCTCACTACCCCTAATAAGGCCAAGATGGTCAAGTAAGGTTCTAAGAGTTCATTAGTGCTTCATGACATCACTCAGCGGCCCCGTATTCTCTTTGATTGACTCAAAGGCTACCGGTACCCACAAATATGTCTCACTAACGTAGCCACTGCTTCAACCATGTCGGTATACCCCGCACAGTTCCCTCACAGTTTATTGCTACTTACCTAAAAGGTGCCCCCAAATCCGAGTGTAGGATTTAAAACAAGCCCAAACAAAGAACCAAAAAGTAAAGCATACAAGTCAAACAAGATAAGCATGTAAAGGTGATCTAAAACCCTAAGGTAACCCCACTTTTAAAATAATCCCCAGCAGAGTCACCAGTTCTGTGATACGGTGGGAGAACTGACTTGAGGTTTTGCATTTGTGTTCGCAAATGTTTCGGTTTAGCAAGAGTCGCCACTGACTTTTTATTTTATCCTAAGGAAAGGTCAAAAAGCACAGGAAAGACCTTTGAGATGTTTTCTTGGGTTCAGGGAGTAGATTATGAAAAGGGAAGGTGCAAGCACCCTTTTCATCCATGGTTATCCATGGGCTCTTAGTTACTTGTTTAGATCACTTGCTTTTGCTTTTCAATTGTTTGAAATGGTGCTTTGTGTGTGGTTTTGAAAATGTTTTGAAAAGAGGCCATCGTTGTGGCAACCTTTGTAATGATTCTTGTTTGAATATATACAAAGGTGTATTTTCTTTTGAAAATATTTTTCAATATTTGAAAGTTTGATTTGGGAAATGTTTTGAAATTGTGTTGTGAGGTGTGTTTGAAAATAGCAAGGATATTTTGCAAGTTTTGATCAAGTAACTAAGAGTTGTCTACCCTATTTTACTCAAAGGTATTTCCTACACATTTTTAACCCTTTTTGACAGTGTTGTTTTACCATTGCATTTGGTAAACAACCTTGTGTTAGAATGTTAAACGGGACAGGCGCGGGTCATCGTATAGACCATGATAGCAATTGTGTAAGTATCTTTAGCAAATTTTTCCGAGGGACTAGATCATTTTGTATAGGCAACCAAGATAGCGTCATCGAGGGACTATGATCTTTTGTTTTGTTTTTGTATTGCCAAAAACTCAACATGAATAACATGGCCCATTTAAAAGGCAACAAGTGGATGAAACCCTAGGGGTGCATGTGTGCATTATGTATTGATTTCAAGTCATTTATTCTTGGATTAGGTCATCTAGCAATTGATTTTGAATCTTGTCATACACGCCTAATTACTATACAGTATATAGAAAGCAATAAATTGCGGGAATTTAAAAGTCTAAGTTATTACAAAAATATCCGGGAATGGGGGTACAAATTATTACAAATGGGGATGAATCTCATCAGAATAACAGTGTCTAAATATTACAACCAAATCGAATTGTCGCTGTTGTACCCCAAAATTTGCCCTCCTCTTTTTCCACAAATCACAGCTTCGGGCTTTTCCTGATTTTTCAGACTGGCTCAAGAATCGGTCAAACAGACTTTTCTCGTCAGTCAGACAAAATTTAGGGTTTTCATTGATTTTAAGAAAGTTCAAACAGATTGCTTAGGGTTTGGTTGAATTGGCTCAAAGTTTGATCAGGCAGGCGTTTCTCCAGTGTTAAGTCAAAAATCAGGGTTTTGCGCGTATATTTCTCAGAAAAAAGTTAGTTCTATCAATGCTTTTCAGATTACTCTAAGATAAGGACTGAGGCTGCTGATTGTGAATTTGCAGTTGTTTGGATTAAATCAGTGAAAAGAAGACATGTGGATGTTTGTTTGATTTGACTGTGCATTGTTATGTTTAATTCGGAATGCCGGACGTTTATTAATTATTTCTTTTTCTAAAGTCAGAATAATTGGATTTATTTCCAATTGTTTTAATTTAGGAAATTCAAATAATTAAGTTAAACAATTGAAAGGAAATAAAAGGAATTAATTGGTCAAAAGGAATTTTTATTCATCTTTAATTATTTGTTACAATTGTTATTTAAATACAGTATTTATTTACAAAGTATTTATAATAATAATGGTTACAATAATTAAAATTGAAATAAACTATGTCCTAAATTTCCTAATCTTCATTCTTCTATCCAATGCTCCCTTGTTGCTCATTTATTTTTCATCTGCAAAACAAGAAACAGAAAAAAAGTCAAAGCAGATAAAATAATTAAAGGTAGACAGTTAAAAAATTTCATCATTAAAAGCAACTGGCCGGAATCAGTTTGCCCTCTCTGCAAATCACGAGATTTCTCCCGGTTCACAAAGAGGGATGAAATGCTTGCAATGAAACATGAAATGCACAAAGTTGTAATAATGCACAAATTCAAATTTTCAAGCATACTGAGTAAATCCAAAAAAATTGTCAACCAAGTTTCCAAACAGCATAAAGGCAAACTGAGTTACAATTCCAAACTAAGCAAAAGCTGTCAAAATTGTCCAAGTATATCAAGATATCAACAACTCCAAAAGTTGTCAATAAAGTGCATAAAGTACGCAAGAAACATGGAAAATATGCAGAGGAAAACAAGTGCAAACAATATTCAAATACATCACTTTCCAAAGGCCAGTTTGCTTTTTCAGAAACAAGACAAAATATAAGCAATAAAAATGCTTTCTTTAATCTGGAGAGAGAAGGAGAGAAGAAAAGAGCTTACAGTACAGCAGGCTAAAGGCTAAAAAGAAGACATAAACAGGATGTATCCGAATACATAGAGGAAAGAGGCAGAACATATGCAGCAGGATATCACAAAGAGTGAAAACCTCAAGCCTTGCAAACCTGTCCACAGATTTGACCAAGAGCAAATATACAAAAATATAACACCTCCTGCCCTTAAAAGACAAGAAGGCAAAGACCCTGAGAGAAATACAAAAAGCCAACAACCTGCATAACAGATCTCAGAAGCCACAAAGCCTAAGAACTTCCAAGTCCATCAAACCTTAAGCATTCAAACATACACGCCTAAGGCCTCCAAACCTGTAACCTCAATCACAACACCAAAAGCCAAACCTGCATAAGCCTTTGCCTCTAAACAGCATAAACCTTAAACCTGTAAACTGTCAAGCTGCCTCAAAACCTCAAATGGCCTGAAACATTCAAAACCTCAGCCTGCATAAACCAGAAGCATAGAAACCTCTACACAAACTGACTTCAGACTAAGAACCTGCAACATAGAAACCTCAAAAACCATAGCCTAAATCAGAAAAAGCCTAAGACCTGTTTTGAAATCAGAACATCAAACTCATACCAAGCTTGCAAGCCCAAGCCACAAACTGAAGCCTAAGCATTCAAGGCAACACAAACCCTCAAAATTTTCATCATTGGGCAAGCACACAAACCAAACACAATAGCATTCAATAATCAATACCAACAAGCATATTCAGAGGCAACATATCAATCATCTCAGAACATACAAAAGGCGAGGCAACCAAAAAAGAAGAGGAAGAGAGATATACAGGGCATCTTAGGTAAAACATCATTGAAAGCAAGCAGACAAAAAGGCAAAGAAAGAATACAGAGTACCAGAACTCCCAGCAAAGCAAGCTAGCTCATCAGCGCTTTCCCTCGCCTCTGGCCGCCACAGCGCCTCCCAATCTTCTCCTCCATCTCCAGAAGACAAAGGTAGTATAACTTCTTTTCTTTCCTTTCATACACCTCAACAGAAACAACAATAACAAAGCTTAAAATCAGAATCCAAAACGAAACTAAAACATGCAAAGGGAATTGATGTAAACCCTAAAACATAGGGACATAAATCGCTACCTCGTAAGCATCGCCTGAGCGGTCCACTGAGGGAGAAGGAGAGACGGTGGCCATGGGAGAAGGCTAAGTTGTATTCAGTAAGCTTTGGCGAGAAGGACGAAGACGAAGACGAACGACAACGACGCGCCTCAATCTGAAACCCTATTTCCTCAAATGAACAAAACCTTGCAACCCTAAACAAAAACGTGTAAACCATGCTGGGCCTTTGCCCGTTACAATGCCTGAGCCCATTTGTTTTTTTGAGTATGCACCCCCCTTTTTAACTTGGCCTGATGCGTTTCTGATTGGGCCCAAACCTCCCTTAGCCCATTTTCTTTTGTTTTAACATAAACTAATCTTTTTATCATTTTATTTACCTATCATTTTACTTTTTTAGTTTAAACTAATATATAATACTTCTTTTGGTTTGTTACTTAAAATAACACTTTTTTTTACAAATATTATTAATTGTTACATTTTAGAAAATTATACAAACATTAATTTTTCTTTTTTTCTTAAAACATTTATTTTTTTGAACTTTTATATGTAAATACCTAAAACATTAATTCCTTAAAATCATTTTCTTTTCTTTGATTAAATCCTTAGTTTTGTACATAAAAATACTAATTAAATACGTTAATTTTAATACATAAAAAAATAGAACTTAAAACACCTTTTCTATTATTTTATTAAAACTTGTTTTGCTTTGTACATAATTAATTAAAATACATTATTTTTAATACCTAAAAGAATAGAACTTAAAACATTTTCTTTTATTTTAATTAAATTTTCTTATTTGTACATACTTAAACAAAAATACAAATATCCAAAAAGAATGAACAATACTTAATTTTCTCATTAAGTTCCCATTTTTTTAACCTTGTAAATACATACACTTACACATTTGCAATACACAAATACATTTACTTTACATTGACACATTTACATTATTCTATTCTTATACATTTCTATACACTACATATTACATTTGCGCAATTCGATTTGGTTGTAAATTATTTGGACACTACTCTCCTAAAGTCTCTTCCCCATTTGTAAATTTGTACCCCCACTCCCGGATACTTATTTGTAATAGCGTAGACTTTAAATTCCCGCAATTTACCGCTTTCAAATATACCATGGTTAGACCTAGGGTTTGTATGTACATAAAATCAAACGCTAGATAACCTAATACAAGATAAATACATGAAATCAATACACAATAACACTTGCACCCCCCCTAGGGTAATCCCGCTTGTTGCCTTCCAAAATGGGCCATGCTTGCATGTTGAGTTTCTTTGGCAAAACAATTCAAATGATCATAGTCCCTCGATGACGCTTTCGAAAGTTGCCTAATCAAAAATGATCATAGTCCCTTCAAACAAAATTGCCAAAGACACTTGGCATCATTGCATTCATGGTCCATACGATGACCCGCGCCTGTCCCGTTAAACATCCTAAACGCAAGATTGTCCACCAAATACAATGGTGGAACAAAATTGTTAAAAAGGGTTAAAACATGAGAAAAACCTTTGAGTAAATTTAGGGGTAGACAACTCTTTAGTTACTTGATCAAACTTTTAAAAAACACTTGCCTACTTTGCAAACCACACTCCACAAACACTTTCAAAAAACAAACTTCCAAAAACATTTGAAAACATCTTTTCGAAAAGATACACACCTTTGTAAAACACTCAAACACGAGTCATTACATTGGTTGCCTAAAACAAGACATCTCTTTCAAAACATTTTCAAAACACACACACACACACACACACCATTTCAAAGCAATTGAAAATCAAAGGCAAGTAATCTAAAACCAAGTAACTAAGAGCCCATGGATAACCATGGATGAAAAGGGTGCTAATACCTTCCCTTTTTATAATCTACCCCCCGGACCCACGAAACATCTCAAAAGGTTTTTCCTGTGCTTTTTAACCTTTCCTTTAGGATAAAATAAAAAGTCGGTGGCGACTCTTGCTCAACCGAACAAGTGCGAATACAATATAAAGTTATAACAAATTAAGAAATCAATAATATTATGAGATACATGTATTTATTTAAAAATAAATAAATAAAAATCTATTCTTAAAAAGAAAGATTAAATATTATATTATTATTATTCTTTTTATATTTTATTAATTATGAAAAAAAAGAAGATCTTAAAGAAAGAAAATTTAATTTAAACGAAAACTCTATTATTTTTTTTTGGTGTTTTCATTATGTGAAACAAGATTAGTTAATTAAAAAGAAAATAAAACTAACTTAAAAAAAACAAAGTTTAATATATTATTATTGTTATTATTTAACTAAAAAAAGAAAACAAGATGAAATTAAAACAAATGGGCTTTAGGGTTTATGTTGGGCCCAAATACAAAATAAAAGAAGAATAAAAATCAGAAAGGAGGAGGTGTGAGCCAGCCATTAGTGTGGGCTTGGGGATTACATGTGTTTGAGGCCCAATTGAGATGGAAGAAAACAAAAAAAAAGTCAGAGTGAAGGGGGGTGCGCTGGCTAATTCGTTGTGGGCTTAGGGTTGTTTGGGGCCAAAAAGGCCCAGTTCACAAATTGTTAACATTTTTGTTAGGGTTCAGAATGATTAGGGTTTGTGTGCTTTACAGCGGCGCCACTCTCTCTCTCTCTCTCACACTCACTTCTTCTCTTCATCTCTCTCACTCACTATCGCCCTGATTTCCCTTAAGCCCTAGTCGCCGGAGCGCTATCCCTCACTCTCTCATCTCCTCACAATTATCCACGACTTTGTTTAAACGGTACAGTTCGTTTTGATTTTAACAGTTTGTTGTTTGATTCACATGCTTGACTTTATAGTTTTGTTGTTTAAGCTATGGTGATATGTGTCTGAGATGCAACAAAAAGGTTTGGAAGAGAAGTATACCTTGGGGTTTTCTCTGTGACAAAAGAGAGTGGTGAGGCTTGAGGGAGGTGACGGCGTCCCTTGGTGGCTAGAGGCGGAGGGGAAGATGATGACGGCGAGCTTTTCGGTAACCCTTTTCTCTCTCTTGAATATTGATGATGATTGGCTTCTGAAACTTCTTTGTTGATGATGATTGCTTCTGATTTGAACTTGATTCACTTCTGAAAACTTTGTTTCCTCTCTCTTGAATGTTGATGTTGATGATGATGAAATGTTTCTGAAACTTGTTGTTATTGTTGATGATCACTATTGCTGAAACGTTGATATTTCTCTCTTTGAGTTTGAACTTGAATGCTGATGATGATGTTCTTCTGATTTTGATTTGTTGGTAGTTTTGTTAATGATGATAGTTCTGAAACCTTGTTGATATTGTTGGTAGTTGTTTGCTTCTGAAACTCCTTCCCTCTCTCTTTGAGTTTGATGATGACAATAGTTCTGAAACTCTATTCTGGTTTGTTGATTTTGTTGAAACTTGCAGTTTTTTGTGATTTTATAGTTTGGTGGTTGATGTTTACAGTTTGGAAGGCTTGTGCAGGTTGGACTGTGTTTGAAACTTGCAGTTTTGTGATTTTTGCCTGCAAGTTTGTAGTTTGTGCAATGAACTGCTGTATGGTTTTGTGACTTGTTTGATAACAGGTTGTGTGTTTTGATTTGCAGTTTTGGTAGTGCAGTTTGAAACTGTAGGTTTTTGTGGTTTATAGTTTTTTTGTGATTTTCTGTTTGATAACAGGTTGGAGAGTTGTGTGAACTGCTATGCAGTTTCTTGGTGTTTTTGTTTACAGTTTGGAACTGGTGTACAGTTTGCAGTTTGGCAAGCTTGCAGGTTGTTTTATTTGTTTACATAGGGCTTTGGTGATTTTCTGTTATCAGGCTTTGTGTTTTGTTGTGGAACTGTTACAGTTTGGCTAGCTTTGCTTTGGCTTGGCTTTGTACAGGTTATGGAAGTTATGCAGGTTGTTACAGTTTGGTTGTAACAGGTTTGGGAGTTTTGTTGCTGATATGCAGTTTGGCTGTTGTTTGAGTTGGATAACAGGTTTTTTCTGTTTGTGGCTTTGACCAAATGTTTCTCCCCCTTCTCTTATGAATTTGTACTGTTATATCCTCTTTCCTTTTGCAACTTGTGACAACCCTTTTGCCAAACTGTACACTCTCACCAAGGTGATATCTTTTCTCTCTTTCTCTCTCCATGACAAAGCACTTTTGCTTTTCCACTTTATTTTCTGAAAAGTTTGCCTTTTTTACTAGAAAATGATGAAAAGCTATGATAAGCTTTGACTTGTGATTTGGTTTACCTCCTGCCTTTTTCTTTTAGCCTGCTATCCTGATGCATTGTGTACTTGCTGCATTTGGTTTAGTTTGCTTACAATGTTGTTTTGTTTAGTTGCAATGCTTCAGTTATGCTTAGACAGTTTGGCGCCTGTTTGCCTTTGTAACTTTGTAACTCAGTTTGGCACCTTGCTTGTGAAGCCGTTTGGCGCCTGTTATGTAATGCATTATTTTGCCATGCTGCAAAGTTTGGTTTTGTATGCAATGTGCAGCTTGACAGTTTGCTGACTTGGTTTGCCTTAGTTGCTTGGCCTATGTTTGCAGAACAGATTGCCTTGCTGTTTTTAGTTTTCCATGCTTTGTAATGCAGTTTGGCGCCTTGCTATGTTTTTGAATAATTTGCTTTTGCATTCTTCTTTTGCATTTTTTTTCTCTTTGTGAACCAAGAAGAGCAATCTTCTTGTGATTTGCAAAGAGGAAAATAAAAACGTGATAAACAATAGCACTTCTGATTCCATACGGCAAACATTAATGATGAAAATTTTCCTTGTTTGAAAATTCTATCTTTGTACTAATCCTGTTTTCTTTGTCTTTTTCATGTGAGCACAAATTGGGTGATGACAAAGCAGAGGAAGCAGAAGACTTTGAGCATGGGAGCAATGGAGCAATGGAAGCTTAGGCTTAGACTTTTTTCTTTGTAACTTAGGGATAAATATTCAAACAAATGTACCAATTTAATTTTCAAATACAATAAGTTGCATAACTTAAAGCATTTAAATAATAAATTGTATTGTAACATTTCTTGAAATAAATGAAAAAGTCTTTATCCAATAAAACTCTTCTACTGTCAATAACCTGCAATTCTTTCTTTGCATCTTCACTTATTATTTAAGATCCCTAATTCAAAATAACTGAAACTGCAGTCCAATATTTCCAATACAGATAACTTAAATTCCAAGTAATCCCAAAAAAACTCTGTAATCTCATAACCTTGCAACAACATTCCAATCAAAATACGCACTGTGCATTCCAACAAACAAGCAAACAATTCAATCCATTAACAAGCAAACGTTTCATTCCATTCACAAGCAGATGTCTTAACAGACGTATATTATCTGGTCAACCTGGATCAGATAAAACCTGAATATCCCAAATGACAGTCTCAGTTCCCATTTCTTGTCCCAGATAATCAGGCCTTGAGAACAAACAGTAATCTTTCAATAATCTTGAAAAAGTGTGAAAACATGTGACAGTTAACTGAATTTCTGAGAATCTAGTTTCTTTTGAGAAATGCGAGAGAAACCCTAATTCTTGATTTACTGCCATAGAAAAGTCTGTCTGATCGATTCTTGAGCCAATCTTGAAAATCTGAGAAAACCCTAGGGTTGTGACTTCTTGTGAAAAAGGGAGGGCAAATTTTGGGGTACAACAGTAGGTTTCCCCTGCGTTCTTCAGACCGAAGGGCATCACTTTGTAACATAAGGTACCCTAAGAAGTCATGAAAGTAGTCTTTTCCATATACTCAGGTTCCATCTTGATCTGATTATATCCTGAGAAACCATCCATGAAAGAAAATACCGAAGCTTGTGTTGTATTTTCCACTAAAACATCTATGTGAGGTAACGGGAAATCATCTTTAGGGCTTACTTTATTTAGATCCTAATGATCTACACACATCCGTATTTTTCCATCCTTCTTGGGCTCTGGAAAAAAGTTAGCTATCCAAGGTGGATAATCTACCACAACTAAGAATCTTGTGTCAAATTGTTTAAGGACCTCTTAAATTTTGTCAAACATGTCTGGACGAGTTCTTTTGAGTTTCTATATGATAGAGGAATAACCTTCATTCAGAGGTAGTTTTCGCACCACGATATTTGTATCTAAACCTGGCATATCTCTATAAGACCAACAAATATATCCACATATTCATGTAGGGCCTTGACCAGGCTTTCTTTAACACTTTCCTCAAAGGTTGCACCTAGCTTGATTTCTTTTGGATCCTTTTTGGTCCTAAGATTGGAGGTCTCAATATATTCCTGGTATGGTTGTATATTACCTGCTTTATGGCAATGTCGTCTATTGTGAGCTTTATCAGGCTGGCCTTTGGTAGCAAGTTTAGGGAATAACCAATATCAGTGAGTACCCTTAATAGGCTAGTTGTCCCTATATGGATTGAAATGTGTAGTGCCTTGTTATGAGCTCTACCTTGGGGAGGTAACTCACTGTCATCGAAGCCTAGGCCTATTTCTGATGTTAGATTAGCCACGACTCCATCAAATTAGTTTACTGTGATCTCTTTTGCAACGTGTGAAGAACTTGGAATTTTCATCAGAGATTCTCTATATGCCTCTGAATTAATTAGTAGAGAGAGTATTGAAATCTTGGCTAGGGTATGGTGTAGTTGATCCACCACCCTATAGTCACTTTTCTTAATCATATTCAAGAATTCGTCAGCCTCTAGGTCAATGAAAGTCTTGCTCAGAGGTTCTAGCTCTTGACTAGTTTCAGCCACAACTTTTCCCTTATCTTTAACCATAATATTATCCTTCTTTTGTTTTTCGGGACCATATATCTGGACACTACGGGTCACACCCCTTGTTCTTGCTATATTTGTAACTACATTTCCTTGGCTTGTTGATGGTTCACATTCTTGTTTTTGTCCATTAATATAGACAGTAGTTTCGTAACTCCACGTTACAGCTATATCACTTTCATACGGAGTGGGAGACAGACCCCTGATCACCATTGTACTCTTCGGAAGCGCTGATATTGTTACTGGTATTTTTGTTAAGATTGGCTCTCCACATGGAATGATAAGTGGTTTCTTTGTAGGACTTGGACCTTGGCAGGGAATCACCAATGATCTTCTTGTGCTCCTATTTATTGCAGCTACATATGCTTCTTTAGGGTAATTCCCGAATTGGACTATCTCTTGATCCAATAATTTCTTGAAAGTGTTTTCGAAGGCGTCATTATGTTCCAATAGAAAATCATATTCCAACAAATGTTACTTCAGAATATCTATCAAAGCTTTTACTCATCCAGTCTCTCCAAGATTAGTGACTATCTCAATTGCATTCTGTGATCGGTGGATCTGGAACTGACTGTTTAACGCTGGTTCGCGAAATGTCGCGGTAAGCAAGAGTCGCCACCGTCTTTTATTTTCTCCAATATGGAAAGGACAAAAGCACAGAAAAATTCCTTATTGAGATTAGTTCTCGGTTCGGGAGGTAGATTTATAGAAAGGGAAGGTGTTAGCACCCTTTCTATCCATGGTTATCCATGGGCTCTTAGATACTTGCTCATTTGCGTTTTCAAAATTGTTTGTTTGCTTTTCAGAGTGGGTTTGAAAAAGTTTCGTTTAAAATTTCAGTTCGACTCTTGTATCGGTCCTCAAGAGTGTTTGAAAAGTTGTTTTGAAAGCTTTTTGAAAGTGTCGGTGTGAAAAGAGTTTTGATTTGTTTTTGAAGAGAGCAAGTATCTACGAGTCATCCACCTACCCTAAGGAATTAGGTTGTGTAAATGTCCTTAAGGTAGTGCCATCCCACCATTGAGAGGTAGGTAGCACCACCGTTGGAGGTGTTCGGGTCAATTCGAGGGTTCGGGACAGTGTGGTCACCAGAGCAATAGGTAGACACCTTAGAAGCTACCCCCATGCCATGTTCATGGACATGAGGACTTACTAAAACATCCTCTACTCGACGACCACTTTTCGAGGGGCAAGGCAACAATGAGGCGTACCCTAGGGGTGGTGTGTGAATTGTGTGTCATTTTCAATTATGTTTATCTTGTCATGCATTGGTGATTCATTCTTTCATGTGGTTATTAACAGTTAAAAAGTGCGGAATTAAAAGTCCTACGCTATTACAAAGGCGCGGGTCTACATCGCCAAATTAATCCAAGACCCGATTTGAATAAAATAAAAAACGCGGAAAGATAAATATCCTAATTAATCTATTACAAGGCTTTGGGGCAATTACATGAACTTTAAAAAAGGGAAATAAAAGTAAATGTGCGAAAAGAAATAAAATCGAGAATGCGAGGGCGTTGGACCCTTTTAAAGAAATTAAATCGAAATCGTAAATTAATTAAGTTAAATAAAGAAAAGAACTTATTTTTTTGGAGTTTTTTGTATTTATGGAATTTTAATGAGAAAATTAAATTGGAATTAAAAAGTTAATTAAAACTCTAATTCTAAACTATTTTTAATTTATTAAAAAAATGTTTAAATTGTACCCTAATTTACATTAATTATTTACATGGCATCTTTATTTATAAAAATAATTAATACTTAATAATGGTAAAAAGAAAAGAAAAAGAATAAAGGCATTAAAACCCTAATCTCTATATTTTTTAATTTATTAAAAAAACATTGAATTAAACCTAGAATTAAAACTAAGTTAATTATTAAATTTATTTATAAAATAATATTAATTAATATTAACAAAGCATATTTTTTTTATTGTTTTATGATTTTCTGTTTTTTTTTATATTTTATGAAAATTAATTTTGATGAATTAACTAAACTAAATGAAACAAATAAATAGAAAAAATGAAAAGAAAGAAAATAATATGCAAACCAATGGGGGGTGTTGACCCCAATTTTGGAGGTATGATCAGCAATCAGGCCCACTCAATTCCAGGCCATGTTTGACTTTTGATGGTCACGTGTGGAATAGCTAACTAATGCTTATGATGAACTGCACATCCTGGCCTTCAAACTCATCTTCTGGGACACTTGGCAAGCTATGGCATTGAGTGTATGGTAGACCACTGAAGGGGACGCTGCATGGAAATATGGAAAGCAAAATAATATTGAGAAGGGAGGGGACCTGGGAATCGAACCCAGGTCCCAATACTTGCAAGCCAAACGCACTAACCACTGAACCACTCAAGCTTCTTTGTTATTATAGTGGGGCGCAATTAATATATTTGGAAAATCAAGATTATGCTGGAAAAACAAAAAAAGGCGCCATTTATTCAAACCAACCAACCATAGTTCCACACGCAAGCATCTTCTTCCTTGGTCTTTTGTTTTGCCTGAAAAAATAACATCAAATAGCGGGGGTTTTAAACCCCCACTAACTCAAACCTGGAAAATAACGAATAGCTCATAGGCAAATATAAATAGGGCGCGACTAGTGAGTTTGATTCGTTTTGAGGTCTTGAGTCCAATGGCATAGGTCTTATGGTTCAATTTTTCCATATGAATGAAGCCCTCTTTTGAAGCTTCTGAAACCCTAATGCGTATTCATGGCAATTTTGCATACAGGCGTCCAAAACTCAATTGAATGGTACCAATGGCTTTAGAAACATCATGTTAGTATAAATCACATATTAAAAGTCATGAATAACGTATGAAAATGCAAACACGATTATCAAAATTTTACAGAAAAGTTAGACTCCTATATACCAATTCTTTGCGCTTGGAGGGTTGATTTTGATTGGAGTAGTTTCCTGGATGCCTTGGCAAGCTATTGCAATGGTTATTTTGCTTTGAATTGTGCTGGAACTGTGTTTTCAGTTTTGAAGTTTTTGACAAAAAATGCAAAGTGTGTATTTGATCTGAGGCGCAGCTTCCAGCTCTTTGAGCATTAGGGTTGTGTTCTGGCTTTTATGAGGAGTGTTTTAGGTTTGCAAAACAAGTCCAAAACCTTTGTAATCATGAATCAAATATTTGATTTTTAATGGTATCTTTTCCAATCTTTTCCATGCCCTTTTGATATCAATCATGGCCAAATCTTTCCATATTAGTGATGCACGAAATCTTGGAGTTATGATAGACCTATTAGCTACATAAAAAGATTTAAAATGCATGCTTGAGTATTTTTGTCATATTTTATTTAATTAAATGAATTAATGGTGATAAAAATTCAAATAAATAATAAAAAATGATGAAATAACTCCCCTTTGGGTCAATGGGTCGTGCATAACTTTTGGATAATGATTCTTGGAAGAAATTGTGTCCCATTAGCAATTTTGAGGCATTTGAAGCAAAGTTGACTTTTCAAAATTCCCAAAAATTTCCCAACTTCCACAAGGCATATCTTGCTCAATTTTTAAGCTTTGATCATATTCTTGGACATTTGGGAAAGGTCTTGAAGTCCTCTAACCCATTCCTTTGGTCCCATGTCATTTTAATTTACCAATCTCAAGTTATGGTCTTTGACTTAAAGTGCCTTTTTGTTGACTTTTGAAAATGACCTATAATGTTGAGATTGATAACTTTTTGTGAGATCATTTCTTGGACTTGAAGTGTGAAGAGGAGTTGTAGGAAATTTCATTATCTTCAAAATGAGCTTTGGATGGAATTTTTCTGATAAACCATGTGGAAGTTATGCCTTGGTCAAGTTACAGTTGACTTTTTCAACTGTCCAAATATGGAAACTTTTGCATCTTGAGACTTTTTGAGCCATGCCTTGAGAATCATGATCAAGAATTGATCAAATGATGTTTGTGGCTTCAAAATAAGATGTTGACCAAAAATTTGAACTTTTGACTGTCAAATGACCATTTTGCCCCTACAGTTGACTGTTGAGCAATTAGGGTTTTTGACTGTGCAATTTTGTGCTGTAAGTCTTGAAGCTTGGCATGTGGATGCTTGACCATGTTTGTAGGCATGTGGGACTTGTTTAGACCCTTGGAAACTTCAATTTCTTTGTTAGAACCAAAACCCTAGTTTTTTGACTGTTAGGAGGCCTTTGAACTGTGCAACCCTTGGGGAGATTTTGAAGCATGCTCTTTGCAAATCTTGAAGAATATGGGAGGGCAAATTTTGGGGTACAACAGTTGCCCCTGTTCAATCTTCTTAGACCTGAGGATGTAGATTGGCTGGCGTGCCTTTCGTAATCCGAGGGTGGAAGATGATTGAACACTAGAGTGCCCAGAAATTTGCGCTCACATAGTAGCAGTGTGATGGTGGGAATGGGCTTATAGATGCCATTTGGAGATTGATGGATAGGAAGATGGGCTTATAGATGCCATTCTGAGAGGTGATGGAAGGTGGATGGGCTTATAGATGCCATCTGGGTGTCGATCGCGTAAGAGATTCCTTAGCGAGAACTTGTGTACCTGAAAAAGAAAATGATTACCTGGCCTGTTACAGGAGCTGGTCTTCAAACTCTTATGTAGATGTGTCCTGACTGGTTACAGGAATCGGGTATGGGGCTTCAAACGGTGATGAATGAACCAGGGATGGTTACTACCTCAACGGGACAGTGAGAGAACCTTGGACGATTACTACCTCAACAGGGACGCTGAGAGAATCTGGGGCGATTACTACCTCAACAGTAACGCTGAGAGAATCTTGGATGTCTTCTACTAGGATAAGAATCAGGGAGATCTTAGGGTCGATCTGACTGAACCAGAGAAGGCCTTTGACTGGATAAGAATCAGGAAAATCTTAGGGTCGATTTAACTGAACCGGACAAGGTCTTGGAATATCTTCAACTGGATAAGAATCAGGGAGATCTTAGGGTCGATCTGACTGAACCAGAGAAGGCCTTTGACTGGATAAGAATCAGGAAAATCTTAGGGTCGATTTAACTGAACCGGGCAAGGTCTTGGAATATCTTCAACTGGAAAAGAATCAGGGAGATCTTAGGGTCGATCTGACTGAACCAGAGAAGGCCTTTGACTGGATAAGAATCAGGAAAATCTTAGGGTCGATTTAACTAAACCGAACAAGGTCTTGGAATATCTTCAACGGGATAAGAATCAGGGAGATCTTAGGGTCGATCTGACTGAACCAGAGAAGGCCTTTGACTGGATAAGAATCAGGAAAATCTTAGGGTCGATTTAACTGAACCGGACAAGGTCTTGGAACATCTTCAACTGGATAAGAATCAGGGAGATCTTAGGGTCGATCTGACTGAACCAGAGAAGGCCTTTGACTGGATAAGAATCAGGAAAATCTTAGGGTCGATTTAACTGAACCGGACAAGGTCTTGAAATATAGCTGAGAATTTAACTGGATCTTTCCTGAAAGGTAAAGGTCAGTCATATGCAAGGCATGATATGGATCAAGCGATGATGTTCTCAACATAAATGAGATTTGTAAGATATGATGCGTATATGCATGCTATAATGTATGGAAATGTGATGTTTATGAACGTATGTTTTTGTCTAGGAAAGTAAATCCTTGACGGGTTCCAGGAAGTCACATCCTGGGCTGATGCTGGAGAAAAGAATATTTGTTTCCGCTGGGGATGATAGTTGCAAGAATACCGGTAGGAGAAGATAACTCCGTTGGGGGATAAACTTGATGAAGAGATTACTCTGCAGGGAATAACTACTCTAGCGACCTTGCTGGGGAACAATACTCTGTGGGGAGAGAGATACTTTGCTGGGATGTTGATGGTAACATCGCTGGGGATACCATTAATATGTTGGAAGTGTTAATAGACTCCGCTGGGGATAGGAAGACTTCATCGGGGACGATCTTTCCATGGATTTTGGCTGAGAATAACCCAGTTATATCCTGGTAGGGAAATAACTTTTGAATAAAGCTGGGGGACGCGTTCGTGCTCTGTAGGGGGTAAGCTTCCAAGCTACTGGGGATAAACTTCCTGCTAGGAGGATGGATTCAAACTTTCCTGGGGAAATCTTGATTGGACTTTCCTGGGGAAATTTCTGAGATGTATTGGGAGGTGGCTCTGCTGAATGCCTAGTATACCGCCGGGGAACAATCTTTAGGTCAAGACTGCCGGGGATGCTTGTTAGGAATGCCTGTATATCGTGTTGGGGAATGTTGAGATCTGCGGGGATACCCAACTTCCTTAAGGCTGATTGTAGCTTTGCTTGGGGAGAGTATGTTGACTTGCTGACTCACTCTCTGGGGAATTAAGGTATACTGGTTATGTTCTTCAGCCGAACTTACCTTGGTACCTTGGTGGATAGAGCAATTATATCGCTTAGACAACTCATCATTGCCCCTGTTTCTGAGGTGGGAGAGGAAGACCTGTGAGGTGCTGATAGTTGTTGATGGACAAACCTTCTTCTGGCAGGCCGGTGACAAGATGACAGGACATAGTCGTACGTTTTGATCCCTAACTTTTGCCTGGACCGCCCTTTCGGGTTTTCAGTCCACCGGGATACCCATTTTTGCCCAAGCCGCCTTTTCAGGTTTTCGACTTGCCGGGTGTACAGATTTTTTCATTTCATCCTTTCATTTTGCCCGAACCCTTTTGGTTCGCCGGGAAGCCCTAATTTTTGCCTAGGTATGTCAACCTAGCGGGTCTTTGATTACGCGTAGTATCCTTTTCGACTATATCCACACTCTCAGAATGTACGGAGTTGCCCCTGTTAGAAGTGTTTTGTCATGCCACCTGAAGGTGTTTGATCAGGAAAGATTCATTGTTGGAATGCCCCCAAGTGTCTCAGGAGGAGATTTGCCCCAGTCTATTTGGCCTTTGAGAGATTCTCCGAATCTTGATTGGACTGCCCCATATGATAGACCATGATCATGTCATGCCCCTTGATTGGAGGTGCTTTCGTTCATTAGGCATTCATCGTGCGAACTTTTATGTTGTTCAAACAAAAAGTCATATGCAAACAAAGTTATGTTAAAAATGCAAAGCTTATGTTTGTCTTGAAGATTTTGAAAATGCATTCTTTTTCATAAAACAAGTGAATGTTTGTAAAACGTGATGTCAACTCCGTATTTACAGCGAGCCTTAAGGAGTCAGGATACCTTTCGTAACAGTATGCTTTCGAACTAACCCATGCTTCATCTAGGACTTTTTAAGGGTTATAACGTGGCCTGGTTCACGGTTTAAGAAACAAAGGATAAAGGCTCAAATTATTTGTACCCACCCGTTCTTCGTGATGTACTTCAAACCTAAGCTCAGTTGATCGTGCGTTAGACCTTGTTTGAGTCTTTGACCTGATGTTCCAATGATGGTTCAGATATTGATGATTTATTCTGAATAGGAAGTCATTTTTTTTGTTTTTGCTGAGGGTTTGTATGACCTCTTTCTTTTTGATTTCGCTATCCCTAAATTTTGCCTGAACTGTTTCTTTTGTGGTTACAGTCAGCGGGATGCCCCAGTTTTGTAAGTCTCCTTCATAGGTTTTGACTTATTGGGTTTTTATTTTTTAGATATAATGACTGCCTATCCTTATGATTATTCGGAATCACCATTGTCTTCTTTTTTTTTTGTAAGGACCTCTTTGGTGCCATTTGTTATGCACTTGGATCAACTGAGAGAACTACCCTGCCCCAGGTTATGATAAAGGGTTTTAATTTTCGAAAAGAAAAAACTCCTACTTCTTTGGCTCAGAGGGGTTGACGAGGGATTATCTTCCTTATAACTCCAGTGTTTAGGGATTGAAACAATGCTTGTACCTCATCAGCAGGGTCTGTTCAAAAGCATACTGTAGATTGCGGTATCGTCTTCATCATCCTCCCTCAAGAGGCTTAGAATTATTAATTGAGAGTTGACATCAAAAAAATGAAAGCAATTTTGAAAATAGCGAATGCGAATATATTGATTCAAAATAGACATAAGCGATGCATTAATGGAATAACAACGTTTAGCATGAGTAAATGTTTGAACAAAAGAAAATTACAACTTGAAAATCCTAGTGAACAAAAGTCTTTTCATCTTCAGGGCTTGTTACTTCAAATGGTGAGCCTTGGAGGGATGGTAGAAAAACTCAGCCTGACCATCTTGTGTGAACTCCAATGCTCCTTCATCAATCAGGTCCTGGATCTTGTTCTTCAGAGCCCAACACTCATTTGTATCATGTCCTGGACTGGCAGAGTGGTAGGCTCACCTTTTATTGGGATGATAGGTAGGAGCTGCTGTGTTGGGGTTCCGGGGATGAGCCTTTAATGTGATCAGATTCAATCTCAACAGGCGTTGTAGAGCTTGAAACAACGACATATTGAGCTAGGTGAATTGCCTCCTGGGCTTGTCTGGCTGAAGCTGGTGAGGTTGATGCTGAATTTGTGACACTGGAGCCATTTGAGGAGCTCTCCCCTTATCTCCTTGTCTCAAAGATGGTTGAATGATGACTGGCTCTTTACCCTTAGACGTTTGCCCTAGTTGGTTACCCTGAAGCAGTTGGTTGATGAGAACTCCGAGCTCTTCTTGTCTTTGAGCTAAACCTTGAATGGCAGTCACCTGCCCCAGCATCTGGGCTTTCATTGCATCCACTTCAGCTTGCAGACGTTTCATCCGTTCGTCCTCAGCGCTGTTCCTGACCAAAGTCCCCATGAGAAGTGTTCTCATCTCCTCCTGCCCCTTGGATAGATTCAGGAGGATTTCCTCGAACCGAGTCTCTTGAGCAAGAAGGTCCTGGTTGTATTGTCGGGAAGCCGTTGCTGAAATAAACAGCGCAGATGGTAAGTGGCCTGTCAAAAGGGTACCTGTAATGCAATGATATGTATGATATGCATGCAATGTTTTCAAGGACCTCGCGGGGTAAACAAGAAATTTATTAGAGCTTGAATCCGGTGGCTTGATTGAAGGAACTTCATGTTATTGAGAGTCCTTCTTCAAAGGGTCAAAGGCTCACCATATCCAGTGGGTCATAGCCTCTGACAACCTTGGCTAGAGGAAAATAAATCCTCTTTGCCCCTTGCTAGATATTTGATTCATCCTGACCTACATCACAAGCCCTTGAGATCCTTGAAATGGGTTAGTCTTCATGCAGGATGCATGCAATGGTCTGATGTTATACTATGCATGGGGTAATGTAAGTAACCCTATTATGAGTCCCAATTAAGGACTGTAAATAAAACCTGCAAGAAATTCAGTAAACCCTATTATGAGTCCCAATTAAGGACTATAAACAAAACCTGCAAGGAACTCAAGTGTCAGATAACAAGCATGCAAATAGTCAAGTTGGAAAGCACACAAGTCACACAAGAGAAACCCTTAGAGTTCAGGCCAGCATGGGGTCTAGGTATTACCCTCTTTCAGTTTGTTGGTTCAGACCTGTCCTATCAAAGTAACCGGGTTCTTAGAGGATCCCAATATTATTGACTACCCTCAATCGGTCATAACTCCAGCATCGCAATCTTTTCTTGCGGCCAGAACCATCACGAGAGTTTAGCCTCAATGGGCGTAGCATACTGCTACTGTTCTAATGGCCAAGTTGTGTCATTTAAGGTTCTAAGGTCTGTTGGTGCTTAACGACTCCTCAGAAGACCCATATTCTCCTCGTTGCAACACAAGGGATATCGGTACAGACCAAGGTGCCACACCAACGTAGCCACTGCTTCACCCATGTCGGTCTACGCCGGACAGGTCCCTCACAGCTTATGCTACCTAAACAGGGTATCCCCAGATCCGGGTTAGGATCTATGTAACTCTGATGTAACCCACAATTTAAAGCAAACAAGTCAATACAATTGAAAACACAGTTATGAACTTAGTCCTAAGGTACACCTAACTTTAAAATATTTCCCCAGCAGAGTCGCCAGTTTTGTGATCGGTGGATCTGGAACTGACTGTTTAATGCTGGTTCACGAAATGTCGCGGTAAGCAAGAGTCGCCACCGTCTTTTATTTTCTCCAATATGGAAAGGACAAAAGCACAGAAAAATTCCTTATTGAGATTAGTTCTCGGTTCGGGAGGTAGATTTATAGAAAGGGAAGGTGTTAGCACCCTTTCTATCCATGGTTATCCATGGGCTCTTAGATACTTGCTCATTTGCGTTTTCAAAATTGTTTGTTTGCTTTTCAGAGTGGGTTTGAAAAATTTTCGTTTAAAATTTCAGTTCGACTCTTGTATCGGTCCTCAAGAGTGTTTGAAAAGTTGTTTTGAAAGCTTTTTGAAAGTGTCGGTGTGAAAAGAGTTTTGATTTATTTTTGAAGAGAGCAAGTATCTACGAGTCATCCACCTACCCTAAGGAATTAGGCTGTGTAAATATCCTTAAGGTAGTGCCATCCCACCATTGAGAGGTAGGTAGCACCACCGTTGGAGGTGTTCGGGTCAATTCGAGGGTTCGGGACAGTGTGGTCACCAGAGCAATAGGAAGACACCTTAGAAGCTACCCCCATGCCATGTTCATGGACATGAGGACTTACTAAAACATCCTCTACTCGACGACCACTTTTCGAGGGGCAAGGCAACAATGAGGCGTACCCTAGGGGTGGTGTGTGAATTGTGTGTCATTTTCAATTATGTTTATCTTGTCATGCATTGGTGATTCATTCTTTCATGTGGTTATTAACAGTTAAAAGGTGCGGAATTAAAAGTCCTACGCTATTACAAAGGCGCGGGTCTACATCGCCAAATTAATCCAAGACCCGATTTGAATAAAATAAAAAACGCGGAAAGATAAATATCCTAATTAATCTATTACAAGGCTTTGGGGCAATTACATGAACTTTAAAAAAGGGAAATAAAAGTAAATGTGCGAAAAGAAATAAAATCGAGAATGCGAGGGCATTGGACCCTTTTAAAGAAATTAAATCGAAATCGTAAATTAATTAAGTTAAATAAAGAAAAGAACTTATTTTTTTGGAGTTTTTTGTATTTATGGAATTTTAATGAGAAAATTAAATTGGAATTAAAAAGTTAATTAAAACCCTAATTCTAAACTATTTTTAATTTATTAAAAAAATGTTTAAATTGTACCCTAATTTACATTAATTATTTACATGGCATCTTTATTTATAAAAATAATTAATACTTAATAATGGTAAAAAGAAAAGAAAAAGAATAAAGGCATTAAAACCATAATCTCTATATTTTTTAATTTATTAAAAAAACATTGAATTAAACCTAGAATTAAAACTAAGTTAATTATTAAATTTATTTATAAAATAATATTAATTAATATTAACAAAGCATATTTTTTTTTATTGTTTTATGATTTTCTGTTTTTTTTATATTTTATGAAAATTAATTTTGATGAATTAACTAAACTAAATGAAACAAATAAATAGAAAAAATTAAAAGAAAGAAAATAATATGCAAACCAATGGGGGGTGTTGACCCCAATTTTGGAGGTATGATCAGCAATCAGGCCCACTCAATTCCAGGCCATGTTTGACTTTTGATGGTCACGTGTGGAATAGCTGACTAATGCTTATGATGAACTGCACATCCTGGCCTTCAAACTCATCTTCTGGGACACTTGGCAAGCTATGGCATTGAGTGTATGGTAGACCACTGAAGGGGACGCTGCATGGAAATATGGAAAGCAAAATAATATTGAGAAGGGAGGGGACCTGGGAATCGAACCCAGGTCCCAATACCTGCAAGCCAAACGCACTAACCACTGAACCACTCAAGCTTCTTTATTATTATAGTGGGGCGCAATTAATATATTTGGAAAATCAAGATTATGCTGGAAAAACAAAAAAAGGCGCCATTTATTCAATCCAACCAACCATAGTTCCACACGCAAGCATCTTCTTCCTTGGTCTTTTGTTTTTCCTGAAAAAATAACATCAAATAGCGGGGGTTTTAAACCCCCGCTAACTCAAACCTGGAAAATAACGAATAGCTCATAGGCAAATATAAATAGGGCGCGACTAGTGAGTTTGATTCGTTTTGAGGTCCTGAGTCCAATGGCATAGGTCTTATGGTTCAATTTTTCCATATGAATGAAGCCCTCTTTTGAAGCTTCTGAAACCCTAATGCGTATTCATGGCAATTTTGCATACAGGCGTCCAAAACTCAATTGAATGGTACCAATGGCTTTAGAAACATCATGTTAGTATAAATCACATATTAAAAGTCATGAATAACGTATGAAAATGCAAACACGATTATCAAAATTTTACAGAAAAGTTAGACTCCTATCTACCAATTCTTTGCGCTTGGAGGGTTGATTTTGATTGGAGTAATTTCCTGGATGCCTTGGCAAGCTATTGCAATGGTTATTTTGCTTTGAATTGCGCTGGAACTGTGTTTTCAGTTTTGAAGTTTTTGACAAAAAATGCAAAGTGTGTATTTGATCTGAGGCGCAGCTTCCAGCTCTTTGAGCATTAGGGTTGTGTTCTGGCTTTTATGAGGAGTGTTTTAGGTTTGCAAAACAAGTCCAAAACCTTTGTAATCATGAATCAAATATTTGATTTTTAATGGTATCTTTTCCAATCTTTTCCATGCCCTTTTGATATCAATCATGGCCAAATCTTTCCATATTAGTGATGCACGAAATCTTGGAGTTATGATAGACCTATTAGCTACATAAAAAGATTTAAAATGCATGCTTGAGTATTTTTGTCATATTTTATTTAATTAAATGAATTAATGGTGATAAAAATTCAAATAAATAATAAAAAATGATGAAATAACTCCCCTTTGGGTCAATGGGTCGTTCATAACTTTTGGATAATGATTCTTGGAAGAAATTGTGTCCCATTAGCAATTTTGAGGCATTTGAAGCAAAGTTGACTTTTCAAAATTCCCAAAAATTTCCCAACTTCCACAAGGCATATCTTGCTCAATTTTTAAGCTTTGATCATGTTCTTGGACATTTGGGAAAGGTATTGAAGTCCTCTAACCCATTCCTTTGGTCCCATGTCATTTTGATTTACCAATCTCAAGTTATGGTCTTTGACTTAAAGTGCCTTTTTGTTGACTTTTGAAAATGACCTATAATGTTGAGATTGATAACTTTTTGTGAGATCATTTCTTGGACTTGAAGTGTGAAGAGGAGTTGTAGGAAATGTCATTATCTTCAAAATGAGGTTTGGATGGAATTTTTCTGATAAACCATGTGGAAGTTATGCCTTGGTCAAGTTACAGTTGACTTTTTCAACTGTCCAAATATGGAAACTTTTGCATCTTGAGACTTTTTGAGCCACGCCTTGAGAATCATGATCAAGAATTGATCAAATGATGTTTGTGGCTTCAAAATAAGATGTTGACCAAAAATTTGAACTTTTGACTGTCAAATGACCATTTTGCCCCTACAGTTGACTGTTGAGCAATTAGGGTTTTTGACTGTGCAATTTTGTGCTGTAAGTCTTGAAGCTTGGCATGTGGATGCTTGACCATGTTTGTAGGCATGTGGGACTTGTTTAGACCCTTGGAAACTTCAATTTCTTTGTCAGAACCAAAACCCTAGTTTTTTGACTGTTAGGAGGCCTTTGAACTGTGCAACCCTTGGGGAGATTTTGAAGCATGCTCTTTGCAAATCTTGAAGAATATGGGAGGGCAAATTTTGGGGTACAACACATTCACAGCTGGACCACCATGTTGAGGTATGAGGTTCATCTTGACATTTGGTTTGTCAAAAGTGATATCTTGGGAATCCAAAAAATCTTGAACCTTATGCCTGAAATCCAAATAATTCTTTATGGTATGCCCTGGAGAATTGGCATGATACTTGCACCTTGTATTTGCATCATATTTTGGTGGGAGTGCCCCAATTGGAGGAGCAAGTGGTTTCATCTCTACCGAGGATGCCTTGAGTAGGTGTTGTAGTAATTGATTACGTGGCATAGGGAGAGGATCAAATCTTCTCGGAGGCCTTTCGAACCTATTTTGTAGTTGTTCTTCTCGTGGGATCATCAATGGTTGTTATGCCCTTGGATGTGTTGCGACAACATTTGGATTATAAGGAGTATTGGATGATGCCCCTTGTATCTTGCCACTTTTCACACCTGCTTCAATTCTTTTTCTAATTTTCACCAAATTAGAAAATCTGGAGGAGACGCTGGCTACCAATTATTATAATACATGCCTTGTAGCTTACCCATGAACATGTCTATCAATTCTTTTTCAAGGAGTGTTGGTTGTACTCGTGCTGCCATTTCTCTCTACCGTTGAGCATATTCCTTGAAAGATTCATCCTTCTTTTGGGATAAATTATGAAGCTGCATACGGTTAGGAACCATATCCAAGTAATACTTATATTGTCTCAGGAAGGCATTTTCAAGGTCTGGCCATGATTGGAAATGCACTTGCTCCAACTGCATATACCAATCTAGGGATGCCCCACTCAGGCTATCTTGGAAGAAGTGAGTCATTAGTTTTTGATTATGGGCATAAGTATGCATCTTCCTACAGTACATGCATGGATGGTTCCTCGGGAACGTAAGTCCCTTATATTTTCCAAAGTCAGACACTTTAAACTTTGGAGGAATTACTACATCTGGAACTAGACCCATTTCAAGAGCATCGACGTCGAAAGCATCATAACCTTTTACAACTTTCAGTCTTTCTTCAAGGGCTTTATATTGGTTAACTGCCACATGATCTTCGACAATCTTTGGTTGGGGCGCTTGAGCAATGCCCTCCAAATCATGGTCTCCATATTGTAGGTATATGTAGTTATCCAGGTTGCTGATTGAAATTTGCAAAGTGTGGGATGCCTCCACCTTTAGAGGAGGTGGAACAAAACCTTCAGTAATGATGGTCTCTTGTCGGGAAACAATTGACTTTACAGAACCAGATTCTGGCTCATGTCTTGGTTAGTGACCGCTTGATACACCAATGGTTTGGGTTACTTCTTCAAAGGCCACCTTGGGAATCTCGTCTTGTCTTTCTATGATATTTTTCAAGGCGAGCAGAACTTGACTCATTTCTCCTTTCATTGAGTCGATGCTTCCTTTCACTTGTTCCAAGTCTTCTTAAAAGACAGCTTGGTTCTCTTCGACTTTCTTCATTACTTTAGAGAAGGTAGTCCCAATGATTTAACTGGAGATAATATGAAAACAATGAGTTTTTTATATGACATATTGTAACACAATGGGAGAACTAACTTGGGTGTTTTGCGTTTGATCGCATTTGTTGCAGATAGCAAGAGTCACCATTGGCTTTTCTTTTGTCCACTAAGGAAAGGGTGAATAGAACAGGAAATATCTTTGAGATTATTTTATTGAGTTCGGGAGGTAGGTTATGAAAAGGGAAGGTGTTAGCACCCTTTTCATCTGTAGTTATCTACGGGATCTTAGTTGCTTTCTATATCACTTGCTTTTGTTTGAAAATGTGCTTGTGGTGTGGGTTTTGAAAGTATTTTGAAAACGTCTTTGTAATGGTTCTCGTTTCTATAAGAACGCGTACAAAATGTTGGTTTTGAAAATAGTTCAAAGAGGTGTTTATGGAATGTGTTTTTGAAAGTGATTTTGAAAAGTGTCTTTGTAATGGTTCTCGTTTCTATAAGAACGCATACAAAGTGTTTTGCCTTTTGAAAATGTTTCAAAATGAAAGTGTGGGTGTATAAAATGTTTTTGTTGTGAGCAAGAGAGCAACTAGGGGCATCCTACCTACTCAAAAGGTCTTAATATTCTTTTCCTCCTCCTTTAGATGTTGCTATCTGATTTGGTAAGAAGCCCCATTATTGGATGTGAAGGGACGGGCGTGGGACGTTTGTATAGTCATAGAAGGCAACCTATGGGATTTTTTAGCAATGTCGTTTAGGGACTAGATCGTTTACTGAAGGCAACATTAAGGGTCATCGAGGGACTACGATATTTTATCAAGGGTCTGTGCTAAAACACCCGCATTCGAGGGACATGACTATTTTTCCGAGACAATAAGTGAGATTACCCTAAGGGTGCATGTGTGTGAATAGTGTGTTTGATTGCATGCATTTTGTCTTTGAACTTTAGGTTATCTACTTGTTGGTTTTATCTTGCCATACATCCTAATTACTAATATTTGTACAAAAGTAATAAAAATGCAGAAAAATAAATCCTACACTATTACAACCATATTGAATAGCAAGAAAATTAAAGAAAAAATAAAATAAAGAAAAGAAAATGGGCTCTTTCGATTCAGGCAACCACACTCTTCGATTCTGCACTTCTTGGCTTCCTTTGATTTGGGCCTGGAATCAGCAAGGTTACGTCTTTCGATTTCACCCTTTTCCCGCTTCTTTCGATTCGGACCTGGAAGGTAGTGTGGCCATCCTTCTAGATGCTTCCTTCGTTTGAGACATGGCAGTTAGTATGGACATCCTACTGGCTACCTCCTTCATTTGAGGCCTGGGGTCAACGTGAGGTACATTCTTTGCTTCAAGCTCCTTGCTGCCTCCTTTGACTGCAGGAATGCTAGGCCCTCAGGCTGGGATTCGAAAGGCTTGAATACTTAGCCAATCGAAGGGTACAGAGAACCTGTTTTAAACTTTTAAAATGCAAAATCAAGTGTAACTTTCAAAATCTACAGGCCAGGGGTTAACATAAAATTATTGGGTTTCAAAGTCCAAACCCTAACTAGTCAGAGTTGAGATTTTCAACACATGGGCAGTCAGAATCGAAGGTTAAAACATGGTCAAGCTCCCTATATGAAATATCTACATTTTTTCTTTATTGGCATGGGCACATAATATTTAAATGAAATAGTTCCAAGTTTAAAGAGAACTTACCTCTTGAAGTTCTTAAATCGAAGGAAACTGCAAGTGTCTTCCTTGGTGGTGAATGGAAGTTCGTTGGGGCCTTCCTGAGACTAGTCCATTTACTACCTTGCTTGAGTAGTCACTGAATTGAAGGAAGGGTATATCAGTGAATCAAAGGTTTTTTTCTATAACAAGTAAAGGAGTGAATCAAAGGATTACTATATTGTAGCTAGGGAAATGGATCAAAGGTTAGTTATCTGGTCACTTGGGGAGTGAATCGAAGGATTCACTTAGTGTATAAGGGGGCTGAGTTTTTTAGGAGTGTTAGGAATATTTAAAAAAAATGTTGGATGGATGTTTGAGAGTTTTTTGAGAAATTTCTCACAAGAGTTTTCTTGCAACTATCCAGGGCCCCCTAAGAGGTGTGGTGAAGGCTCATATTTATAGATGGCTTTGGCTGATGTTTTAGGAGGGAAAATAAAAAGTTTAAACAAAAAATAAGGCAGTGTTACAGGACTACTGTGCAGTAGTTTTGGAGTTTTATGGCCAGTGTATCACGCCTGAACTTGGCAGCACATGGGACTTGGTCAGCAAGTACCTTTGGGCATCTCAACCTTTTGTTTCGACCCCGTAGCCTTATCCTTCGACCAGAATCTCAACAACATTTCCCTTTTTTTTCTAATCAAAGTGTCCTTCGAAGGACTCATATGAGTATCCTTTGAAGGGGCCCAAATGGGTGTCTTTAGACCAGGCCTTTTGTGGATTCCTTTGAATGGTCCAAATACATGCTCCCGGAGTAGACAAATAAAACATGTCATTCTATTGGGACATCCAGACATGTCTGACAAGTCCTTTGAATGTGCCACCATGGTACTTCCTTCGCACGAGACAATGGCATAATGTAGAATTTGTGCGTTGAAGTAAACTATTTCCAAGGGAGATATTGCCCACTCAAACTTGCTTGCAAGGGGTCATATAACGAAAGGGTGTATGTAGGGGGTCCCTGCTTTGTGACTTCATGCAAACATGCAAGAGATCTTTGCTCAAACGAAGGCTTGCATGAAGGGAGCCACATGCCCAAACGAAAGGTGTAACCAAAAACTTGTACTGAAGGATTCATATGCCCCAAACGAAGAATGCATGCAGAGGATAAAGGGCACAATCGAAGCTTGCAACAAAGGAGGGCCACATGCCCCAAACGAAAGAGATATGCAGGAGGCAAAATGTGCAATCGTAGGAGACCAGAAAAGAGTCCTTTGCCTCCTGAATCGAAGGAGGCTACAAGAGGCTCTTGCCTTGTGCCTGCTAGTCTGGCGGGAGCCTCTTTCATGCAAGATGGAATTTGCGGCTCAATCGTAGGCTACATATAGCCAGCCATCACTTTTTGAGTCAAAGCAAGCATGAAGTGGAATATTTGTCCAGTTAACACATGCATGCAAGCATCAAACATCCAATCGAAGCAGGCACATAGGCAGCCACTGTATTGTAAACCATATGAGGCCAAAGATGAAATTGAAGGTTGCATACAGGAAGCTCCTACCTTATGAATCAAAGCCAGCGTGCCAGAGGCCCTCTCCCATTCGAAGGATGCAAGCCAAGATTGCATTGAAAGAGGCCAAAAGGCCAATCGAAAGAGATGAATCGAAGAAGGCTTATTTTTCTCTAATTTGCCAAAAATATTATTTTATCTATTTCCCCCTTTTTTAACAGCTTCCTCTTTAATTTGATGTTGAAAAATCCAGTTGTATTTGTGCAAGTTTGAATGTTGAGAATCCTTGTGAGAAATGCCTTGAGAAATGAGAGGGCAAATTTTGGGGTACAACAGTTGCCCCTGTTCAATCTTCTTAAAACTAAAGAGTTATATTGGCGAATCTTCCATTCGTGACTTGAAGGTAGAAGATTATTGAATACTAGAGTGCCCAGGAATTTGCACTTGATGATGTTGTGGTTGATTGTGTAGGGAATGGTCTTAAAGATGCCATTTGGAGAAATGATGGATAGTTGTCGGAGATGGGCTTATAGATGCCATCTGAAGGTGATTGTTGACAGAAATTAGACTAAGTCTAAGCTTGATCTTAACTGAAAAAGAATCAGAATAAAGCTTTGGAATAATTTGTCTGAACCAGATAAAGTGTCTACTGAAAAAGAATCAGGATAAACCATTGATCGATTTAAATTGAACCAATAGAGGTCTTGAATCATCTTTAACTAGGAAGAATCAGGATAAATATTTGGAGTGATTTATCTGAACCAGAGAAAGTGTATACCGGAAAGGAATTAGGATAAACCATTGATCGATTTAAACTGAACTAGCAGAGGTCTGGAAAAGAATCAGAATAAATCTTTGGAGCGATTTATCTGAACCATAGAAAGTGTCTACCAGAAAGGAATCAGGATAAACCATTGATCAATTTAAACTGAACCAATAGAGGTCTGGAAAAGAATCAGAATAAATCTTTGAAGCGATTTATCTGAACCAGAGGAAATGTCTACCAGAAAGGAATCAGGATAAACCATTGATCGATTTAAACTGAACCAGTAGAAGTCTGGAAAAGAATCAGAATAAATATTTGGAGCAATTTATCTGAACCATAGGAAATGTCTACCGGAAAGGAATCAGGATAAATCATTGATCGATTTAAACTGAACCAGCAGAAGTCTTGAATAATCTTTAACTGGAAAGAATCAGGATAAATCTTTGGAGCGATTTATCTAAACCAGAGAAAGTGTCTATTGGGAAGGAATCAAGATAAACCATTGATTTATTTAAACTAAACCAACAGAAGTCTTGAATAATCTTTAACTAGAAAGAATTAGGATAAATCTTTGGAGCGATTTATCTGAACCAGAGAAAGTGTCTATCGGAAAGGAATCAGGATATACCATTGATCGATTTAAACTGAACCAGCAGAAGTTTGAAGGAAGTATTCATCATGTAGATAGTCACCCAGTCCTATTTCGGGAATTGATTTGTTCACAGATAGTTGTTCTGTCTTGTTGAAAATTTGTTGATGATAATTCTCTGTTTATTGATCTTTCTTGAAAAGGTAAAGAGTTAGTTGTATGCAATGCCATGATGCATGAAATGCATGGCATAATGATGTTTCTCAAAATAAATGAGATTGCGATATATATGCATTTGTGCTGTCGATGCTATGATGTATGAATGCAATGTATGAACATATTAATTGTTCTGCTGTAGTGTTGTTGGACTGGGAAAATAAATCCCTAACTGCTGATGGGAATAAGGAGTGTAAGTCTTCTTATTTTGTTGAAGTTGAAGTGTTGATAGATGTGTTTTCATTATTTAGAGAAATAAACTCTGTTGGGGAAGGGAAAAGTCGTGCATTGCTTGGGGATTTTGTTGAAATCCTGTTGGGGAATCTTGAGAAGCTGCACGACTTTCATTGGGGAATCTTTGGAGCGGTAATGGGAAATTTTTCTCTGTTGGGGATATGAGAACACATGATACCATCAGGCTGCATACTGGAGATACGACAGTGATCCTGTAGCAGGATGTCTTTGCTTCTGCTCTTGCTGGAGAAAGTACCTGTGGGGATTTTATGGAATGGCCTATAGATATTATCATGTATCTTAAAGCCATTAGTAATTGTCTTTTTATTTTCTGTTCCCTTTTTTATGCGCTCATTTGTAAACAGTAATTACGTTCAAATGCATATGTTTAAAAATAATCATTGGACGTTTTTGCAAACAAAACAGGAAAGTAAAAGAAAACAGATAGTTTTGCACTTTTAAAGGAATAACTTTGTATTAACTTGAATAAGCATTTTTATACAAAGAGACGAACATCCTAGTAAGAGAATGTCATCGTAAAAATGAAAACTAATACAAAGAAAGACAACTATATGAAATAATCCCATGGGGTTCCCATTCCGCTATAGCCTTCATGTCTCTGAGTGTCTCATCCACTTGTTGCTTTGTCCGAAGATGATTGGTTTGATTAGTATCGTTTGAGTTTGACCATTGATACTGAAGATTGGCCGTAAGGTGATCCAACAGGACATAGTCATACGCTTTAAATCCCTAACTTTTTCCTGGACCGCCCTTTCGGGTTTTCAGTCCACCGGGATACCCTTTTTTGCCCAAGCCGCCTTTTCAGGTTTTCAGCTTGCCGGGTGTACAATTTTTTTATTTATCCCTAATTTTTGCCTAGGCCAGTCAACCTAGCGGGTCTTTTTCATGCATAGTATCTTTTTATTATGTTCTTGTTTACAGGGTGCGGAAGTTCGTCGCCGTCCATAGTGGTTAAGATCATGGCTCCACCAGAAAATATGTTTTTGATAACAAATGGTCCTTCGTATGTAGGAGTCCATTTTCCCCTGGGATCACCTTGTGGCAGTATGATACGCTTGATTACCAAGTCACCAACCTGATATACCTGACGCCTGACCTTCTTGTTAAAAGCTTTAATCATACATTTTTGGTACATCTGGCCATGGCAGACAGCTGTAAGCCTTTTCTCATCAATCAAGTTCAACTGGTCAAGTCGAGTTTGAATCCATTCATCTCCACTCAACCTTACATCCCTCATGATTCTCAAAGAAGGTATCTGGACTTCAATTGGTAGGACAACTTCCATTCCGTATACCAAAGAGAAAGGAGTTGCCCTTGTTGATGTGCACGCCGTGGTACGGTAACCGTGGAGAGCAAATGGTAACATCTCGTACCAGTTGTTGTATCCCAAAATTTGCCCTCTCATTTCTCAAAGGATCATCCTGGACCCTCAAGTTTTCTTCTATCAAGTTTCAAGTCTTGAATTACAATTTTCAAAGAAAATCATTCACAAGGGCAAAATGGTCAAAAGCACACTGAAAAGTCAAACTTGACTTTTAGGTCAAAAATCAATTTTCAACAATTATATTTCATCAAGACATGAAAGTGGTTCATCAAAAATCAGAAGTCAGAAATTACTTTGAAAAACCAAATTTCTAAACATTTAGAAAATTTTCTAAGTGTTAAGAGAATATGGTACTTTAGAACTTCTGAGCCAGCCTCCACGCAAGTGCAACCAGAATTTGCAAACATGGTTCCTGTTGTACCCCAAAATTTTCCCTCTCATTTCATCAACATTTCTCATCACAAGAATCTTGGAATTCAAGGTCAAGCTAGGGTTTGCTCTGCTCAAGACACCTCCTTGCACTGTTGACCTAAATTAGGGTTTGAGTTTGCACAGTGATGTTTTAACCTACAATGCCCAAATTGACTTTCATACTTCATATTGGACTCATAAGTTTGTCCATACCAAGTTTCAAACCTTGATTCAAATTTTTGCCCAGTCAATTGGACAGTTGACCTAGAAATCAACTATATTGGGGAAAAAGTCAACTGTGGCCAATTGACAGTCAAACCTCATGAATTTTGACCCACATCAACATTATGAACTCATATGAACCATTTGATCAAGTTTGGATCACAATTCCACAAGAAAATTGATCAGATCACCAAAAGGGCAAAATGGTCATTTTTAGGGTTTTGACTGTACAAAGGCAATTTTTGACTGTTTGACCTAACCAATGGCAAATCAAGCTCAACCATGCACTCAAGGACTCAATGATATTGTCTTGACCCATTCAACAAGTTCAAAAGATCTCAAATGCATAGGATTGACAGATTAATTTTTCAGTCAACTGATCAAAATTTAATTGTATACTGAAAAGTCAAACTTTGACTTTTTGGTCAAAATCAAGTGCCAAGGGTCATTTTTCATCAAGACATGTAAAATTATGAAACTTGTTCATCAAGAAACCCAAAAATGCAAATCAGGGTTTTAAATGGAAAAATTTTCATAACTTAGAAATTTTCTAAGTTATAAAAGTTTCTTATTTTTTCCTAACTTTGTCCATTTTTTCACCAAGATGCAAATAGATTCAAACAAAACTTATAACATGAAAGTTGTAGTCCATCAAAAATTCTACAACTTTGATTCACAAAGTTTTCTCAAAAGAAGCTTGGATCTCAAGTTATGATTTTTGGAACACGGGTACCTAAAACTTTTAACTTAGAGAAATTTTGCCCTAGTTTAGGCAGGATTTTGACCCATCTTCTTGGCCATTTTTCACATAGTTCCACTTGGAGTTTCAAGTTTCATTTCAAAGATGTATTATATTACATGTTGCAAGTTTTCCAAATTGTCCAAGAACTCCTAAAACACCTTTGTGGTTAGGGAGAATCGAATGCTTGAAGTTGGCATAAACTTACTTTGATCCATGGCCAATACATGTTCATACAACTTGCATTTTCGAACCAGCATGCTTTGTACTAGCTTGCAGGCCTATAAACCATTTTACACTCCTTAATTGAATGCAAATCCACTGAGCTAATGAGTTATCTTTTCCATTTGGGCATTGTACACAAAACTAATCCCTATTTGGAAAAAGGTACATTGCCATTTTTGAAAAGTTATACTTTATGTCAAACCAAGATCTTTGAAGCATGGGGCCATATCTCTGAGGCAAGATCAAATCCACAAATTGCAAGTATCAAGGGAAAAGTATGCAGCATACAAGATAGAGTTTACAGGCCTGTAATCACAAGTGACACATTCTTGCTTGAAAAAGAAGAAATTTGTCCAAATCCTCCCAACTCAAAAACCAGCCATAGTCAGCTGACACAAACATTACAAACAAGTTCCATACACCCTAACAAGCAAGAAGCACGAGCCCTTGACCCCTAAAACCTCCTTGTACACAAAATCTCCATTTTTCTGCAAAATAGGGCAAGCCCTGCAGAATCACCTCCATCTCCACTTTGCCTCGTGCGTTTTGCCTCAAATTTGTTCCAATACCTTCCATTCAACTCACCTAAACTATTCCAGACCACCATTGCCAACTGTAACTCCATTAACACACATTGCCATTTTTGTTTGGAAGCTTTGCAGGTTGAGTTCTGTAGCACGATTCAGGCTATTTCAAAACAAACTAAGCATTGGGAAAGCTTCATTAGACATCAGGCAAGCTCAAAAGAATCTCAAGCACCCTTGGAAGTTGCTGCATTGTCCAGCTCGAGCTCAACTAAAATAGGTATTTCATGAACTTCTATCTCTCTATTTAGGAATAGTTAGACTTAGGTTTGTGAATGAAAGATGTTGTATTCATAGCCCTGAAACCATACATGTACTTAGTTTTCATTTATATTAATCGTGCTAGGAGAGTTTCATCCACGAACTTTATGAAAAAACTAGGTTAATAATTAGGGCCATAGAAATTCTCTCTGGTCTTTGAGAGTTAGCTTAATTTTTTATATGGTTAGATTCGTTGTTTGATGCTCTACAAGTTTCATGTTATGAGTTTTGTCAAAAAAGCACAGAATCAGGAGATAGCAGTTTGTGTGGAAAACACGCGTTTTTGTTTGAACTGAGGAAGAAGATGAAGTTGGTTTTGAGTTGGGCCTGGATTTCTTTGCTTTTGACACCTCCCAGTTCACTTTCAGCACCCCCTGGCCCATTGCTTTGTATTTTCATTATTTTTGCATTTTTATTTTTTCTCTGACTTTGATATTTTATTTTCAAGCATACAAAATATTCTAAAAATATTTTCACATTTTTTTCCATTTATTAGATATTTTATTCTAATTTTTCCTAATGTAAACATGTTTAAATATTTTATATTCTTTTGTTAAAAACTTAAAAATAATACAAATAATACTTTTATTTTCATTGATTATTTTTATACACATTTGAAAATATTTTCTTGAAATATATATATTTTGTAAATAATTTATTTTATTTTTATACACACTTAATATGTTTAATATATATATATATATATATATATATATATATATATATATATATATATATATATATATATATATATATATATATATATATATATATATATATATATATATATATATATATATATATATATATATATATATATATATATATATATATATATATATATATATATATATATATATATATATATATATATATATATATATATATATATATATATATATATATTTATATATATATATATACTTTATTTTATTAAATAATTAGAGCAAAAAACACAAAAATAATACATTTTTATTTTATTAATATTTTATACTAAAAATACCTTTTTTCAATATACTTTTATTTTTTTGTACAAATTAATACATTATTGTACATAATAATAAATAATACTATTTATTTAAGAAATTAGGGTTTTTGCCCTAAAAAAACAAAAATAATTGAAATTGACTATTTATTTATTTACATTTCACAATTAAAAATACTTTTTACATACATAAAAACTTTTTTGCATAACACATTTTATCTAACATTTATTTATTGTATTTTATTTAATTATTGTACATTTAAATATTATGCATTATACATTCAATTTGGTTGTAATAATTTAGGATTTAATTTCTTGCAAAATAATCCCCAATTCAAATATGTACCCCCCTCCCTATATCATGTTGTAATAGTGTAGAATTTAAATTTTCGCACCTTTAAGCTTTCAATTATGCCATGATTAGACTTAGGATTTTGTATGCAAAAATCAAATTAACAAATAGTTTGACCTAATCCAAGATAAAAGTGCATGAAAAACAAACATAATACACACTTGTACCCCTAGGGTTACAATCCACTTGTTACCTTCAAAAATGGGCCATGGTATGCATGTCAAGTGCTTTAGCAAAACAAAAGCAAAACAAAAGATCATAGTCCCTCGATGACGCTATCTTGGTTGTCTAAACAAAATGATCAAGTCCCTTAAGAAAAATTGCCAAAAATACTTGACACCATTGCTATCATGGTCTATACGATGACCCACGCCTGTCCCGTTTAACATTCTAACACAAGGTTGTTCACCAAATACAATGGTGAAACAACACTGTTAAAAGGGTTAAAAACATAAGAAAGATCTTTGAGTAAAATAGGGTAGACAACTCTTAGTTACTTGATCAAAACTTACAAAAACATCCTTGCTATTTTCAAAACACACTTCACAACACAATTTCAAAACCCTACTTTCAAATATTGAAAACTTTTCAAAAGACAAAAACACATTTGTATACATTCAAACAAGAATCATTACAAAGGTTTCCACAACGATGGCCTCTTTTAAAAACATCTTTCAAAACCACACACCAAGCACCATTTCAAACAATTGAAGAGCACCATTTCAAACAATTGAAAAACAAAGCAAGTGATCTAAGCAAGTAACTAAGAGCCCATGGATAACCATGGATAGAAAGGGTGCTAATACCTTCCCTTTCTATAATCTACTCCCTGAACCCAAGAAAACATCTCAAAGGTCTTTCCTGTTCTTTTTGACCTTTCCTAAGGATAAAATAAAAAGTCGGTGGCGACTCTTGCTAAACCAAAACATTTGTGAACACAAACGCAAAATCTCAAAGTTAGTTCTCCCACCGTATCACAGAACTGGCGACTCTGCTGGGAATAACTTTAAAAGTGGAGTAACCTTAGGGCTTAGATCACCCTTTGCATGATTATATTGTTTGCTTTGATTGCTTTACATTTTGGATCTCTTGTTTGGGCTTGAAATCCTCTACCCGGATTTGGGAAACATTCATAGGTAAATAGCAATATATTATGGAAACTGTGCGGGGTATACCGACATGGTTGAAGCAATAGCTATATTAGTGCGACATATTTGTGAGTACCGGTAGCCTTTGAGTCAATCAAAGAGAATACGGGGCCGTTGAGTGATGTCATAAAGCACTAGTGAACTCTTAGAACCTTACTTGACCATCTTGGCCTTTTTTAGGGGTAGTGAGATGACCGGCTTTGGTGCAGCCCGAAGTTGGTAGATACTCGATACTACACTCATTTAGGGTTGTTTTCTTGGAATATTTTGGTCGCTAGTTAAGTGGCTAAACCAAAACAGTGAACATAGAAAATAATCCAGTGATATTGAGTTCCTTAGAACCCGGTTACTATTTATAGGACAAGTTTGAGCCAACTAAACTCAAGAGGGTATTTACCTATGAAACCCCATGCAAGCCTAAAACTAGGGTTTTTGTGTGACTTGCTTGTACATGTGCTTGTGCATACATCATGAACATCATAAAGCATTATATGCATCCACTAACCATTTCAAGGGTTTGGATCTTCATCTTTGTTCTTGTTTTGTTGGTCATGGAATCTCTTCGCAGGAAAACAATTCAAGTCAACCTTGTGAGAATCCCTCCTCAACTCAAGGAGCTTACTTCCAGGATTCCAGAGAATTCTCTCTTCAGTGAAAGACATGGTAGACTTCTCAACTTAGTCAACTCCAACATTGAAAAAGACATGGTGAAAGTCCTCTTCCAGTTTTTTTATCCCCCTACACCACTGTTTCACATTCCCTGATTACCAGTTGGTGCCTACTTTGGAGGAATTTTCTCAACTCTTGAGAATTCCTATTCTTAATCAACTACCCTACAACGGTACGGAAAAAGAACCAAAGCCTGAAGATGTTGCTCAAGCATTACACTTGCAACCATCTGACATCAAGGGGCATTGGGAAACCAGAAGTGGTGTCAAGGGTTTCTTGGCAAAGTTTCTGTTGAGAAGGCACAAGACTGCTGGAATTCTCTTGATCTACAAGCCTTTGAAGAGGTTGTGGCACTCCTTATCTATGGATTGGTCTTGTTCCCAAACCCTTACCAACTTATAGATGTGAATGTTGTCAAGATTTTCATTTCCAGGAATCCTATACCCACATTGCTTGGGGACATCCTACACTCATTTTACACACGAACAATGGAGAAAAGAGGTGTTCTCATGTGTTGTACCTCTCTCCAAGCAAGGTGGTTTATTTCTCACCTTCCACAATCAGTTTTGAAGAATGAGCAGGGTTTAAGGTGGTTGATGTGCGATTGACCTGATGTGTCTAACGGTATCTTAACTGCAAGTGCACAGTCTATCGCGGTAGTAATAAAAGGATGTCGAACCCACAGGGACTTCGTAATCACTCTAGTGTTTTAAACAGGTTAGTTTAGCTAAGGCGGAAATTGTCACGTTTGGGTTTTTTTAGGAGTTTAAAACTAAAGGGGAAACTAAATTCAACTAAAAGAATTATAATATTAAAGTGGCCAGAGTGTAATGTTTTGAACCTAAGCGAATTAAATTGTACCTAAGCATATAAAAGCATTCAACTTAAATTGTTCTGTAGTATTTATCAGTTTAAAAACCCTTGATTCACACTCTCGTGGTCTTACCTCGGATCATACTCCTAAAGCCAAATGTCTGCTCTCGCTAGCCCATAAGTGTTTAAAAAGCATCTTTTTGAAAACTAAATAAATCTAATCTGTTTTAAAGCGCTCTCGCTGTATTTAAATCGAATGCCTAACTTTAGCTATCCGGTTGAAACCTCACACTCTCGTGGTCTTGATTTCTCCCTATTTCACTTTCCTTACTCTCGTAACAAAAAGCTTTAATTTAATTATAAAAAGTCACGGCCAGAAATTAAGTTAATTGCAGTTTTAGCTTAGAAATACATTAATCCATCCGGTTATTTCATCACACCCCAACTACAGGTGTTTAGCTACTCATAATACTCTGAATTAAAAAGCAAGAAATAAAATCGAAAAACAATAACACATGCATTATAATTAAAGAATAGAAATTTAACATAAATAAATTTGCAATTATATCAAATACAATAAAAACCTGAAAAGTAATAATATCCTAGATCCTTCTTCCACAAGCCGGCAAGATTGGAACGTCGGAATGGAAATTAAAATTGAACGAAGTGCGAAAATAGAATCGAGATTAAAATCGGCAGAGCTTCCGCAAGGTTTTTGTGAACTTAACTCTCCCCCTTTTTCTTTTTAAGTCTAAGCTATTTATAGAAAATAAAATACGGTTGGAATTATATTTCAGTTGCTAGATTCTTGGCTTGCTGAGAAAAATAAGGAGAAAGTGGCCTTGGAAGTTGGAGAAAAATTAGGCACGTATGCATGCTTTGCTTGACCACGTCCTGTTACTTGACCACGTCCAAAATAGCTGTAATAAGCGTTGTTACAGTCGTAGCTGCTTCGTTACGTACAGTTTTCATAAGATAGCGCGTTACGGTCGTGGCAAGGGCGTGACGACCGTCACACTCTTCTGAAGCGCCTTACGGTCGTGGCAAGGGCGTGACGACCGTCACACTCTTCTGAAGCGCCTTACGGTCGTGGCAAGGGCGTGACGACCGTAATAGCAACAATTATGGAATTTTTTGACAGTTTTATCTTTTCTCTTCTGGTCTTGGCTGCAATCTCGCACATTTCACGTCTCTTTCTAGTTTGAGCTGAGATATGTTGTACCTGCATAAAATCATACAAAACTCAGAATATTCGAGAGTTAATCGGGTCAATATGATATAAAGCGGATTAATTTTATGGTAAATATATGATAGGATTTCTCGTTATCAAATCCTCCCATACTTAAACCTTTGCTTGTCCTCAAGCAAATAGTCGTAAAAATCGGACAAGTGTTCGTCACGCGCACATGCATGACATACCTTTTATTTTCGAGATAAAACACATGAAACTAATCGTCAGTCGGCCGGTACTTGAGTAAAACGTCATTGATGTGCCAATGACACAATTTAGTCGCGTATTTCCACTTTAACAAACCGCTTAATCTCTACGTCACATTTCGACCTCGATCTTCTCGTGCTTTTTTCGCCCGGCTTTGTTCTGGCGCAATCACATTAAGCCCTTTGTCTTTGCACGCACGTAGTGGAGTAGCCGGTTAGTGACTTTGATCCTATTTTTGTCGCAGGGTCTGGTACACGGATGTGGTTACCCTGGATTTTTTTCCAAATTAGAGGTTGCGGGGGATCGAGCCGTAGCACGCCCTACCAAGTTCAGAACCAGATACCTCTGAACCAACCAACAATGGACTTCTTCTCTTATACTTATGTCTCGTATGCGATCTTTGTCTTTTGGCACAAGATTTTCTTTGTTTAGCATCGAGATGAGAAGGGTGTTTCATTGATTAGGCATCAAACACTTATATTCATCGGCTCCCCACGTGGTTTGTGTCCAGACGGTGCTGACTGCTAGTATAAACTACTAGGGGTTACTTCAGAACTTAAAAATCGAGGTGTACATATAACGTTTTGTTTAGACGGGTTGCATAAGTAGGATGTTAGCGGTGTCATATTCGTATTGATTTTGTTTACTCATTCTCGTCTTCTTAACTAGGTTTCCGCTTTAAGTTAGGTATGTCGAGCTATGCGAGCAGAGAATTTTTTTGGTATGGCTTAAAATACGGGGAAAACTTGAAAAACTTGAAAATATCATAGAGTTACCATAAATTTACTACAACATGAAGAAAATATAACATCTCTCCCAAACTATATCAGACATTGTCTCAATGTCATGATATATGGCAGGAAGGATTACAAAAAGAAAAACGGACAGAAAGGTAAATGAATGGAATACAGAAACAAAAACAAAAGAAAACTACTGGTGGCCTCTGCCTTTGCTTCGGGTGCGGGAGCGTCGAGTAGGTGTAGCCTCGAGGTAGGTATCATGCGAGCCAAGAGCGGTGACGTCCATGCGTAAGGCGTTTAGCTCGGAGAAAACCTCGTCCAACTTCTCGTTGACGTTGCGCTGGCCGCTCAGGATTTGGACGTTTTGCGCATGTAGAGTGTCATACTGCTCCTGATGCTTCCTTTCAAGAGCTACAACCATCTGATTTTGCTGATGGAGGGCTCTGAGGATGTCCTCCATAGTAAAAGGAGGTGGTGCAGAAGAGGACTCAGGAATGTCAGGAGCAGGTGTTTCACGGTCCAATTCCTCCTGGATCTCGTCAGTTGGAGCATCTGGTTAGGCATCGTGCACGGGAGCATGGCCGTCAGGGGCATCAAATAGCCAATTGGCTCGGTTATGCAGATCGATACGGTCCCTGCAAGGCAGAACAATGTTAGAATAAACAACATTACCGATCACTGGATTGAACCGACCGTCGTCCCGTTGGTGAATGAGATGAGAAGATTTGCAATGGTCTAATGTAAGCAAGACCGGTGCTCTGGAGGGAAGATGGACAAGGGTGTCGGCATGATTCAGAGCCAATGCAATAGAAGTGACAAGCCCTCCGAAATAAAAGGGTTTGCCGCCGCGAGTGCAAATAGAATGAATATGGGCCAAGATGAATGGTGCGACGTTGATTTTCTAATTGGTAAACGCACAGTGCATGAAGAACAGCTCTTTGGAGTTAAGCTTGTGGTTACTATCCCTTGCGAAAATGATGTTGCACAGAATGCGATGGAACTATCGAATGGCGGGGTTATGGATTTGTGTGGCGTTGAGGTGATCGTAGGAGTTAGCACGATTGTTGGTTAGGCTATGCCAAAGGTTAAAGGATTCCTCATGGAAGGTGTCAGGTACACGGAGGTGAGCGCCTTCATCAGTATAGAAGTCGAGTAATCTACTGAATGCATTTTGAGAGAAGTCGTATTTGGTTCCGAAAATGCGAAATCGTACCGCACCGGTGAGTTGATTTGTTGGACCATTGGGGGTGATGTAACAGAAGGAACTGAGAAACTCGAGAGTGAGATTCTCATACGTGGGTTTGGTCTGGCTACAGAGGGTCCAAAGGTTGACATTCTGTAGGAGTTGTTGGACACTTTGAAGTAATCCGAGGTCCCTGAGGAAGTCAATGTCGACGTACCTAGTGGGATGGAGGCCGCGGCGTTGGAACTTCAAGAACTTCGTGCACTGGGTTTCGCCTTGTTCACCATCGCGTAAGTAAATGCCAGGGATTTGTTGGTTTATGTTTGCCATATTTGAATGCTAAAGTGTTAGAGAGAGTGGGTTTGGGTTGTGGGATGGAATGTGTGAGGGATTGGTTTATGGGGTGTATATATGATGGAGAAAGGTAATGGGAAGATTGAAATTTAATGGTGAGTTAATTGGTGTGAGTGGGGATTGATGGAGGTAGTGGGACGGTTTTGAAGTAGTGGAGGAAGAGGGAAAGGTTGCAGAAGAAGAGCTTCTATCTGCTACAGGGGTTACTGATATAACCCGTGTTACGTTCGTAACACAGGCATGATGGTCGTAACGCGCTAAAAGGCGTGTGGCGATCGTAAGGGGGTTGTGACGGTCGTAACAGCTGCAAAATGTGCAATTTTAAGCAGACAGTTCTGCACCAAGTCTGTAACGTTCTATCTCTACACAGAGGCATTTCAATAGCAATATATATTCAATGGGATACCAAGCAAATGCAAGCATATATATTCCAAAACATAACACCATCCATCGATAAGAGCAAAGCCCGCAATTTATAGAAAGCATTATAATTTGCGCAGAGGAAACTAGCAAATGAGTATTTAATGACTGAAACTGTGATTTTGCAAATTTGCTTGTTCAACACCAGAAACTCAAAAACTACATATGGTAAATTTGTTCTAAATTTAAAACGAAACTGAAAATATTGCAAAAATGGGAAACTTCCTAGAAACAAAACGAAATGAGATATAAAACTGGAGCTGCCATTTGTGAATTCATCCAAGCTTTGCTTTTATGTCTTCGAGTGAATTATGAATGTGATAAAATTGCTCCACGGTTATATCAGTTAATCCCACTATCTCCAGACGCATGCTTTTTATTTCATCTTTAATTCCATTAATGTTAGTCTGGTAGGTATCAAGTGTGGTAACAATTTTATTAAGACTATCATGGTAATCCTTCTTGGTTGTTTCAGAGGCTTCATGGGCCTCGGCCATGTTGAAGTTTTCGTAGTACCCAGGAGGAGTCTCAGGGTCACCAATGTCAGACATAACATCATCATAAATTTGATAGTCTTGTGGTGTCTCAGGTGTAGGAGGGTGGTCCGGTGGGTTTAGCTCATAAAGCCAGTTATCACGGTTGTGGACACTTACTTTGTTATGGTTTGGAAGGGTGAATAGGTTTACAACTTCCTCTCTTATCAAGTACTCATAAGGTGGGTAATCATGATTTGCTATCATACGGCGGTCAAAGCAAAAAGCAATATTCATGGGACGAATCGTACCAAAATGTGGGCACCTATTCAGCTGGTGTCTGAGGCCGAGGGCATGTGCAATCATTGTGATCAGGACACCTATGATGATTGGTTCATCAGGGTTATCGATAATGCGGAAAAAGGTTTGCATTAGAAATGGCACGGCATTAACGGGGTGGCCTTGGTGCATACAATATAGTAGGAATATCTCGTCCTTAGACACTGCAGTACGGTTCTCCTCTTTCCCGAATACAGTGTGGGCTAGGATCTTATGGAAGTAGCGGATGGCAGGGTTATGTATCTCATCATTATCCATATTATCCGTGTCAGGGTGATAATTACCAGTTAAAGTCCCCCAAAAGTAATCTAGCTCAATGTCCATTAGTTCAACCTGGGTAGTAGAATAAGCAAAAGGGCCTCTAGGGAATCCTAACAGGTCAGCTAGTTCCTTATGATTTTAAATAAACTCAATGCCAAAGAGACGGAAACTTGTGAATCCTTTTCGGGTCCCTTTTCCATGTTCGGGTATATGGACTAGTGAGCTGAGAAATTCAAGGGTGAGCTCACGGTAGGTGGCAAACCTAGTCTTAATGTGGGCTTTTTCCCACCCCAGCTGGTTAAACAAGTACAAAACACTATCCAATATACCTAAAGCATTCATAGTGGGTTCATCATAATAAAGTGTTAAACCGATGTTTCTTTTTGATAATTCCTCGAATTTTCTCTTTTGGTTTATACCCCTAAAGGTGGTTTCCAAGAAATTATGTGGCTTTGGTTCCATGGTTATTGTTAGGGAAACAAGTCAGAAGAGAAGGTAGAAGAGAAACAAAAACTTTTCAGAAATCCTGTGGCAGTTAAAATTAATTTGAAATGAGCAGCAATTTTATAGAAATTAGAACAAAAGAAAAAAAAATTTAAATGGGAATAAATGCAAAAACGGAATGTATAATAAATAAATAAATAAAAACAAATAACAATTAACAAATAGGTGGGTTGCCTCCCACTTAGCACTTTGTTTAACGTCATAAGCCTGACGAACAGGAGTGCAAGCACTCATGGTGGTTCTCTCGAGGATGACTCCTCGGTTGAACTTTTAGTAGTTTTCATTTTCCATGGCCACTTATCAAGCCATCTCACATATCCCTCACCTTTTCTTTTCTTTCTTTTGTGGGGTGGTTCATGTTAGAACAAAGTTTAAATCTACTACCCTAAGTCTAAGTTTTGATGATAACAAAATGCTAAGATACATTAATTGTATGATTCATGTAAGACACATATGCTATCTAAAAATTACATTCTGTTTTACAGAAACTCTGATGGGTATCAGCATGAGAACATCCTCATCAGCATCAGAAAATTGGATATCAACATCAGCATCAGAAGATGTTATATCAGATACCAGAATCAGAAGATCAACTTGCGCTTATGCTGAAGCTTGATGAACAGATCTGCGCTTAACCATCTGAACTCTGATCAAGACAACAACAGTTCATCAGCACCTAAGCAGCGTCAGAATGAGCCAAAGCCAGAACACGCTCAAGTGGTAATGGTACTGTGCATTCAAGATGATTTATTACCAACGGCATCATTCCAGACAAGATCTGCTTAATAAGGAAAGAATGTTATTGGCATTGAAACAGAATTATTACTCCAACATACACTATTTCCAATGCTATATAAACAAGTCAATGAAGATTGAATTGGCTAATGCTCTACAATAATCTACACGCCAAAAAGCTATTCATCATCTTCCTTACTCTCAGTTTGCTAGAAGCTCTCAATTCCTTACTCAATTATTTTAGCAATCTAGTTCTCATAAGCTTAAGTTGTGTAGTATCACAGTTGTGATAAACCGTTTTTGTAGAAAACATTCACACACCTAGATTTCAATTCTTTGTAAGAAAGTATTTCCTTGAGAAACCGGTTTGTGGTTTGACTCAAGAAGGCTTTAGAAGTTGTTAAAGCAGTTGTAATATTCAGTTGAATATAGTGGATTAAGACCTCGTTGGAGAGAGGCGAAATCACCTTGACGGGTGGACTGGAGTAGTTTGAGATCAAACGAACCAGGATAAAAATATCGTGTTGATTGCAATTGATTTCCAGTTTTTACAATTCAACCCCCCTTCTTGTGTTTTTCACTTCTTCAATTGGCATCAGAGCGCCTGGTTCTGAGCTAAAGCACTTAACCGTGTCAGTACAAGATCCAGCGTCAGAAAAACACAATGGCAGGAACTTATCAACACACCAGCAATGACAACAATGAAGACAGAGACAGATTCAGCGGCAAACCTCCAGTCTTTGATGGAGAAAATTTTGATTACTGGAAAGACAGAATTGAAAGCTTCTTTCTGGCACATGATGCTGATCTGTGGGACATGGTGACAGATGGATACACGCACCCTGTGAATGCAAGCGGTCATAAGATTGATAGGAAAGCAATGTCTGACCAACAAAAGCGTGACTTCAAAAATCACCACAAGGCCAGAACCATTCTTCTCAGCGCCATCTCTTACGCTGAATATGAAAAGATCTATAACAGAGACACAACAAAGAACATGTTTGACTCACTCAGAATGACGCATGAAGGCAACATTCAGGTCAAAGAAACTAAAGCTCTTGCGCTCATTCAGAAGTATGAGGCATTCAAAATGTAAGAAAGTGAATCCATTGAAACAATGTTCTCAAGATTCCAAATTTTGGTGGCTGGTCTCAAGGTTCTGGATAAAGGATACTCTACTGCTGATCACGTCAAGAAGATCATCAGAAGCTTACCAAAGCAGTGGAGGCCAATGGTTACAGCTCTGAAGCTAGCAAAAGATCTCAACAAAATTTCTCTGGAGGAACTTATCAGCTCCCTCAGAAGTCATGAGATAGAGCTAGAAGCTGATGAACCTCAGAAGCAAGGTAAGCCTCTAGCATTAAAATCTAACAAAAAATATGAGTCTAAAGTTTTGCAGGCAGTTGAAGAAACATCTGATGGATCCTCATCAGAAGAAGACGAACTTTCTCTCCTCTCTAGAAGAGTGAACCAACTGTGGAAGCAGAGGCAAAGGAAGTTCAGGAATCCCAAAAGATCTGATCAGAATGAGTCTTCTTCTAGATACAGAAGGACAGATTCTTCCTCTGGATACAGAAGATCTGAAGGCTCCTCAGGAAGCAGAAAGCCAAACACCAAGGACATCATCTGCTATGAGTGCAATGAGCAAGGACACTACAAGAGTGACTGCCCAAAGCTTCAGAGGGAAAAGCCCAAAAATAAGTTTGGAAGAGAAAAGAAGAAAAGTCTCATGGCTACATGGGATGACTCTGACTCGTCTGAAGCTGACTCAGAATCAGATGATGAGAGAGCAAACATAGCTCTCATGGCCAACATTTCAGAAGACAGTGAAGCTTCTGAATCAGACTCAGAATCAGATACTGAAGAGGTATTTCCTGACTTTGCAATTAATTTTACTAAGGCTGAACTTGCTGAAAGCCTTAACGAAATTCTGGAAAGGTACCAGCAGATTAGAGTTAAATTCAGAAACCTGAAAAGGAATCTTGAATCTGACTCTGATAAGACTGAGAGTCTTAAATTGGAAAATTCTGAGCTGAGAAATAAAATTTCAAAATTAGAAAACATTTTACAAAACTCTCAGAAGGAACCAATTTCTGAAACTCCCAGCAGCGCTGATAAGATCATCAAGGAGTATGATCACAGTTTCCAGAAGTTCCTTGCTAAAAGCATAGATAGAAGAAAAATGGCTTCAATGATCTATGGAGTTAGCAGAAACGGCAGGAAGGGAATAGGATACCAAGGTAAGGTTCCTACACCAAAGAATGCCATGGATTTGACCATTAAACACACTCCTCTGAACTCACATTTTGTGTATGGTCACACACATGATATTAAATACACTAGCAGTAAGTATTCTGTGAAACCAAAATTCAACCAGAGTTTTGGCAAATCTAACAAATCAGGACCCAAGAAAATCTGGGTACCTAAGGATAAAATAATACATGTTGCAGATATCTTTAGCAGCAAATCAGAAACACCAGTCATGGTACCTCGACTCTGGCTGCTCGCGACACATGACGGGAAGAAGGCATATGTTCCAAAGCCTGGAACTTAAGCCTGGAGGCCACGTTGGCTTTGGAGGCAATCAGAGGGGAAAGATCATTGGCTCTGGAACTGTAGGTAATGGAAATCTTCCCTCTATAAATAATGTTCTGCTAGTAGATGGATTAATGCATAATCTGTTATCCATAAGTCAATTAAGTGATAACGGTTATGATATAATCTTTAATCAAAAATCATGTAAAGCTGTTAGTCAGAAAGATGGGACTATCCTGTTTAATGGAAAGAGGAAAAACAACATCTATAAAATCAAACTTTCTGAACTGAAAAGTCAGAATGTAAAGTGTCATCTGTATGTTAACAACGAGCAGTGGATCTGGCACAGAAGATTGGGGCATGTTAGTATGAGAAGAATATCTCAGATTAACAAACTCAATCTGGTCAGAGGACTTCCTAATTTGAAGTTCAATTCAGATGCTCTGTGTGAAGCATGTCAGAAAGGCAAGTTTGCACAACCTTCTTTCAAATCTAAAAATGTTGTTTCTACCTCTAAGCCATTAGAACTTCTGCACATTGACTTATTTGGACCAGTTAAAACTGCTTCAGTCAGTGGCACGAAGTATGGGTTAGTAATCGTAGATGACTATAGCAGATGGACATGGGTAAAGTTCTTAAGACACAAGGACGAGTCACACTCTGTGTTTGTTACCTTCTGTAACCAAGTTCAGAATGAAAAGGATCTTAGAATCGTTAAAGTCAGAAGTGATCATGGTGGAGAGTTTGAAAACAAAAATTTTGAGTCATTCTTTAATGACAGAGGCATTCTGCATGATTTCTCTTGTCCTAGAACTCCCCAACAAAATGGAGTTGTAGAACGAAAGAACAGAACATTGCAAGAAATGGCCAGAACCATGATCAATGAGACAAACGTTGCTAAGATCTTCTGGGCAGAGGCAATAAACACAGCGTGCTACATTCAGAATAGAATCTCAATAAGACATATTCTGGAAAAGACTCCATATGAATTGTGGAAGAACAGAAAGCCCAACATTTCATATTTTCATCCATTTGGATGTACTTGTTTTATGTTAAATACAAAGAATTATTTGAACAAGTTTGACTCTAAAGCACAGAAGTGTATTATGTTAGGATACTCTGAACACTCTAGAGGGTACAGAGTATACAATACAGAAACACAGATTGTGGAAGAATCAATCAGTGTTCGTTTTGATGATAAGCTTGACTCTGAAAAGTCAAAGCAAAATGAAGTTTTTGTAGGTATGGAAATTGAATTTACAGGTTCTGAAGACAAGTCATCAGAAGCTCTCAACACAGACACTCCTTCAACATCTGAAAGGAGCACTGCTAGCAATCCTACAACAGCTGCTGATCAACCTCAGAAGAGACTACCCAGAAGCAGCTTGGATCACCCAGAAGAAACTATCTTAGGAAGAAAGGAAGATCCAATCAGAATAAGAGCCAGCTTCAGAAACTCTGAAGAATCCCTCATGGGACTTGTGTCTCTGATTGAACCTTCTTCTATTGATGAAGCACTTCTGGACAACGACTGGATTCTAGCAATGCAAGAAGAGCTGAATCAATTCACCAGAAATGACGTATGGGATCTTGTTCCCGGACCAAAAGGATTCAACGTCATTGGAACAAGATGGGTGTTCAGAAACAAGCTAAATGAACAAGGTGAAGTTATCAGAAACAAAGCACGACTGGTAACATAAGGTTATAGTCAGCAAGAGGGGATAGACTACACGGAAACCTTTGCTCCAGTCGCCAGGTTAGAATCTATCAGACTTTTAATTTCATTTGCTGTTAATAGAGGCATCACTCTGTATCAGATGGATGTCAAGAGTGCATTCTTAAATGGTTATATAGAAGAAGAGGTTTATGTGCACCAACCCCCTGGTTTTGAAAGTACAAAAAAACCCAGAATATGTTTTCAAACTAAAGAAGTCACTATATGGTCTGAAACAAGCTCCCAGAGCTTGGTATGAAAGACTAAGTAAGTTTCTGTTAGAAAATGAATTCACCAGAGGGAAGGTGGACACTACCTTATTCTGTAAGTCAGTTAAGAATGACATCTTAGTCTGTCAAATTTATGTTGATGATATTATTTTTGGATCCACTAATCCTTCTCTTGGAAGAAAATTTGCTAAGTGTATGCAGGCAGAATTTGAGATGAGCCTCATGGGGGAACTGAAATTCTTTCTAGGAATTCAGATCAATCAAACTCCAGAGGGAACTTACATTCATCAGAGCAAATATGTCAGAGATCTTCTGAAGAAATTTGACTTCTCAGAATGTAAGCCATCAAAGATTCCAATGCATCCCACGTGCATTCTGGAAAGAGAAGAGGTAAGCAAAAAGGTAGAACAAAAGGTCTACAGAGGTATGATTGGTTCTCTCCTTTATCTGACGGCTTCAAGGCCTGATATATTATTCAGCGTATGTATTTGTGCTAGATTCCAATCAGATCCTAGAGAATCTCACTTAACAGCTGTTAAGCGAATTTTCAAGTATCTGAAAGGTACTACTAATCTGGGTCTATTTTATAGAAAATCTAGTGATTACAGCTTAGTAGGCTACTGCGATGCTGACTTTGCTGGAGACAGAGTAGAGCGTAAAAGTACTTCTGGAAGCTGCCAGTTTCTGGGAGAAAATCTGATCTCTTGGTCCAGCAAAAGGCAATCCACAATTGCGCTATCAACAGTAGAAGTTGAGTACATAGCAGCAGCAGGATGTAGCACACAAATGCTCTGGATGAAAAGTCAGCTTGAAGACTTCCAGATTTTTGAGAGTAACATCCCTATACTCTGTGACAATACTTCTGCTATTTGCTTAAGTAAAAATCCTATTTTGCATTCTAGGGCTAAGCATATAGAAATAAAACATCACTTCATTAGGGACTATATTCAGAAAGGAATTTTGAACTTAAAATTTATTGATACAGACCATCAATGGGCTGATATCTTCACTAAACCTCTTTTTGAAGATAGATTCAATTTCATTCTGAAACATCTCAGCATGAAATTATGCCCAGAATGAAAATGTTTTAATTCTATATATTAACCTTCAGAATGTATTTGTTTTACTGTGAACTTCTGATCAATCTCCTTTCAGAAAGATAGACATGCAGATTGCATCAGATTCTATTCTTAAAGATCTGAGCGTTTCGGCTCAAGGATAGACGTGTTGCTCACTAAATCAAACAAGTGTCATCCAATCATCAGCAAATCTCTAAAGCAGAATGCGTGCACGCTTCTGAGAAGGCAAAACGCTGATTGGGTGCATTGAGACACATGTCTGGTAACCGTTTCAAGTATCTTTCTCAAATCCCCCAAAATCAGCAAGCATTAAATGCACGTAATCATGTTTTAAAATGTAATCATGAATTATTTCTCTTTCTTGAAACTGTTTACGTTTTCAAAACATATTTTGAAATCTATTTAAGCGCATTAACATCATTCATTAATCTTTTACCGTTTCTTACAATCTTACAAATATTTTCTGCATTTTCCTTGTGTGTTCATCTCTCTCAAAAGAAACCCATTTTTCTAGTTTTCTCATAAAACCCTAAGTGTGAACATGGCAAGCTCTAGCAATGTTTCTGCAGGCTCTCAGAAGGAGGCTTCATCTGAACAATACCAAGTTCCCTTCAGAACACTCCTTACACCAGTGAAGAATTTGGAAGTGCTGTCTGAACTAATTGTTGATTTCTCCAGTCTGAAAGAAAATGGATTCGATTTGACAGAAGAAGTTAGGGCACAAGGATGGGAGAGATATTTTGATAGGTTGGTGGGACCAACATTCCCAGTATTGGTCAAGGAGTTCTAGATTCATGCGTACTCATCAACACATCAAGTTACCTCCTACATAACGGGAACGAAGATTGTGATCACTGAGGATCACATTGCAAGATTGATTGGATACAGTGGTGGCGGTATCTGCTGTATAGACATGGCTGAAAGATGCTCTGACGTTGCTGTCATTGCAAGGCAGATTTTCACCCATGGGGTTCCCAGCAGCAAAATTAGAGACTTAAAGGATCAGGACAGAATATGGGCGAAGATTATTCTGGGGTGCTTTAATCACAGGAAGCCCACAAGCTCTCCTGATTATATAAATATAGATCAGCAGTTTCTGATCTATTTTATTAATCAGAAGGTAAATATTAACTTGGCTCATCTTCTGTTTAATCACCTCAGGACCAGCGTCAAGGAGACAAGGGAAGAAGAAAGGACAAAAATGGATTGGATACCCTTTGGCAGGTTAATATCAGATATTCTGACTGAGAATAGGCTGATAGAACACCTTACAGAAGCTCAGGAATTAAGTTCTATTGAACCTACTGTTGGCAAGCCTCTAAACGCCAAGAATCTGAAGAAAATGAAACTGATAGAGAATATCAGAAAGGAGCCCAGCGTCACTCCTCTTGCTGACATCACCAGCAGAAGAGTCCCTCTGGACGAATTTCCACTGTTTTCTGAGATTGAATCTAAACCAGTAGTTGTTCTCAGATACTTGGACGCTTGCAAGGCTGATGGTACAGATCCCAAACTGAATATTAAAGATCTGCACCAACAACATCCAGAAGTTACTGTGAAGAAGACGAAGAAAAGAAAGGCCACTTCAGAAGGACCATCCCAGCAGACCCCTAAGAAGAGAGGTAATCTATCTGCTGCTAATGTTTTAAATTCTTCTGCTATTCCAACATCAATCCCAACCCCAGCTTCACATGAACTTCCAATCCCCATACTATCTATTGATGAAACCGAACCAGAGGATGACCCTTATGAGTCACTGACTCTCAGGAGATCCCGCACCAAAAATCCAAAACCCACAACATCAACAGAATCAGAACTTGACAAAGTTCTGTCTGAAATTGATCAACGTGTTTCCGCTCACCTCTCAGAAAATCCGAACACTCAACCAGAGATTGTCCACTCTCCTCAACCAGAACATACTCTCTCACCCATACCAGAAGAACCACAAATTCCACAACAACCAGAAATTCCACCTCCTTCTCCATAACCAGCAATTCCTCCTCCCTCTCTCCAACAAGAACCTCATCCACCCTCACCTCAACCATCACCTCCACAACCTGAGTTTCATCATTCTGAAACTCCATCACCTGAACCTCATTCTCCTCAATCCTCTGAGCCACAAACATTGGCAATTCAGATGCCATGTGGTACAACTATAAACATACCCCAGCTTCCATCCTCGCCAGAAACTACCCCTCCAAACACTCCAAACAGTCCAATTATCATCTCTGATTCTCCCACTCCATCTCCCAAACAAACTATTGAAGACCACAGCAGGACCTTCATTGATTTAACAATCCTTGACCGTCTTGCTGACCTTAAACACAAAATAGCCATTCCCAAACCAAAACAGCTAGATGTTGGCTCTGGCATTATGAATTTTGAAACAGGCTTGCAGCAGTGGATTGCTTCTCTAAAGCAAGTTTACCCTGGAATGATTGATCCTGCTGTCTTAGACCAACTCTGGACACGTTTCAGAATGTGGGTACGCGCTGAAGCCCTCAAATTGCAAGACATCAATTATGAGCAGGCACAACAGAACTTCAGCAAGCTGCTGAAGGAAGTTGGAAGTCAGCTGCTGAAGGAAGAAGTGCTCCTTCTGGATAGTGAGCCATGGTCTGAGAAGCGTCCAGATTCAAAAGTGCAGCTAGAAGAGGATCATACAACTTAAGCTGAAGAGGTTAGTCAAGCTGAAGATGTTGCATAAAGCTCTCAGAAGCTCCCTGCTTCTGACGTTTCTCAAGTTGCCTTGGACAGGCAGACTCTGGAAGAGCTGAAGCTGAATGATATTCGTCTGCAGCAAAGAATGGATGAAAATGATCAGAAGATGAAGGAAAGGATGGATGTGCAAGACAGCAAGATAGATACAGTAGTCAGCATGGTGCACAAGCAGAATGAGACTGCTGATCAGATTAAGACAATGCTAGAGACTCTGTTCACACGCAGTTTTTCATTCATGATATTTTCATTATTTTCTTTGCATATCATCTGTACTGTTTGTCTGGCTCTGAATTTAATATAACAAGTTTTTCTGCTCTGATCATTTTAGCTTATATCACTTACACTTTTTGATTGCTGACAAAAAGGGGGAGAACAAGAATGATAGTTTTCAATAACGGATTACTGAGACAAAAAGTCTCAAACATTCTAACACTCTGATATACTTGAATGTTTTCTGTTTTTGCATAAGTCTACAGGTACAAGAAGTTAATCACCTCTGATACACTGAAGCTCGAAGCTCTGATATTCTGATCTGAAGCTCTGATATTCTGATGTTCAAAGAAAGTCAATAAAGATCTGATCCTGAAGAACTCTTGGAATTAAAAAGGGGAAGTAAAAAATTCAGGGGGAGTATCTCCGATCTCAACTCTGATATCTCTTTATCCCTTATCTTTGATAAATTCCTAATTTATTCTGATACAACTTATTATTCAGTTATCTCTGATACTTTTCACGCTAATTTTCAATTAAAAAATATCTAGTTTTTGTCATCATCAAAAAGGGGGAGATTGTTAGAACAAAGTTTGAATCTACTACCCTAAGTCTAAGTTTTGATGATAACAAAATGCAAAGATACATTAATTGTATGATTCATGTAAGACACATATGCTATCTAAAAATTACATTCTGTTTTACAGAAACTCTGATGGGTATCAGCATGAGAACATCCTCATCAGCATCAGAAAATTGGATATCAACATCAGCATCAGAAAATTGGATATCAACATCAGCATCAGAAGATGTTATATCAGATACCAGAATCAGAAGATCAACTTGTGCTTATGCTGAAGCTTGATGAACAGATCTGCGCTTAACCATCTGAACTCTAATCAAGACAACAACAGTTCATCAGCACCTAAGCAGCGTCAGAATGAGCCAAAGCCAGAACACGCTCAAGTGGTAACGGTACTGTGCATTCAAGATGATTTATTACCAACGGCATCATTCCAGACAAGATCTGCTTAATAAGGAAAGAATGTTATTGGCATTGAAACATAATTATTACTCCAACGTACACTATTTCCAATGCTATATAAACAAGTCAATGAAGATTGAATTGGCTAATGCTCTACAATAATCTACACGCCAAAAAGCTATTCATCATCTTCCTTACTCTCAGTTTGCTAGAAGCTCTCAATTCCTTACTCAATTATTTTAGCAATCTAGTTCTCATAAGCTTAAGTTGTGTAGTATCACAGTTGTGATAAACAGTTTTTGTAGAAAACATTCACACACCTAGATTTCAATTCTTTGTAAGAAAGTATTTCCTTGAGAAACCGGTTTGTGGTTTGACTCAAGAAGGCTTTAGCAGTTGTTAAAGCAGTTGTAATATTCAGTTGAATATAGTGGATTAAGACCTCGTTGGAGAGAGGCGAAATCACCTTGACGGGTGGACTGGAGTAGTTTGAGATTAAACGAACCAGGATAAAAATATCGTGTTGATTGCAATTGATTTCCAGTTTTTACAATTCAACCCCCCTTCTTGTGTTTTTCACTTCTTCAGTTCATTCTTCTGAACTTGTGGTGGTGGTTCTGGATCTATCCTAAGTATCAACTTTTCAAGTTTGGGCTTAGTGATTTCATCCACCACCTCAAAGGTTAACCTTACCTTCTTACCAGTAATTATATCCCTAGTTTCACGGTCCTCTAATTTCCTCTTTTTATGCAAGACTTCCAACAAGGGTGCATTAGTGTGGATATTTTCCAATACCTCCACATACATTTTAGATTTGGAGTCTATCTGAGCTTCCATAAAACTTTTCGAAAAAGGAAACGGTGGGGTATAGGGGTGAGGCATAACAATAGGTGCTCCCTTTTCTACCTCTTCTACAACCTCCCTTTTAGATGGTGTTGGAGGATTTTTCTTAATCTTTACTCTTTCCTCGTCTGAACTCTCCTCAACCTCATTATCACTCTCCTCAACCTCATTATCGCTCTCCTTAGGATTTTCAACTTGTTTTTCACTACTGGTTGTTACAACATCCAATTTCTCCTCAGGGAAGGGTCCTAGAGTGTTTTGTTCAAGCTGGGAGATTTGGGTCTCTAAGGCTATGTTGTGGGTCGCGAGCGACTCAACCACAGTGGTCAGTTGCCTAAAGTTTTCACTGTTTTGAAGACTTTGTTTTCTAAACTCTTTGTTCTGGACAGTTTGTGTCTCTACAAAGTGCTCCATCAGAGATTCTAACCTAGAGTGAATTAGCGTCGCGTCGGAATCCTCCATTGATGTTTCGAAGTTGAAATCATGTGATTCTTCTGATTCTTCAAATTGAGTTAGAGTCGCATTTTGTGTTTCCGTAAAGAGCTTTGTCAATATTGATATTTCATTAAAATTTCCCATTAATATTTCGAGGTCGGATTTATAGGATACTTGCGTCTCCTCGAAATATTGGGTGTAGTGATTGTAGGGGAAATTTGGTTGAGGATAAGTTTGGTTGGAATAATAATATTCTTGCGATTCCTCAAAACGTTGGGATTGGTGGTTGGAAAGGTAATTCGGGTGAGAATGGGTCTGTGATGCATTGAAATTCTCCAATAGTATTTCGAGGTCGGATTTATGGGATTCTTGTGATTCCTCGAAATACTCAGAGTGGGGGTTGTAGAAAAAATTCGGGTGATACATAGTAACTGGGACAAGATTTGTAGATGCAAAGGCTCGCTTCGAGAACGAGTGTTTGGCATACAACAGAGGGAAATATAAAAAGTTGCCTTAGTCTAGACAGCGTTGTTTTCAGAATACACTAGTGACTAAACTAAAGTCCCCGACAACGACGCCAAAAACTTGATGTGCGATTGACCTGATGTGTCTAACGGTATCTTAACTGCAAGTGAACAATCTATCGCGGTAGTAATAAAAGGATGTCGAACCCACAGGGACTTCGTAATCACTCTAGTGTTTTAAACAGGTTAGTTTAGCTAAGGCGGAAATTGTCACGTTTGGGTTTTTTTAGGAGTTTAAAACTAAAGGGGAAACTAAATTCAACTAAAAGAATTATAATATTAAAGTGGCCGGAGTGTAATGTTTTGAACCTAAGCGAATTAAATTGTACCTAAGCATATAAAAGCATTCAACTTAAATTGTTCTGTAGTATTTATCAGTTTAAAAACCCTTGATTCACACTCTCGTGGTCTTACCTCGGATCATACTCCTAAAGCCAAATGTCTGCTCTCGCTAGCCCATAAGTGTTTAGAAAGCATCTTTTTGAAAACTAAATAAATCTAACCCGTTTTAAAGCGCTCTCGCTGTATTTAACTCGAATGCCTAACTTTAGCTATCTGGTTGAAACCTCACACTCTCGTGGTCTTGATTTCTCCCTATTCCACTTTCCTTACTCTCGTAACAAAAAGCTTTAATTTAATTATAAAAAGTCACGGCCAGAAATTAAGTTAATTGCGGTTTTAGCTTAGAAATACATTAATCCATCCGGTTATTTCATCACACCCCGACTACAGGTGTTTAGCTACTCATAATACTCTGAATTAAAAAGCAGGAAATAAAATCGGAAAACAATAACACATGCATTATAATTAAAGAATAGAAATTTAACATAAATAAATTTGCAATTATATCAAATACAATAAAAACCTGAAAAGTAATAATATCCTGGATCCTTCTTCCACAAGCCGGAAAGATTGGAACATCGGAATGGAAATTAAAATTGAACGAAGTGCGAAAATAGAATCGAGATTAAAATCGGCAGAGCTTTCGCAAGGTTTTTGTGAACTTAACTCTCCCCCTTTTTCTTTTTAAGTCTAAGCTATTTATAGAAAATAAAATACGGTTGGAATTATATTTCAGTTGCTAGATTCTTGGATTGCTGAGAAAAATAAGGAGAAAGTGGCCTTGGAAGTTGGAGAAAAATTAGGCACGTATGCATGCTTTGCTTGACCACGTCCTGTTACTTGACCACGTCCAAAATAGTTGTAATAAGCCTTGTTACGGTCGTAGCTGCTTCGTTACGTGCAGTTTTCATAAGATAGCGCGTTACGGTCGTGGCAAGGGCGTGACGACCGTCACACTCTTCTGAAGCGCCTTACGGTCGTGGCAAGGGCGTGACGACCGTCACACTCTTCTGAAGTGCCTTACGGTCGTGGCTAGGGCGTGACAACCGTCACACTCTTCTGAAGTGCCTTACGGTCGTGGCAAGGGCGTGACGACCGTAATAACAGCAATTATGGAATTTTTTGACAGTTTTATCTTTTCTCTTCTGGTCTTGGCCGCAATCTCGCACATTTCACGTCTCTTTCTAGTTTGAGCTGAGATATGTTGTACCTGCATAAAATCATACAAAACTCGGAATATTCGAGAGTTAATCGGGTCAATATGATATAAAGCAGATTAATTTTATGGTAAATATATGATACAATTTCTCGTTATCAGTGGTCACAACGGTTGATGACCCTCACACATTCTGATGTACATTGGTGTTCTCGGTCCAGAGAAAATGTCATCATCATTGATCATTGTGGGGAATTCCCTAATGTCCCACTACTTGGCATTAGGGGAGGCATTACCTACAACCCCTGTTTAGCTCTAAGACAATTTGGATATGCTCAGAGGGATGGCCCTCATGACATGCTGATTCCTGATCTGGTTTTTGACTTCGACAACGATGCGCAAGGACTTCGACAAAGGTTCATCAGAGCTTGGAGGATGCCCAACAAAGTGGATAGTAAGACACTGGGGCACAATAATTCTACCCCCCTTGAGCCTTACCTCAAGTGGGTACGAACCCGCTCCCAGAATCTTATGATGCCATACCCTCACATTCTCCCCTTGATCAAAGAGCCTGTTATGGAAGGAGAAGTTCCATACACCATCCTGCATCCTGACATGCCAACATCATGGGAAGAAATGAAAAAGAGTTGGATCCAACTCAAAGAAGAACAAAATACTTTTGAAGCCAGCTTCTATGCCAGTGAGAAGAAGGTTTTGGAGCTTACCCGCCGACTTCATGAGGAGGAAACTCTCAACACTTACATCGCACCAAAGAGGATGCGCAATGTCTTTTTACATTAAAAATTTTGTAATATTTTGCCCATGGGGCACTTATGTACTAACAATTTCTTCTTAATATGACGTGTGTTCCTTTTTGTTTGCAACAAATTTGAATTTCTGAATCCTTGAATGCATTACATGAATAACATACCATTCATCATATGCATAAACAGGTCTTCACACTAGGTTTCCTTATCTTTTTTCTGTTTATTTCAGCAAGATGGATTTAGAGCAGACGGTAAAGGATCTGCAGGCACAAAATTCACAATTCTAGCAACTCCTCAAGACCTTGGCAAAGGGTCAAGAGGACCTCAAAGCTCTGTTGGAAAAGAGTAAAGAGAAAAAGAAGAAGAGGCCCGGAGTAGCCACTTTTGGAAGAAGGTTTGAAAGCAATGCCAGAAAGGTTCTTGAGTTCCCCTCAACGTCTGACGAAGGGGCTGGTAAAGGGAAAGGGGTTGTTGTACCTTCTGAATTTGAGGTTGAAGAGGAGGAAGAGGAAGAAGACGAAGACTACTCCGAACAACAATATCCTCCAATGGATGATAAATACAAGAACCTTGAGGATAGATTGGCAGCCATGGAGTTGTAGAGGGTACCTGGTTTGGATTTTGAAGAACTAGGGTTGGTAGCTGGGATTGTTATCCCTCCCAAGTTCAAGGTGCCAACATTTTCCAAGTATGACGATCTGTCGTGTCCAAAGATGCACCTGAGATCGTATGTCAGAAAGATCCAACCCCACTCATCTGATAAAGACCTCTGGCTACACTTTTCCAAGACAGTTTGTTTGGAACGCAGTTGGACTGGTTCTATCAGCTCGAGAGATCAGAGGTTCACAATTGGGAAGACTTAGCAGCTGCTTTTTACCGTCAATATCAATACAATGATGATTTGGCGCCCACTCGTACTCAGTTACAAAGTATGGGGATGGCTTCCAATGAAGGATTTAAAGAGTATGCCCAGAAGTGGCGTGATCTGGCTGGAAGGGTGCAGCCACCGTTGTCAGATAGGGAGTTAGTTGACATGTTTCTGGGGACCCTGTCTGGCCCCTTTTTCAATCATCTAATTGGGAGTTCTTCTGCGGGATTTACTGAACTAATTTTGACCGGCGAGAGGGTCGAGGCCGGTATTAAAAGTGGAAAGATTCAGAAGGATACCTCCACGTCTGCTGCTGTTAAGAAAGCCTTCCCAGCTAAGAAGAAAGCCTCTGCTGTGTATTCTCAGAAGGGTCAGGGAAGAACCGAGCGCCGACCAACTGTAGGGGCTGTGATGATTCAAAACTCTTCAAATGATCAACCTCGCGGCAATCAGTCGAGACCTAATCAACAACGGGTAGAAAGGCCACAATGGCAGTTCACCTGAATCAACATGACGCCCGCTCAAGTACTGCCTCATTTGTTGAAGCTGAATCTTACCAGTTTGAAGGAAGCGCCAAAGAACCCTAACACCTCCTCTCCATACTACCACTCCAATGCCAAATGTGCTTACCATTCTGACAGTGTTAGGCACGATACCAATAATTGCTGGGCGCTTAAGAATAAAATCCAGGACCTGATTGATGCCAAGGAAGTAGAATTTGATGCTCCTGAGAAGCCCAATGTGATATCTGCTCCGATGCCCAAGCACAGCCACAATGTTCATGCCGTTATAGAAGACCTCCATGTTACTGATGTTACCGATCTTTTGACTCCGTTATTAGTGATTAAAGAGAAGTTGATGAGAGCCGGGATATTCCCAGGCTGTGGGAAGGACTGTTATTTTTGTTTGAGCATACGAGCTGACTGCCCAATGTTGAAATCAGGTGTCCAACGCCTGATGGATACCCAAGAGATACTTTTCCAGAAAACCCCTGTTGATACCTTCACTACTCCTGATACTTTTTCTACTTCAACCAACGATATTGCAATCATAACCATTTCCGACAATCCTACCAAGGCTTGCAAAAGGCCTGTCAGGATTACGCCCGACCCTGAATTTGTACCTTTAAAGATCACCATGCCGGGACCTGTCCTGTACCAATCCAGCAAAACGATACCATGGAACTATGGAGGAGAAATCTTCTATCACGGTATCAAACAAATCGAAGCAGTCCAAGAGAATTCTGAAGAAGAAAACCCTGATATAGGGAACATTGAGGGTACAAGCAAGATAACGCGCAGCGGCCAAATTTTTTCTCCGGAGATTGCTCCCCCTCGAGCAGTTTTTGGACCCTCGAAAGCTTCCGTACCTGTTAGGCCATCTGTGCAAGGCCCGATGATTGAAGAATTAGATACTCCTGAATTAAGACAATCTGCTGATACTACCAATAAGGGTAAGGGGATACTATAAGCGCCTGTCAGGACGAAGGCTCATGCTGTGGTTATCCCTGAAACCACTCAGAAAGAAATGGATGAAATCTTGAAAATAATCAGAAAAAGTTACTACGACGTGGTGGAACAGCTAGGGCAGACCCCTTCTAAAATTTCAATGTTGGCTCTTCTACTCTGCTCTGAGGCCCATGCTAAGGCCCTGATCAAATTTTTGAAGGCGGCACATGTACCCCAAGAGACTTCGGCTGGCCAGTTTCAAGAGTGTGTGGCCAGTCTTACTGCTGATAATGGCCTCGGCTTTTTTGATGCTGACTTGACTCCCAAAGGAAGGAAACACAACGATGCGCTACACGTATCAGTTGAATGCAGGGGAACCACCCTCGCCCATGTCTTAGTTGATATTGGTTCTTCCTTGAATGTGCTGCCGAAAAAAGCTCTAGACCGTTTGGACTGCGAAGGATTGACCCTAAAACCTAGTAACATCGTTGTCAGGGCCTTTGATGGGTCCAAAAGAATGGTTCATGGAGAGGTTGATATTCCTATCAAAGTAGGCACAGAAGTTTTCAACTCCACCTTCTATGTGATGGACATTCGTCCGTCATATTCATGTTTGTTAGGAAGACCGTGGATCCATTATGCCGGGGTAGTTACCTCCTCTTTGCACCAAATGTGAAATATCCTGTTAAGGGTAAGATTATAACAGTGCACGGCGAGGAAGAGTACATGATAAGTCATCTCAATTCCTTCCGCTATGTGGAGTTGGATGGCGAGTTCATCAAAACGCCTTTCCAGCATTTTGAGGAAGTTTCTCTTGAGGTAGCAGTTGCAAAGACAATGGTTGAAGTTCCTATCGTTCCCAAGCATGTATCTAGGATGGTATCCCTCAAGAACGCATAGGCTGTAATTAAAGAAGGGAAGAGTACAATATGGGGGCAACTGCCTGATTTTCCCCATAAAACGGACAAGTTTGGTTTAGGGTTTACTGCTGCAGGAACAAAGGCTATGCGTCGCTCCAAGGATGGAGGACCACCCATCAAGATCACTCACCACGAAATCAATGTTGTAGAAGATGATGAAGAGGGCCACTTTGAGGATTGGATCTTTCCAACCGTCGAAGGGGGTTTAAGCAACTGGGAAGCAAAGGATTTTATTCCCATCACCTTTATCAACCAGTAATTTTATCTTTCAACAATTTCTCATTTTGGTCTGTAATAACTAAAACAACTCGCACACTATTTTCACCTCATTCCTTGCCCCGGGCATGTAGGTCCATTTGTAAGGGCTTGATTTTCTTCATTATCATATGCCATGTTTTAATGAATCATTGGACGTTTTTCATCTATAAACTGTTGTGTTCATTTTCTTTCCTTTTGCATTTTTGTTTGTTTGAGGATGGCTATCCCTTACACACACCCACACTCACAAATGCAGGTACCCATCCACTTTGGATTCCATGGGTGACTATTCCGTTTTAGCCTTCGATAACTCTAAGGATTTGGTCAATCATGCTGAGTACGAAGTTGACAAAGACTGTGAAGTTCCGGGATAGTTAGCCAGACTTTTGCAACAAGAGAGGGCTATTCTGCCTCATGAAGAGTTGCTAGAAACCATCAACTTGGGGACAGAGGAAGACAGGAAAGAAGTAAAAGTGGGTGCCAACTTGGAACCAAGTGTCAAAGAGCTCTTAGTGCAGTTGTTGAACGAATATGTTGAAATCTTCGCCTGGTCTTATGAAGACATGCCAGGGTTGGACATAGATATCGTGGTTCACCGTCTCCCTACAAGAGAAGACTGTCTACCAATCAAGAAAAAGGTCCGCCGGATGAGGCCTGACATGTCTAAGAAGATCAAGGCTGAGGTAATGAAGCAATTCAATGATGGCTTTCTGGCTGTTACTTCCTATCCACAATGGGTTGCTAACATTGTGCCCGTGCCTAAGAAGGACGGCAAAGTCAGAATGTGTGTGGATTATCGGGATTTAAATAGGGCTAGCCCTAAAGACGATTTTCCACTGCCACATATCGACATCTTGGTTGACAACGTAGCTTAACACAAGGTTTTTTCCTTCATGGATGGATTCTCGGGATACAACCAGATCAAAATGGCCCCCGAGGACATGGAGAAAACTACTTTTGTCACGCAATGTGGTACCTTCTGGTACAAAGTGATGTTGTTCGGACTGAAGAATGCAGGGGCAACCTATCAACGCGCCATGGTAGCTTTGTTTCATGATATGATACATCATGAGATCGAAGTTTACGTAGACGACATGATAGCTCGATCACAGACAGAAGAAGAACACCTTGGTCATTTGCAAAAGCTGTTTGCTAGGTTGAAGGAGTATAAGCTCAGACTGAACCCAAGCAAGTGCACTTTTGGGGTTAGGTCTGGTAAAATTTTGGGATTTATTGTCAGCAACAAAGGCATTATGGTTGACCCAGCTAAAGTAAAGGCTATACAAGAAATGCCTACCCCCCGCACTGAAAAAAAGGTTAGAGGATTCTTGGGACGCTTAAACTATATCGCCAGGTTCATCTCTCATCTGACGTCTACCTGTGAGCCAATCTTCAAGCTGTTGAAGAAAGATCAGGTGGTTGAATGGAACAATGATTGTCAAGTTGCTTTTGATAAAATCAAGGAGTATTTACTAGAACCTCCTATTCTGATGCCACCCGTCGAAGGAAGGCCGTTAATCATGTATCTGACTGTTTTGGATAACTCAATGGGGTGCGTGCTGGGCCAACATGACGAGTCTGGCCGAAAAGAGCATGCCATTTATTACCTTAGCAAAAAGTTTACCGACTGTGAGACTCGCCACTCACTGCTCGAGAAAACTTGCTGCACTTTGGTATGGGTTGCTCGCCGACTAAGGCAGTATATGTTGACTTATACCACTTTGTTGATTTCCAAGATAGATCCAATCAAGTATATCTTCGAGAAGCCTGCTTTATCTGGAAGAACCGCTAGATGGAAAATGATTCTAACTGAGTATGATATCCAATATACTACCCAAAAAGCTATAAAGGGGAGTGTACTAGCTGACCATCTAGCTCATCAAGCCGTCGAAGATTACCAATCTATGAGATTCGACTTCCCTGACGAGGACATCATGACATTGGACAACATTGAAGGTAACAGACCGTATGACGGACCTGAACAAGGATCCCGATGGACCCTGTACTTTGATGGTGCTTCAAATGCACTTGGCAACGGTATCGGTGCGGTACTAATTTCTCCGGAAGGTTGCCATACACGCTTCACTGCCCGACTTTGCTTCAGCTGTACCAACAACATGGCTGAATATGAAGCTTGCATCTTTGGTCTCAAGGCTGCTATAGACTTGGGAATCAAATCTTTGGTCGTATTTGGGGACTCGACTTTGGTTATCAGTAAAGTCAAAGGAGAGTAGGACACTAAACATCCTAATCTTATCCCATACAAAGAACACGTCCTGACATTGTTGCCTCATTTCGAGCAGATTACTTTCGAACACTTTCCGTGAGAAGAAAATCAGCTAGCAGATGCTCTGGCTACAATGTATTCCATGTTTAAACTCAACTGGGATAACGAGGCTCCCCAAATTACCATCGAGCGAATGGACGAACCTGTGCACTGTCATGAGATTAATACCGAAGAAGTAGTGGAACAACCCTGGTTTCATGAAATCAAAAGGTATCTCCAGACTAAAGAATACCCTGAAGGAGCTTCCGTCAATGACAAAAAGTTCTTAAGGAGATTTGCTGCCAAGTTCTTCCTAAGCAATGGCATCCTTTATAAGCGCAACCATAATTGTGTTCTACTTCGTTGTGTGGACAAAGCTGAAGCAGAGTTGATCATGACTGAGATACACAGTGGCACATTTGGCACCCACTTGAGCGGACATACGATGGCTAAGAAAATTCTAAAGGCAGGTGTTGTACCCCAAAATTTGCCCTCCCATATTCTTCAAGATTTGGCAAGATCAAGCTTCAAATGGACTAAGGATTGCACAGTGCAAACACCCTCATAACACAGTCAAAATTAGGGTTTTGGTTCTTACAAGGAAGTTGAGGTTTCTAAGGGTCCAATCAACTCCCAAATGCCTATATACATTGTCAAGCATCCATATGTCAAGTTTCAAGACTCACAGCATCAAGTTGCACAGTCAAAAGCCCTAATTGCTTCACAGTCAACTGTAGGGGTAAAATGGTCATTTGACAATCAAAAGTCAAAATTTTTGGTCAACATCTTATTTTGAAGCCACAATCATCATTTGATCAAGTATTGATCATGATTCCACAAGCATGGCTCAAAAAGTCTCAAGAATCAAAAGTTTCTATTTTTGGACAGCTGAAAAGTCAACTGTGACTTGACCAGGGCATAACTTTTTTATGATTCATCAGAAAAATCCCATCCAATGCTCATTTTGAAGGGGATGACATTTCCTACAACTCATCTTCACATTCCAAGTCCAATAAATGCTCTCACAAAAAGTTATCAATTTCTACATTATAGGTCATTTTCAAAAGTCAACAAAAAGGCACTTTAAGTCAAAGACCATAACTTGAGATTGGTAAATCAAAATGACATGGGACCAAAGGAATTGGTTAGAGGACTTCAAGACCTTTCCAAAATGTCCAAGAACATGATCATAGCTTCAAAATTGAGCAAGATATGCATTGGAGAAGTTGGGAAATTTTTGGGAACTTTCAAAAGTCAACTTTGCCTAAAACATTTCATTTTTGCTAATGGGCCTCAAATTCCTTCTTGAATATTTGCCCAAAGCCTATGCACGACCCATTGAACTTAAAATGATTTATTTTCTTATTTTTAATTAATTAATTGAATTTTTATTAATATTAATTCATTTAATTGATTTTAATTGTAGGAAAATTCAAAAGATATGGTTTTTGGATCTTTTGTGAAGCAAATCTGATCAGGGCAAGCTGGCAATCTCGTTTCTCAATCAAAAAGGCAAAATCATCCATGTTTGGCAAGTTTTATCAATCAAAAAAGTTGGAAAAGATTTGATTAAAATCAAATATTGAAAACATAATTTCATGGACTTTTGGGCCAAGATTTACCCTAGTTTTGATTCCAATACATATGCTGAAGCCAATCCTAGTGTTAACAACGTGAAACTACTGCAAAAACTCCATAACCAAATTGCAAAAATTCAAGAAATAGTGTGAAACTGAATTCTTATTTGCAGCGCAATTCAAAGCCTAAAAAAGATTCAAACGCCTTGCCTGAGTCTCCAGGAATCCATTTCCATCAAGAATAAGTCCAAATACGCAAAGAATCAAAGAACACAAGTCACTCGGTTTGCATTATTTTCCAAATCTGCATATCATAATTCACGCGTTTTTAATCCATTTTCTTGATTGGTTTGTGTTGTTAGGAACATTCTGAAGCTAATGGAATAGTTTAATTGTGTTGAAACTTCCTGAATCGAAATCCACCATGGGAGATATCTAGGGTTTCGAAGCTTGAAAATTAGGGCTTTGCGCATAAGGAAAAATTGGACCTTGAGACAAGCATGGTTGAATTCGTCAAGGCCAGACGAATTCAACCAAACCCTCGCGCTCTTTTTATATCATCCATAGCTCTAATCGCTATTCTTGGCACTTTTGTTTTGTGGGGGTTTAAAACCCCCGCTATCTGTTTGATATTATTGCAGGTAAACGAAGAAGATGGTGAGCTGGCCAAATGCTAGTGGATCATTCAAACATGGCGCGCGCTTTTTGTGTTCCCAAGCATAGTTATTACTTTTCATATATTATTTTTATTGGTTATTATGTTTACAAACGCGCATCATGGTTCAGATGGTTGGAGACGTGGCTGGAAAACACTGGGACCTGGGTTCGATTCCTAGGTCCCCCATATAATTCTTAATATATTTTCTAACACAATCATGTGCAGCAATCATCCAAAATTCCACCATGCACGCCCAACAATAGCTTGCCATGTGGCTTCAAGCACCCATCCAGTGGCCAGGAGATGAAGCCCATAATACTCCCCAGTCAAACAACATGCACGTGATCATGAAAAGTCAATCAGGCTTAGAGTTCTTGGGCCAGAATTTCTCACAAAAAACCTCCATATGGGCCATCTTACCCCCCTTGGTTTGCAATTTATTTTCTTTTCTTTTAAATTTCTTTTAATTGTTTTAATTATTATTATTAATCCACCACAAATTAATTTTTCCTAATAAAAATCAGAAAAATCAAAATTGTAAATATATTTTAATTATTTATTAATTTCACCATTAACTTATTTTTGTAAATAAATATTAACAATTAACTTAGTTTAATTTAGGTTTAAATTTTAATTTTTTTCTTAATAAATAAAAATTGCATAGAATTAGGTTTTGACCTTTTTTAATCATTTTCTTATTATCATCATTATTAATTATTATTAATTTTGTAAATAACATGTAAATTAATTAATTAGTTTAAATTAGTTTAACTTTAACATTTTCTTAATAATTAAAATAAACTTAGAACTAGGGTTTTCTTTTGATTTTAATTTCTTTATTTTCATTAAATACAAAAAAACATAAAAAATATCTTTCTTTAATTAATTAAATAATTAGGTTTACTTTTAATTTAATACAAAAGGACAAAAGCTCGTAATTTCTCAAAAGGGTCCAAAACCCTAGGACGTCTTGATTTTAATTCTTTCGCACGTTATTTTTATCTGATTATTATGTAGCTGCTTCCAAGGATGTAATAGTAATTAGGTTTATTGCTTTTTTTTACTTTCTGCATCTTTATCAAAAACGGGTCTTTGTTTTTTGGCGATGTATAGACCCGCGCCTTGTAATAGCGTAGCTTTTACCTTTCCGTATTTTATTTTCCGCACTCCTAACTGCTAAATTGCATGAAAGAATGTATGATAATTAAAAACAACTCGTAGCTCACAATTGCATAATCCAAGATAAATGTTAACATGAAAACAACACACAATGCACATGCCACTTCTAGGGTACGCCTCACTCGTTTCCTCGAAAGTGGTCGTCAAGTATAGGGTGTTTTAGCGGTCGCCCTTATGTCTAAGATCCAGTTTCCTCGAAACGGTTGCCTCGGATTAAAAAGGATCTAGGACATTAGGGTTGCTTCTAAGGTGTCCTACTATTGCTTCGGTGACCACACTGTCCCTACAATCGAATTGACCCGAACACCTCCAACGGTGGTGCTACCTACCTCTCAATGGTGGGATGGCACTACCTTAAGGACTCTTACACAGCCTAATTCCTTAGGGTAGGTGGATGACTCATGGGTACTTGCTCTCTTCAAAAAAAACAAACCAAAACATCTTTTCACACTGACACTTTCTAAAAGATTTCAAAACAAATTTTTCATACACTCTTGAGGACAGATACAAGAGTTACTTAGGAATTTTTCAATGAAACTTTTTCAAACCCACACACATTTGAAAAGCAAACATTTTTGAAAACATAAGAGCAAGTACCTAAGAGCCCGTGGATAACCACGGATAAAAAGGGTGCTAACACCTTCCCTTTCTATAAATCTTCCTCCCGAACCGAGAGACATTCTCAATAAGGAATTTTGCTGTGCTTTTGTCCTTTCCATGTTGGAGAACATAAAAGACGGTGGCGACTCTTGCTTCCGCGACATACGCGATCCAGCTTTAAACAGTCAGTTCTATTTCCACCGATCACAGAACTGGCGACTCTGCTGGGGATACTTTAAAGTGAGGTGTACCTTAGGATAGATCATACTTATGTTTTCAATTGAATGTTTTGTTTGCTTTATTATTGTGGACATTGTCTTGGAGTTTCATAGATCCTAACCCGGATCTGGGGATACCCTTTTAGGTAGCATAAGCTGTGAGGGACCTGTCCGGCGTAGACCGACACGGGTGAAGCAGTGGCTACGTTGGTGTGGCACCTTGGTCTGTACCGATATCCCTTGTGTTGCAACGAGGAGAATATGGGTCTTCTGAGGAGTCATTAAGCACCAACCGACCTTAGAACCCTAATTTGACCCAACTTGGCCATAGAACAGTAGCAGTATGCTACATCCATTGAGGCTAAACTCTCGCGATGGTTCTGGCCGCAAGAAAAGATTGTGACGCTGGAGTTATGACCGATTGAGGGTAGTCAGTGATATTGGGATCCTCTAGAACCCGGTTACTTTTGATAGGACCGGTCTTAACCAACAAACTGAAAGAGGGTAGTACCTGAACTTCATGCTGGCCTAAACTCTAAGGGGCTGTCTTGTGTGACTTGTGTGCCTTATCATGTTTGCCTTTGTGAATACTTGTGGTGTGCTTTATCATAACATCATACCATCATAGACATTGCATGCATCCTGCATAAGGACTGACCTATTTCAAAGACAATAGGGTTTCACCTTTGCTCTGTTTTGTAGGACATCATGATGCATGTGCGAAGGAACACTATCCGGCTTAATTTTGTTCACCCACCTGAGTTGCTTGAAGAATTGGTTAGCAGAATTCCAAACACCACTTCCTTCATCCAGAGGCATGGTTCTCTTCTCGGTTTAGTCACTGCAAAGTGGGACCAACAACTGATGAGTGTCTTGACCCAGTTTTATGATCCCTTATATAATTGCGTCACCTTTCAAGACTTCCAGCTGGTCCCTACCCTGGAAGAATTCTCTGATTTGCTTGGTATCCCTATCTTGGATCAGACTCCCTTCACTGGTTGGGAAAGGACTCTTAGGCTTGAGGAGATTGTTGCAGCCCTTCCCTTGACCAACAAGGAGGTAATGGACAACTGGTTGACTAGAAGCAGAGTTAAGGGTTTCTTGGCCAAGTTTCTGATTGGTAAGGCTAACAGTTTCTGGAATGACTTAGACTTCAGGGCGTACGAAGACATTCTGGCTCTCTTAATCTATGGTCTAGTTTTGTTTCCAAATCCTGATAACTTTGTCAACATCAATGCCATAAGGATCTTCATGTCTCAGAACCCTGTGCCCACTCTCTTGGGTGATATCCTGCAACAACTCTATGCTCGTACCGCCCGAAGATGAGGAACTCTGTGGTGTTGTACTCCTTTGTTAGTGAGGTGGTTTATTTCTCACCTCCCTAAGTTCGTGCTGAAGAACAAATAAGGAAGAGGCTGGGCTCATAGGTTAATGTCTCTCACTGATAATGACATCATTTGGACTCTCAGAGGTTTGGATGAGGTAGCTGTTATTGATCGTTGTGGAGAATATCCTAATGTTCGTTTGATTGGTACCCAAGGAGGAATCTCTTATAATCCATGTCTAGCTCTCCGTCAGTTTGGAAGAGCCAGAAGAGCAGGGCCTCATGAGATGTTGGTGCCTCACATCAGTTTTGAGTTTCAGGTAGATAGTGACGAGTTGCGTCGTAGATTCATCAAGGCTTGGGACATAATTCACAAAGCTGACCCACATGAGTTGGGACCGAAGACTTCTCTACCTATGGAATCCTACTACAGATGGGTCCGCATCCGTGCTCAGAAGTTAGGTATGCCATACGAAGCTGTCAGACCCATCATCCTTGAGTTTCCTGATAGAGATGGGGCTCCTCCAACTGTTCTCCCTTCTCAGATACCTACTGATGTTGATACACTAAAGAGGTCTTGGGCGCAACTACAAGAAGAACGGGATTCTTATCGGGAAAAGTTCAATGAGCAGGAATTGAAGATCCAGAAGCTGACAAAGCAGTTGGAGAACGAGCGGACCTTGAATGACTACATCCGTACTGAGAAGAAGAGACCCTGGGATCACTGATGAGCTTTGGATGTTCTTTTACAGTTTTTATTTCCCTTTTCAGTATTTCCATTTTATGTAACGCCTAAGGGAAATCTGTTGAACAATTTCAATTTCAAAGTTGAATCTAATAAAGTGCGCTTCCTTTTTGTTTACAAAGTTGAATCTCGATTGTCTTTGAAAACATAAATCATACGCATTCCATTCATCATGTGCATCACAGGTACTCTTCTTTTCAGGTTGCTTAATGTTCTTCGTTGTTTATTTCAGCAATCATCATGAATCCTGAATCATCTACTGAGCAATCCATCAAGGCCCTCCAGGCCCAGAACGCCCAGTTCCAAGAGTTGATCATGAGTTTAGCCCAAGGTCAAGAGGAATTGAAGGCTCTGCTGGTAAAGATGAAGACGAAGAGAACTGTACTATTCAACATTGGATGGAGGTTTGGCAATACACTACAAAATGAGGCTGATCAAGCTGCCTCCTCTGTAGGGAAAGGCAGTCCCCAAGGGGGAAGGGTTCCTAGTCCTGTGGTCTCTGACAACGAGACAGATTTCAATGATGAGCAGTACCCTCCCGCTGAAGACAGGTACAAGCAGTTAGAGGATCGTCTGAGTGCCATGGAAATTCAACAGGTGCCTGGGTTGGATTTTGGAGATCTGGGTTTATCTTCTGGGGTGGTGATCCCACACAAGTTCAAGGCACCATCTTTTGCGAAATATGACGGGGCTTCCTTCCCTAAGCTACATCTCAGATCTTATGTGCGGAAGATCCAACCGTATACTGCAGACAAGAACTTATGGATCCATTTCTTCCAGGATAGCCTTTCAGGGGCTCAACTCGAGTGGTTATATCAGCTGGATGGAGCCAGTATTCGAAACTGGGAGGACTTGGCTACTGCTTTTTATAAGCAGTATTAGTACAATGCCGACCTCGCTCCTACACGTACCCAACTCCAGGGTATGCCGCTAGGATCGGGAGAAGGTTTTAAAGAGTACGCGCAAAAGTGGAGGAACCTGGCTGGCAGGGTGCAACCACCATTGACCGACCGTGAACTCGTGGACATGTTCTTGGGGACCCTGTCTGGGCCGTTCTTCAACCACCTGATTGGTAATTCTTCTGCAGGGTTTACAGACCTCATTTTGACTGGTGAGAGGATAGAAGCTGGTATGAAATCGGGGAAGATACAGAAAGGTGCATCCTCAAGTTCTGAAAAGAAGCCTTTCAAGAAGGAAGCTAGTGCTGTGTATGGTCCCAGAAGGCAAAATAAACCGGAACGCCGCCAAGCTGTCAACGCGGTGGTAATTTCAAAGCCTGCTGCCGCTCCTCGGCAACCTAACCAACCAAGGGGTGAGAGACCCAGAATAGAATACACTCGGCTTAGTATGACCTTGTCTCAGATCTTGCCACAACTGCTGTCAACCAACTTGGTAACTGTCAGAGAAGCTCCGAAGGTGGTAAACACAACCTCTCCGAAGTACAATCCCAACGCCCGCTGTGCTTATCACTCTGATAGCCCGAGGCATTCTACTGATGATTGCTGGGCCCTGAGAAATAAGGTTCAAGACCTTATCGATGCTAAGGAAATACAGTTTGAGGCGCCCGAAAGGCCCAATGTTGTGACTGCTCCTATGCCCCAGCATGGAGTAAATGCTATTGAGGAAGACCTGTATGTAGTCTCTGTGGATGAGATTTCTACTCCATCGTTGACCGTCAAGAGGAACCTGTTGCTAGCCGGTTTATTTCCGGGTTGTAGCAAAGGTTGCCTTCTTTGTGCTGTTTCACCTGCTGGTTGTCCGTTATTGAAGTCAGGCGTCCAAAACCTGATGGATAACAAAGAGATCTTGTTCAAGAAGATTGTTGTTCCTGTTATTCCTACTGAAGAAGTGTACGTTGTCACCATTTTCAACAATCCTACTAAGGCTCCCCCGAGGAAGCCCGTCAAAATCATGTCTGTTGCACCTATCATCATTACTGTTCCGGGGCCCCTCCCCTATAAATCTGACAAGGCTGTCCCGTGGCACTATGGGGCAGATGTGTATGTGCTCGGGGTAAAACAAGAGTTCAATACCAGTACCGGCATCAGTAACATCACCGGTCCTGCTAAAGTTACTCGTAGTGACAGGCTCTTCTCGCCTGATATTGCACCTCCGACTATTCAGAGACCTCTTGTTATCACACCTGCCAGTGTGCCTGTTTCCCCTCATGATCAAGTTTCTACCCCTGCTGTCGAGTCATCTGACACTTGGGGCAAAGGGATTGCTGATGTGCCTGCCCAGATGGAGGCACCGAAGACTGTTAATGTTGAAGCTTCCCAGCAAGAGATGGAAGAAATCCTTAAGATTATCAAGAAGAGTGACTTCAACGTCGTTGAACAGCTGGGGCACACCCCCTCTAAGATCTCTATGCTATCACTGTTGTTGTGTTCAGAGGCCCATGCCAAGGCTCTGATCTCCTTCCTGAAGACGGCCCATGTGCCACAAGAGACGTCTGCTGATCAATTTACTGATTGTGTGGCCAACTTAATCGCTGATAATGGTCTGGGTTTCTCTGACACTGATCTGACCGCCAAGGGGAAGAACCACAACGATGCCCTGCATGTCTCCATTGAATGCAGAGGCACTACTCTTGCCCATGTGTTGGTAGACACCGGTTCTTCATTGAACGTATTGCTCAAGAAGGCCTTAGACAGGTTGGATTGTAAGGGTCTGGAGTTGAAGCCTAGTAACATTATTGTCCGGGCCTTTGACGGGTCGAAGAGGATGGTACATGGTGAAGTTGATATTCCGATCCGGGTTGGTTCTCAAGTCTTTGACTCAACATTCTATGTGATGGACATCCGAACATCCTATTCTTATTTACTGGGTCGCCCTTGGATCCACAAGGCTGGAGCGGTGACCTCCACTCTACATCAAAAACTCAAGTACCCGGTCAGAGGGAAAATCGTTACAGTGCAGGGGGAATAAGAATACATGGTTAGCCATCTTAACTCATTCCGGTATATAGAGATGGACGGGGAGTTCATTGAGACCCCCTTTCAACACTTTGAAGAGGTGCCTCCAACATTGGCAGCAGCAGAGACTGGGACTGAAGATATTTCTCCTTTGAAGATGGCTTCCTTGAAGGATGCCCGGGCTGTGGTTGAGAAGGGTGAATGTGCAAACTGGGGCAGACTTCCTGATTTTACTCCAACGACTGACAAGTTTGGGCTGGGTTTCACTGCAGAGGCTCAGAGGGCTGTACGTAAAGCAAGGACTGGAAGACCTCCCGTATTCATCACCAACCCGGGAGTGAATGCTATTGAAGGCGATGCGGAGGAATCTGAATTTGATAGCTGGATCTACCCGACGACCGACGGTGGACTAAACAATTGGACTGCTAAAGACTACATACCTATTACTTTTGTTACTCAGTAATGAACTCCTTTGTTTTTAAATTTGTAACGAACAATAATTTAAAACTTTATGGCCCGGTGTCTTACCCGGGGCACCGTGGCTTCATTTGTGAGGGCTTATTACTTGTCATTTCCATATATCATGAATAAAAACATCGGACGTTTTTCTCATTTCAAATCTTGTGCTCCCTTTCTTTCTTTATATATTGCAAAACAGCTATATTTACACACACTCACCTATACAGGTTTCAATCCACTCTGGATCTCACTGGTAACGACTCTGCTACTGCCAGTTATGACTTCGAAAATCCGATCAACTTAGCCGAAGACGAAGGTGAAGATGATTGCGAAGTTCCTGGTGAGCTTGCAAGACTGTTACTCCAGGAAGAGAGGGCCATTCAACCACATGAAGAGCCGGTGGAAACGGTAAATCTGGGTACTGAGACAGACAAAAAGGAAGTCAAGATTGGTGCCAATCTAGAGCTCAGCGTGAAACAACGGTTGATTCAGATGTTGCATGATTATGTGGAAATCTTTGCCTGGTCCTACGAAGACATGCCTGGGTTGGATACCGACATTGTGGTCCATCACCTGCCTACCAAGGAAGAATGCCCTCCAGTTAAACAGAAGGTCCGCCGTATGCGCCCAGAGATGTCCGAGAAAATCAAAGCTGAGGTCATGAAGCAATTTGATGTTGGGTTTCTAGAAGTGACTTCTTACCCTCAGTGGGTTGCCAATGTGGTTCCGGTGCCGAAGAAAGATGGTAAGGTCCGAATGTATGTTGACTACAGGGATCTGAACAGGGCGAGCCCCAAGGATGACTTCCCCCTGCCTCACATCGACGTTCTGGTTGACAATATTGCTCAGCATAAGGTATTCTCCTTCATGGACGGGTTCTCCGGTTATAATCAAATCAAGATGGCTCCTGAAGACATGGAGAAGACCACTTTTGTTACTCAGTGGGGCACCTTTTGCTACAAGGTCATGCCTTTTGGGTTGAAGAATGCTGGGGAAACCTACCAACGTGCCATGGTTGCTTTGTTTCATAATATGATCCATCATGAGATCGAAGTGTACGTCGATGATATGATTGCAAGGTCCCAAACTGAGGAGGAACACCTTGACCATCTACAGAAGCTGTTTGACCGTCTGAAGTTGTACAAGCTGAGGTTGAACCCAAACAAATGCACCTTTGGGGTAAGATCTGGAAAGTTGCTAGGTTTCGTCGTGAGCGACAAAGGTATTCAAGTGGACCCTGCCAAAGTGAAAGCCATACAAGAGATGCCAGTTCCCAAGACAGAGAAAGAAGTCAGAGGCTTTATAGGATGTCTGAATTACATTGCCCGATTCATCTTGCACCTAACTGCTACCTGTGAACCAATCTTCAAGCTATTGAAGAAAGATCAAGTAGTACGTTGGAATGATGAATGTCAGGCCGCTTTCGACAGAATCAAAGAGTATCTCCAAGAACCCCCCATTCTTATGCCACCGGTTGAAGGGAGACCTCTAATACTATACTTGACAGCTCAATGGGATATGTGTTGGGCCAGCATGATGAGTCTGGCCAAAAATAGCATGCCATTTATTACCTTAGCAAAAAGTTTACCGACTGTGAGACCCGATACTCACCGCTCGAGAAAACTTGCTGCGCTTTGGTATGGGCTACTCGCTGGCTGAGACAGTATATGTTGACTCACACTACTCTGTTAATTTCAAAAATGGATCCAATCAAGTACATATTCGAAAAGCCTGCTTTGTCTGGAAGAATAGCAAGATGGAAGATGATGTTGACGGAATATGACATCCAGTACACGACTCAGAAAGCAATCAAGGGAAGTGTATTGGCAGACCATTTGGCACACCAGGCAGTGGATGACTACCAATCTATGAACTTTGAATTTCCTGACAAGAACATCATGGTAGTGACTGATTGTGAAGTACCTGGACTGGATGAAGGACCTGAGGAAGGATCCCGATGGTCTATGCACTTTGACGGAGCCTCCAATGCTTTGGGTAACGGTATCGGCGCTGTGATCATATCCCCAAAAGGCACTCATACTCCACTTACTGCCCGGCTATGCTTCAACTGCACCAACAACATGGCGGAGTATGAGGCATGCATCATGGGTCTTCAAGCTGCAATTGACTTAAGGATCATGTTTCTGAGTGTCTTCGGAGATTCCGCTCTCGTGATCAATCAAATCAAAGGAGAGTGGGATACGAAACACCCAAATCTCATTCCTTACAAAGAGTGCGTGTTGACATTGATCCCCCATTTCACAGAGATAACTTTTGAACACTTCCCAAGAGAGGAGAATCAGTTGGTGGACGCGCTGGCTACGATGTCTTCTATGTTCAAAGTCAAATGGGACAACGAGGCTCCCCGGATCATCATCTGGAAACTGGATGAACCTGCATATTGCTGTGATCTTGAGGCTGAAGAGGTAACTAAAAAACCTTGGTATCATGAGGTGAAGAGGTACCTAGAAGCTCAAGAATACCCTGAGGGTGCATCTGTCAATGACAAGAAGTTTCTGAGAAGGTTCGCAGCAAAGTTCTTCCTCAGCAACGACATTCTCTACAAGCGAAACCATGATTCAACCTTACTGCGTTGTGTGGATAAGACTGAAGCAGAAAGGATCATGGCAGAGCTACATGAAGGTACCTTTGGAACATATTCCAGTGGACACACCATGGCAAAGAAAATCCTTCGGGCAGGATATTTATGGTCCACAATGGAAGCCTACTGTTACCAACATTCTCGGACATGTCATAAGTGCCAGATCTATGCTGATAAAGTGCACGTTCCTCCAGTCCCTCTGAATGTCTTGACTGCTCCTTGGCCTTTTGCAATGTGGGGCATTGATATGATCGGCGAGATTAAACCTACGGCATCCAACGGGCATTGCTTCATCCTGGTGGCGATCGATTACTTTACAAAGTGGGTTGAAGCAGCTTCCTACGCTACCGTAACCAAGAACGTCGTGGCACGGTTCATTCGGCACAACCTGATCTGTCGATACAGTGTACCTGAGAGGATCATTACGGACAATGGTACCAATCTTAATAACAAGATGATCACTGAGCTCTGCGAGCAATTCAAGATACATCACCACAACTCTTCTCCCTACCGGCCGAAGATGAATGGGGCTGTCGAAGCAGCTAATAAGAACATCAAGAAGATTGTGCAGAAGATGACAGTGACTTACAAAGATTGGCACGAGATGTTACCGTTTTCTCTTCATGGGTACCGTACCTCAGCACGGACGTCTACCGGGGCAACACCCTTTTCCTTGGTCTATGGCATGGAGGCAGTCTTTCCTATTGAAGTCCAGATACCCTCTCTCCAGATAATGAAGGATGCAGGTTTGAGCGAAGATGACTGGATCCAGACTCGACTTAATTAATTGAACCTAATTGACGAAAAGAGACTCACCGCTATTTGTCATGGTCAAACGTATCAAAAACGGATGATCAGGGCATTTAACAAGAAAGTCAGACCACAAGAGTATCAAGTTGGGGACCTGGTAATCAAGCGCATCATCCTTCCTCAAAGTGATCCCAGGGGAAAATGGACCCCTACGTACGAAGGGCCATTTGTGGTTAAACATATCTTCTCAGGAGGAGCTATGATTCTAACCACCATGGATGGTGACGACCTTCCTCACCCCGCCAATGCAGACATAGTAAAAAGATACTACGCATGAATTAAAGACCCGCTAGGTTGACACACCTAGGAAAAAGTAAGGGCTTCCCGGCGAACCAAAAGGGTTCGGGTAAAAATAAGGGATGAAATGAAAAAAATCTGTATACCCGGCAAGTCGAAAACCTGAAAAGGCGGCTTGGGCAAAAATGGGTATCCCGGTGGACTGAAAACCCGAAAGGGAGGTCCAGGAAAAAGTTAGGGATTAAAGCGTAATACTATGTCTCATTGAATCACTTTGCATCCAGAATCCGGTATCAATTATCAGGCTCAGACGGCATCGATCAATCAGCCCCATCTTCAACTAAGCAGCCAAGTGATGAGACGCTTGAAGACATAAAGGCGATAGCAGAGTTGGAACCCATTAGGATATTTTCACATAGCTGTTTTGTTTTCTTTGTACAAATTGTATAAACTTTGTTCGGCGGCGTTCTCTTACTAGGACGTCATCCTCTTGTACATAAACGCCTATTTACAGGCAAATTCCAAAATCAATACAAATTCACTATTCAGATAAATTGCCAACTATTTTCCTTTTTCTGTTTTGTTTTGCAAAGAACGTCCAATGTTCATTTTTGATATATGCATTTGACACTAATTGCTAACTCATAAATATTTGCATGCGAAACAAAGGACTAATTACAGGTGACATCAGAAACAGGGGCAATAATGAGTTGTCTAAGCGATCTAATTGCTCTGTCCACCAAGGTACCAAGGTAAGTTCGGCTGAAGAATGTAACCCAGATACCTTCACTCCCCTCAGAGTAAGACAAGATTCAACAATTCTCCCCAAGCAAAGTTGGTCTCCCAGCAGCCCCTAAAAGGCACAGTACCCCTAGCAAGTCAGCAACACTCTCCCCGAGCAGAGTTAGTCTACTGTCAGCCTCAAGGAAGTTGGATTATCCCCCAGAAGATCTTAATATTCCCCAACGGAGTATACAAACATTCCTAACAAGCATCCCCGGCAATCTTGATCTAAGATTGTTCCCCGGCGGAATACCGGACATCCAGTGGAGCCATTCCCCAGTACAGTTCAAAAGATTCCCCAGGAGAGTTGAATCGATCTCCCCAGTAGATTATGGAAGCTTATCCCCAGTAGATTCTGGAAGCTTATCCCCTACAGAGTACGAACGCGCTCCCCGGCTTTATTCAAAGGTTATTTCCCCACCAGGATATAACTGGGTTATCCTCAGCTAATTGCCACGGAAAGATCGTCCCCGACGAAGTTCTTTCTATCCCCCAGCGGAGTTCATTAAATCTTCCAACAGAGCTTATCAACGGAATCCCCAGCGGGGTTATCATAAAATCTCAGCGAAGTACCTCTTCTCCACAGAATATTTCCCCGCAGAATAATCTCTTCAACAAAGTTTATTCCCCAACGGAGTCATCTTCTCCTACCAGTTTATTCTTGCAACCGTCATCCCCAGCGGAAACAAAGAGCTCTATTCTTCAACATCAGCCCAGGATTTGACTTCCCGGCATCCGTCAAGGATTTATTTTCCTAGACAAAAATACATTCATAAACATCACATCTTCATACATTATAGCATGCACATACGCATCATGAACATACAATCTCATTTATTTTGAGAACATCACGCATTTCATACATCATGACATTACATACAACTAACGTTTTGCCTTTTCAGGAAAAAGGTAAATACAAAGATGATTACTATCAACTGTCGCAATTCCAGATTCGACACCTGTATCTAGCCAGGGCATATCTGTTGACGACTAATTCCGGACTCGATTCCTGTATCCAACCAGGGAACGTCTGAAGAGTTTGAAGATTCGATTCCTGTATCCAGCCAGGGAATATCTGTTGACGACTAATTCCAGACTCGATTCCTGTATCCAGCCAGGGCACGTCTGAAGAGTTTGAAGATTCGATTCCTGTATCCAGCCAGGGCATATTTGTTGACAACTAATTCCGGACTCGATTCCTGTATCCAGCCAGGGCACGTCTGAAGAGTTTGAAGATTCGATTCCTGTATCCAGCCAGGGAATATCTGTTGACGACTAATTCCGGACTCGATTCCTGTATCCAGCCAGGGCACGTCTGAAGAGTTTGAAGATTCGATTCCTGTATCCAGCCAGGGCATATCTGTTGACAACTAATTCCAGACTGGACTCTTGTATCCAGCCAGGGCACATCTGAAGAGTTTGAAGATTCAATTCCTGTATCCAGCCAGGGCATATCTGTTGACGACTAATTCTGGACTCGATTCTTGTATCCAGCTAGGGCACGTCTGAAGAGTTTGAAGATTCGATTCCTGTATCCAGCCAGGGCATATCTATTGACGACTAATTCCAGACTCGATTCCTGTATCCAGCCAGGGAACGTCTGAAGAGTTTAAAGATTCGATTCCTGTATCCAGCCAGGGCATATCTGTTGATGACTAATTCCGGACTCGATTCCTGTATCCAGCCAGGGCACGTTTGAAGAGTTTGAAGATTCGATTCCTGTATCCAGCCAGGGCATATCTGTTGACGACTAATTCCAGACTCGATTCCTGTATCCAGCCAGGGCACGTCTGAAGAGTTTGAAGATTCGATTCCTGTATCCAGCCAGGGCATATCTGTTGACGACTAATTCCAGATTCGATTCCTGTATCTAGCCAGGGCACATCTGTGAATAACTGATTGTAGACTCGATACATGTATCCAGCCAGGGCATATCTACATGAAGATTTTATAGATTCGATACCTGTATCCAGCCAGGGCACATCTACATAAAGAGTTTGAAGATCAACCCCTGTAACAGGCCAGGTATTTATTTTTTCTTTCTCAGGTACGCAAGTTCTCGCTAAGGAATCTCTTATGCGATCGACACCGAGATGGCATCTACAAGCCCATCCTCCTATCCATCATCTCTCCAAATGGCATCTGTAAGCCCATTCCCGCCATCACGCTGCTGACACTCTACTATGCGAGTGCAAATTTCTGGGCACTTTAGTGTTCAATCATCTTCCACCTTCGGATTACGAAAGGCACGCCAGCCAATCTACATCCTCAGGTCTAAGAAGATTGAACAGGGGCAACTATTGTACCCTAAAATTTTCCCTCCCATATTCTTCAAGATTTGGCAAGATCAAGCTTCAAATGGATTAAGGATTGCACAGTGCAAACACCCTCCTAACACAGTCAAAATTAGGGTTTTGGTTCTTACAAGGAAGTTGAGGTTTCCAAGGGTCAAATCAAGTCCCATATGCCTATATACATTGTCAAGCATCCATATGTCAAGTTTCAAGACTCACAGCATCAAGTTGCACAGTCAAAAGCCCTAATTGCTTCACAGTCAACTGTAGGGGTAAAATGGTCATTTGACAGTCAAAAGTCAAAATTTTTGGTCAACATCTTATTTTGAAGCCACAATCATCATTTGATCAAGTCTTGATCATGATTCCACAAGCATGGCTCAAAAAGTCTCAAGAATCAAAAGTTTCTATTTTTGGACAGCTGAAAAGTCAACTGTGACTTGACCAGGGCATAACTTTTTCATGGTTCATCATAAAAATCCCATCCAATGCTCATTTTTAAGGGGGTGACATTTCCTACAACTCATCTTCACATTCCAAGTCCAAGAAATTCTCTCACAAAAAGTTATCAATTTCTACATTATAGGTCATTTTTAAAAGTCAACAAAAAGGCACTTTAAGTCAAAGACCATAACTTGAGATTGGTAAATCAAACTGACATGGGACCAAAGGCATTGGTTAGAGGACTTCAAGACCTTTCCAAAATGTCCAGGAACATGATCATAGCTTCAAAATTGAGCAAGATATGCATTGGAGAAGTTGGGAAAATTTTGGGAACTTTCAAAAGTCAACTTTGCCTAAAACATTTCATTTTTGCTAATGGGCCTCAAATTCCTTCTTGAATCTTTGCCCAAAGCCTATGCACGACCCATTGAACTTAAAATGATTTATTTTCTTATTTTTAATTAATTAATTGAATTTTTATTAATATTAATTCATTTAATTGATTTTAATTGTAGGAAAATTCAAAAGATATGGTTTTTGGATCTTTTGTGAAGCAAATCTGAACAGGGCAAGCTGGCAATCTCGTTTCTCAATCAAAAAGGAAAAATCATCCATGTTTGGCAAGTTTTATCAATCAAAAAAGTTGGAAAAGATTTGATTAAAATCAAATATTGAAAACATAATTTCATGGACTTTTGGGCCAAGATTTACCCTAGTTTTCATTCCAATACATATGCTGAAGCCAACCCTAGTGTTAACAACGTGAAACTACTGCAAAAACTCCATAACCAAATTGCAAAAATTCAAGAAATAGTGTGAAACTGAATTCTTATTTGCAGCGCAATTCAAAGCCTAAAAAAGATTCAAACGCCTTGCCTGAGTCTCCAGGAATCCATTGCCATCAAGAACAAGTCAAAATACGCAAAGAATCAAAGAACACAAGTCACTCGGTTTGCATTATTTTCCAAATCTGCATATCATAATTCACGCGTTTTTAATCCATTTTCTTGATTGGTTTGTGTTGTTAGGAACATTCTGAAGCTAATGGGATAGTTTAATTGTGTTGAAACTTCCTGAATCAAAATCCACCATGGGAGATATCTAGGGTTTCGAAGCTTGAAAATTAGGGCTTTGCGCATAAGGAAAAATTGGACCTTGAGACAAGCATGGTTGAATTCGTCAAGGCCAGACGAATTCAACCAAACCCTCTTGCTCTTTTTATATCATCCATAGCTCTAATCGCTATTCTTGGCACTTTTGTTTTGTGGGGGTTTAAAACCCCCGCTATCTGTTTGATATTATTGCAGGTAAACGAAGAAGATGGTGAGCTGGCCAAATGCTAGTGGATCATTCAAACATGGCGCGCGCTTTTTGTGTTCCCAAGCATAGTTATTACTTTTCATATATTATTTTTATTGGTTATTATGTTTACAAACGCGCATCATGGTTCAGATGGTTGGAGACGTGGCTGGCAAACACTGGGACCTGGGTTCGATTCCCAGGTCCCCCATATAATTCTTAATATTTTTTCTAACACAATCCTGTGCAGCAATCATCCAAAATTCCACCATGCACGCCCAACAATAGCTTGCCATGTGGCTTCAAGGACCCATCTAGTGGCCAGGAGATGAAGCCCATAATACTCCCCAGTCAAACAGCATGTACGTGATCATGAAAAGTCAATCAGGCTGAGAGTTCTTGGGCCAGAATTTCTCACAAAAAACCTCCATATGGGCCATCTTACCCCCCTTGGTTTGCAATTTATTTTATTTTCTTTTAAATTTCTTTTAATTGTTTTAATTATTATTATTAATCCACCACAAATTAATTTTTCCTAATAAAAATCAGAAAAATCAAAATTGTAAATATATTTTAATTATTTATTAATTTCACCATTAACTTATTTTTGTAAATAAATATTAACAATTAACTTAGTTTAATTTAGGTTTAAATTTTAATCTTTTTCTTAATAAATAAAAATTGCATAGAATTAGGTTTTGACCTTTTTTAATCATTTTTTTATTATCATCATTATTAATTATTATTAATTTTGTAAATAACATGTAAATTAATTAATTAGTTTAAATTAGTTTAACTTTAACATTTTCTTAATAATTAAAATAAACTTAGAACTAGGGTTTTCTTTTGATTTTAATTTCTTTATTTTCATTAAATACAAAAAAACATAAAAAATATATTTCTTTAATTAATTAAATAATTAGGTTTACTTTTAATTTAATACAAAAGGACAAAAGCTCGTAATTTCTCAAAAGGGTCCAAAACCCTAGGACGTCTTGATTTTAATTCTTTCGCACGTTATTTTTATCTGATTATTATGTAGCTGCTTCCAAGGATGTAATAGTAATTAGGTTTATTGCTTTTTTTTACTTTCCGCATCTTTATCAAAAACGGGTCTTTGTTTTTTGGCGATGTATAGACCCGCGCCTTGTAATAGTGTAGCTTTTACCTTTCCGTATTTTATTTTCCGCACTCCTAACCGCTAAATTGCATGAAAGAATGTATGATAATTAAAAACAACTCGTAGCTCACAATTGCATGATCCAAGATAAATGTTAACATGAAAATAACACACAATGCACATGCCACTTCTAGGGTACGCCTCACTCGTTGCCTCGAAAGTGGTCGTCAAGTATAGGGTGGTTTAGCGGTCGCCCTTATGTCTAAGATCCAGTTGTCTCGAAACAGTTGCCTCGGATTAAAAAGGATCTAGGACATTAGGGTTGCTTCTAAGGTGTCCTACTATTGCTTCGGTGACCACACTGTCCCTACAATCTAATTGACCCGAACACCTCTAACGGTGGTGCTACCTACCTCTCAATGGTGGGATGGCACTACCTTAAGGATTCTTACACAGCCTAATTCCTTAGGGTAGGTGGATGACTCATGGGTACTTGCTCTCTTCAAAAAAAACAAACCAAAACATCTTTTCACACTGACACTTTCTAAAAGATTTCAAAACAAATTTTTCATACACTCTTGAGGACAAATACAAGAGTTACTTAGGAATTTTTCAATGAAACTTTTTCAAACCCACACACATTTGAAAAGCAAACATTTTTGAAAACATAAGAGAAAGTACCTAAGAGCCCGAGGATAACCACGGATAGAAAGGGTGCTAACACCTTCCCTTTCTATAAATCTACCTCCCGAACCGAGAGACATTCTCAATAAGGAATTTTGCTGTGCTTTTGTCCTTTCCATGTTGGAGAACATAAAAGACGGTGGCGACTCTTGCTTCCGCGACATACGCGATCCAGATTTAAACAATCAGTTCTATTTCCACCGATCACAGCAGGCTACTACTGGTCTACCATGGAAGCTGATTGTCATCAGCATTCCCGTACTTTCCACAAATGCCAAGTCTACGCCGACAAGGTACATATTCCTCCTGTCCCTCTCAACATTCTGACAGCTCCTTGGCCATTCGCAATGTGGGGGTATTGACATGATTGGAGAGATCAAACCTACGACATCCAATGGACATCGCTTCATCTTGGTCGCTATTAATTACTTCACCAAGTGGGTTGAAGCATCTTCCTTTGCCTCTGTTACAAAGAATGTGGTTGCTCGTTTCATCAAGAAGAACCTCATATGTCGGTATGGTATCCCCGACAGGATTATCACGGACAACGGTACAAATTTGAATAACACTATGATCACCACTCTATGTGAGCAGTTCAAGATTTATCATCACAATTCATCTCCCTATCGACCGAAGATGAACGGTGTTATTGAAGCCGCGAACAAAAATATCAAGAAGATCATTCAAAAGAAGACAGTCACCTACAAGGAATGGCATGAGATGTTACCGTTTGCTCTGCATGGATATCGTACCACAACACGTACTTCAACAGGGGCAACCCCATTTTCTTTGGTGTATGGCATGGAAGCTGTTCTACCCATGGAAGTTCAGATTCCTTCCTTAAGAATTATGAAGGATGCTGGTTTGAGTGAAGACGATTGGACTCAGACCTGGCTTGATCAACTTAATTTGATCGACGAGAAGCGACTTACTGCTGTTTGTCATGGTCAGACGTATCAAAAACGGATGATCAAGGCTTTCAACAAGAAAGTCAGGCGTCAGGTATATCAAGTCGGAGATCTTGTAATCAAGCGAATCATCTTACCGCAAAGTGATCCCAGGGGCAAGTGGACTCCTACTTACGAAGGACCATTTGTGATCAAGAGCATCTTTTCTGGTGGGGCAATGATTCTGACCACCATGGACGGCAACGATTTGCCGCACCCTGTGAACGCAGACATAGTCAAAAGATACTACACATAAAACGACCCGGCAAGTTAAAAACCCGAAAGGGCAACTTGGGAAAAAAAGGGTTTCCCGGTGGATCGAAAACCCGAAAGGGCGGCTCAGGCAAAAGTTAGGGAATTAAAGCGTATGACTATGTCTCATCGGATCACTTTAAGAACAATCTCTTCACCAACAAGCTCCAAGCTTCTGATCAATCCAGTCATCGACGGACGAAGCAGCAAATGGACAAGATATTCAGAGTTGTGAAGGCTATAGCAGAATGGGAATCCCATGGAATTGTTACACGTAGCCATCTTTCTTTTGTATAAAATTTTTCAATTTTTACGACAACATTCTCTTACTAGGATGTCTGTCTCCTTTGTACGAAGATACTCACGAAAGTTAAATACAAAGATACTTTAAAGTGCAGAAATTTGCTTGCCTTTCTTTTCTTTTTACACTTATGTTTTATTTGAAAATGTCCAATGTTTTGTTAAATAGGCATATGCATTTGAATATAATCACTGCTTACAAATAAAAAGAAATTGAAAAAGGATAATTACTGATAGGTTGAAGGTGTAGGAAGATATATTTGTGCTATTTCAGAAGAAATCCCCTACGATACATCATTCAGATCCTCAACAAAGCTAAAATTTGGAGTATATTTCCCCAACAGAGTTAAGCTTCAAGATCCTCAGTGGAGCCAGTGCATTCTAAAACTTGATTCCCCAGCTGAGTTAAGTTTCAAAATTCCCATCCGAGTTAAGCTTCAAGGTCCCCAGTGGAGCCCGAAAACCCTGAAAATCCTATCCCCAGCGGAGCCAGAATAGTGAACATTTCCCCCATAGAGTTATCTCCCAGCAAGATCGAAGATTCTCGGTCTCATTTCTCCAAGCAGAAGCCTCCTAGATTTTAACTCCCCAGTAGAGATTTTCAGAGTTTTCCCTATATCCCAGGAAAGTCATGAAGGATTCTCATTCCCTACAGAAGTCGTCAAAGGCCTTGTTAATCCCCACAAATAGCCGAGGATTTTCAATCTCCAGCAGTGGTCCCAGGATCTCTCCTTCTCAACAATCAGAGATCTTTAATCCCCAAAGCAGTAAGCAAGGATTTCTCAGCTTCAAATAATCAAAGATTTTTGGAATCCCCAGCATCGGTCAAGGATTTACTTTCCTCGACAGCAATCAAAGATTTCATTATCTCCAGTTATCAAGGATTTATTTTCCTCAGCAAGGCAGCTACTCAGCTTACATGCACATTCATTACATTCATATATCATAAACATTGATGAAATGCAGTTCATTACATCATACATATCATGCAACATAACTTTGCGTTTTAGCTAACATTTTACCCTTTTCAGGATAAGATTAAAAGGCTATCGTTAACAATTATTCAGATACAGTATGGATACACCCCAGACACGGCGGTCATTCTATTACTCATTCAAAATTTCAAGTCAAAATACAGTATGGATACACCCCAGACACGGCGGTCATTCTACTACTCATTCAGACTTCAGCAATCCGATACATACTAGATACGCTCCAGACACGGCAGCCATTCTATCTCTCATTCAGATTCAACTATCAACTTCAAGTTCAGATACGCTCCAAACACGGATGCCATTCTGGCCCTTACACCAGAAGTTTGATTCTCCGCAATGCAGTCGTCACAAAAGTCATTTTGTCCCATATTCAGATCCTAATTACAGTTCCAGATACACTCCAGACACGGAAGTCATTCTGCTACTCATACAGATTTCAACTTCAGATACAGTCCAAATATGCTCCAGACACGGTTGCCATTCTGTCACTCATCCGGAATCTATCCCCAGCCCAGAGATGCCCCATACACAGATGTTTCTCTGTCGCCCATTTAGAATTCAGATACAATACAGATACACTCCAGACACGGTAGTCATTCTGATACTCATTCAAAGTTCAAATACAGTTACATCTCAGATACACTCCAGACACGGACGCCATTCTTTTGCTCATACAGACTCCGTCTCCAGATAAAGTTCAAATGCATTCTAGACCCGGATACCATTTTGACGCTCATTCTTCTGGCCTACAACATTGCAATGCAACAAACATTCTTGGATGGCATCTTTAATCCCATCTCCAAAAAGATTCCACCATCTCTAAATGGCATCTTTAAGCCCATTTCCTCAGCCATATTTTGACGAGTGCAAATTTACGGGCACTCTAGTGTCCAATCCTCTTTTACCTTCGAGTCGCGAAAGGCAAACTTGCCAATCTAACTCTTCAGGTTCAAGAAGATTGAACATGGGCAACTATTGTACCCCAAAATTTTCCCTCTCATTTCATCAACATTTCTCATCATAAGAATCTTGGAATTCAAGGTCAAGCTAGGGTTTGCTCTACTCAAGACACCTCCTTGCACTGTTGACCTAAATTAGGGTTTGAGTTTGCACAGTGATGTTTTAACCTATAATTCCCAAATTGACTTTCATACTTCATATTGGACTCATAAGTTTGTCCATACAAAGTTTCAAGCCTTGATTCAAATTTTTGCCCAGTCAATTGGACAGTTGACCTAGAAATTAGCTGTATTGGGGAAAAAGTCAACTGTGGCCAATTGACAGTCAAACCTCATGAATTTTGACCCACATCAACATTATGAACTCATATGAACCATTTGATCAAGTTTTGATCACAATTCCACAAGAAAATTGATCAGATCACCAAAAGGGCAAAATGGTCATTTTTAGGGTTTTGACTGTACAAAGGCAATTTTTGACTGTTTGACCTAGCCAATGGAAAATCAAGCTCAACTATGGACTCAAGGACTCAATGATATTGTCTTGACCCATTCAACAAGTTCAAAAGATCTCAAATGCATAGGATTGACAGATGAATTTTTCAGTCAACTGATCAAAATTTAACTGTATACTGAAAAGTCAAACTTTGACTTTTTGGTCAAAATCAAGTGCCAAGGGTCATTTTTCATCAAGACATGTCAAATTATGAAACTTGTTCATCAAGAAACCCAAAAATGCAAATTAGGGTTTAAAATTGAAAAATTTCATAACTTAGAAATTTTCTAAGTTATAAAATTTTCTTATTTTTTCCTAACTTTGTCCCATTTTTTCACTAAGATGAAAATAGATTCAAACAAAACTTATAACATGAAAGTTGTAGTCTATCACAAATTCTACAACTTTGATTCACAAAGTTTTCTCAAAAGAAGCTTGGATCTCAAGTTATGATTTTTGGAACAAGGGTACCTGAAACTTTTAACTTAGAGAAATTTTGCCCTAGTTTAGGCAGGACTTTGACCCATCTTCTTGGCCATTTTTCACATAGTTCCACTTGGAGTTTCAAGTTGCATTTCAAAGATGGATTATATTACATGTTGCAAGCTTTCCAAATTGTCCAAGAACTCCTCAAACACCTTTGTGGTTAGGGATAATCGAATGCTTGAAGTTGGCAAAAACTCACTTTGATCCATGGCCAATACATGTTCATACAACTTGCATTTTCAAACCAGCATGCTTTGTACTAGCTTGCAGGCCTCTAAAACATTTTACACTCCTTAATTGAATGCAAATCCACTGAGCTAATGCATTATCTTGGCCATTTGGGCATTGTACACAAAACTAATCCCTATTTGGAAAAAGATACATTGCCATTTTTGAAAAGTTATACTTTATGTCAAACCAAGATCTTTGAAGCATGGGGCCATATCTCTGAGGCAAGATCAAATCCACAAATTTCAAGTATCAAGGGCAAAGTATGCAGCATACAAGATAGAGGTTACAGGCCTGTAATCACAAGTGACACATTCTTGCTTGAAAAAGAAGAAATTTGTCCAAATCCTCCCAACTCAAAAACCAGCCATAGTCAGCTTACACAAACATTGCAAACAAGTTCCATACACCCTAACAAGCAAGAAGCACGATCCCTTGACCCCTAAAACCTCCTTGTACAAAAAATCTCCATTTTTCTGCAAAACAGGGCAAGCCCTGCAGAATCACCTACATCTCCACTTTGCCTCATGCGTTTTGCCTCAAATATGTTCCAATACCTTCCATTCAACTCACCTAAACTATTCCAGACCTCCATTGCCAACTGTAACTCCATTAACACACATTGCCATTTTTGTTTGGAAGCTTTGCAGGTTGAGTTCTGTAGCACGATTCAGGCTATTTCAAAACAAACTAAGCATTGGGAAAGCTTCATTGGACATCAGGCAAGCTCAAAAGAATCTCAAGCACCCTTGGAAGTTGCTGCATTGTCCAGCTCGAGCTCAACTAAAACAGGTATTTCATGAACTTCTATCTCTCTATTTAGGAATAGTTAGACTTAGGTTTGTGAATGAAAGATGTTGTATTCATTGCCCTTAAACCATACATGTACTTAGTTTTCATTTATATTAATCGTGCTAGGAGAATTTCATCCATGAATTTTCTGAAAAAACTAGGTTAAGAATTAGGGCCAGATAAATTCTCTCTGGTCTTTGAGAGTTAGCTTAAGTTTTTTATATGGTTAGATTCGTTGTTTGATGCTCTACAAGTTTCATGTTATGAGTTTTGTCAAAAAAGCACAGAATCAGGAGATAGCAGTTTATGTGGAAAACGCGCGTTTTTTTTTAACTGAGGAAGAAGATGAAGTTGGTTTTGGGTTGGGCCTGGATTTCTTTGCTTTTGACACCTCCCAGTTCACTTTCAGCACCCCCTGGCCCATTGCTTTGTATTTTCATTATTTTTGCATTTTTATTTTTTCTCCGACTTTGATATTTTATTTTCAAGCATAAAAAATATTCTAAAAATATTTTCACATTTTTTTCCATTTATTAGATATTTTATTCTAATTTTTCCTAATGTAAACATGTTTAAATATTTTATATTCTTTTGTTAAAAACTTAAAAATAATACAAATAATACTTTTATTTTCATTGATTATTTTTATACACATTTGAAAATATATATATATATATATATATATATATATATATATATATATATATATATATATATATATATATATATATATATATACCTATATACTTTATTTAATTAAATAATTAGAGCAAAAAACACAAAAATAATACATTTTTATTTTATTAATATTTTATACTAAAAATACCTTTTTTCAATATACTTTTATTTTTTTGTACAAATTAACATTATTTTACATAATAATAAATAATACTATTTATTTAAGAAATTAGGGTTTTTGCCCTAAAAAAACAAAAATAATTGAAATTGACTATTTATTTATTTACATTTCACAATTAAAAATACTTTTTACATACATAAAAACTTTTTTGCATAACACATTTTATCTAACATTTATTTATTGTATTTTATTTAATTATTGTATATTTTAATATTATGCCTTATACATTCAATTTGGTTGTAATAATTTAGGATTTAATTTCTTGCAAAATAATCCCCAATTCAAATTTGTATCCCCCTCCCTATATCATGTTATAATAGTGTAGAATTTAAATTTTCGCACCTTTAAGCTTTCAATTATGTCATGATTAGACTTAGGATTTTGTATGCAAAAATAAAATTAACAAATAGTTTGACCTAATCCAATATAAAAGTGCATGAAAAACAAACACAATACACACTTACACCCCTAGGGTTACAATCCACTTGTTTCCTTAAAAAATGGGTCATGGTATGTATGTCAAGTACTTTAGCAAAACAAAAGCAAAACAAAAGATCATAGTCTCTCGATGACGCTATCTTGGTTGCCTAAACAAAATGATCAAGTCCCTTAAGAAAAATTGCCAAAAATACTTGACACCATTGCTATCATGGTCTATACGATGACCCGCGCCTGTCCCGTTTAACATCCTAACACAAGGTTGTTCACCAAATACAATGGTGAAACAACACTGTTAAAAGGGTTAAAAACATAAGAAAGATCTTTGAGTAAAATAGGGTAGACAACTCTTAGTTACTTGATCAAAACTTGCAAAAACATCCTTGCTATTTTCAAAACACACTTCACAACACAATTTCAAAACCCTACTTTCAAACATTGAAAACTTTTCAAAAGACAAAAACACCTTTGTATACATTCAAACAAGAATCATTACAAAGGTTGCCACAACGATGGCCTCTTTTCAAAACATCTTTCAAAACCACACACCAAGCACCATTTCAAACAATTGAAGAGCACCATTTCAAACAATTGAAGAAAAAAAAGCAAGTGATCTAAGCAAGTAACTAAGAGCCCATGGATAACCATGGATAGAAAGGGTGCTAATACCTTCCCTTTCTATAATCTACTCCCCGAACCCAATAAAACATCTCAAAGGTCTTTTATGTGTTTCAATCAAAGCCTCACCCTTCGAACCTCACTCTGGTCTTCTACGATCGGAACATCACCAAATCCCAAAACATCATTTGAGCAACCTGCTGCACTGCTATAGCACAGTCCTGCCACCAGCTGCTACAACACTCCAAGGTGCTGTTGATCCAGTCCACACCTGCGTTTTTCTCAAACCCCATAATTGCATCAAATTAGCATACGAAAATTGTGTTTAAAAAGAAATGGAACAGTATGCCAAAAGGGTTTAAAATCCAATTTGTTTCCCCCCCCCCCCCCCCCCCCAAAACCACAACGAACCCATCTATAAATGAGTTGCTCCATCACACGTTCAGGGGGGCTGATTTTGGAGAGAGAGAGAATCAACAAAAAAGAGAAAAGAAAATTGTGAAACCTTCGTAGAAATCCTGAATTCCCAAACAGAAAACCAAACCTTTGTTCTTCCCTTTGAATCAAAGAACTTAACATTTTCTCTTTCGTTGTTCTTGCTGACTCCAGAACATCTGAAGGCAGCAGTTTAAATTCCAAGCACACGCTTCAGATTCATGGTAAGTCTTTCTGACTTTGTATCTTTTCATTCAGAACATCATTAAAATATGTAAATATCATAGTATTGACGTTGTCCATATCATTGCATAAGTAGAAAAATTGTGGATCAGGACTTCTTGATTAAGGCTAGGCATAGAATTAGGACTAGAACTTCTATAAACTGTTATGCTTTTATCCTTTTTATTTGCTATTTGTTAAGAACTGGATAAATTGCTGGTGTGCTGATTAATATGAGGAAAGAGTTGAAATGTGGCACAGAACTTCTGATTTTCATTCACGGTTTTAACACAACACAAAGCTTCTAAGACTTTCTCATTGTTTTAACACTCAGAAGTTCAGCACATAGCAACCCAGAACTTCTGTGTTTTCCCTCTAACATTTCTTGCCGGACCTCAGAGTGTATCAATCCAGAACTTCTGACGCTTCTTTCTGAACCACAGCGCGTCCGACATCAGAACTTATGATCCCCTTTGTTTTGCTTTCAGCAGCATGCTAATTCTATCTCTCATTATTTCCCTTTTATCATTTTCAATATTAATACCCTTTTTATTAATATAAAAAAGGGACATAAAAATATTTTCTCTTTATTAATTAATTTATTTCTTTTTCTTAATTCATTAAGACAAAAAACCATTTTCAAAACAAGTCTTTTTTCTTTCTTGCATTGTACATTTCAATATGGTTGTAATAGTTAAATAGGATTTAAATTCTTGCAACCCCCCATTTGTAAATTTGTACCCCCATCCCTAAATATTGTAATAACATAGGACTTTATATTTCCTCAATTTATGGCTTTTCAAATATAAATGCTAGTAATTAGGGTGTGTATGGCAAGATATGAAATCAACAAATAGATAACCCTAATCAAGACTAAATACATGTAAATAATACACACTTCCACACTATCACCCTTAGGGTAATACCACTTTGTTGCCTTTTAGAAAATAGTCATGTCCCTCGAATATGGGCGTTTTAGCAAAGACTCTCGATAAAAGATCGTAGTCCCTCGATGACCCTTAATATTGCCTTCGGTAAACGATCTAGTCCCTAAAACAACATTGCTAAAATGTTCCATAGGTTGCCTTCTATGACTATACAAACGTCCTGTGCCCGTCCCTTTTACATCCAAAGATAAGGTTACTTACCAAATCAATGGTAAGATAACAATGTCAAAGGAAAGAGGAAATAAACATGAAAGACTTTTGAGTAGGTAGATTGTTCCTAGTTGCTTGCTCAAATTCAAAACCAAAAACATCCTTACTATTTTCAAAAACAAACACCAAACACTTTCAAAACATCTTTCAAACTTGAAATTTTTTTCAAAAGATCAACACTTTGTATACAATCTTACGAACGAGAATCATTACAAAGTTTGCCTAAACGATGGCATCTTTACAAAATACTTTAAAAAACCACACAAAGCACATTTTCAAACAAAAGCAAGTGATCTAGCAAGTAACTAAGAGCCCATGGAAAACCATGGATGAAAGGGTGCTAATACCTTCCATTTTCATAATTGCCCCCGAACTCAAAAAAACATCTCAAAGGTCTTTCCTGTTCTTTTCAGCCTTTCCTTTTGGATAAAATAAAATTCGGTGGCGACTCTTGCTAAACCGTAAAATTTGCGATCAAACACAAAAAAACCAAGTCAGTTCTCCCACCGCGTTATAGAACTGGCAACTCTGCTGGGGATTATATCTTAAAGTGGGGTTACCTTAGGGCTAGATCACATTTACTTGCTTTCATTGTTTGTTTTGTTTGCTTTACATTATGGTTCCTTGTATGGGATTGCTTTGATCCTCCACCCGGATCTGGGACACCTTGTTAGGCAAGTAGTAATAGATTGTGGAAATTGTACAGCGTAAACCGATATGGTTGAAACAATGGCTACGTTAGTGTGACGCATTTGTGGGTACCGGTATCCCTTGTATTGAATCGAGGAGAATATGGGGCCGTTGAGTGTCTTCATGAAGCACTAACTGACTTTAGAACCCTAATTGAACAAACTTGGCCATTAAGGACGTAGTGAGATAACCGGTTTCGGTGGAAAGCTGAAAATTGGTTGATACTCGATACTACACTCATTGAGACTAGACTTTTGGGATATCTCGGCCGCAAGAAAAGATTGATTGTGCTGAGACAATTCCTAAAAAAGGGTCAGTGATATTGAGATCCCTTAGAACCCGGTTACTATTAACTAAGACAGGATTGAGCCAACTAAACTTCAAGAGGATACTTACCTATGAGACTCCATGCAAGCCTAAAACTAAGAAATTGTTTGTTTTGCTTATATATACTTACTTGTATATAACATCATGAACATCATAACATCATACGCAATCCCACTAACCATTTCAAGGATTCAGGATTTTTCTTTATTTTTGTTTTGTTTTGTAGGCCATGAACTCCGTCCGAAGAAACACCATTAGAATCGGCTTCGTGAAAGCACACCCTCAACTCCAAGAATTAGCATCAAGGGTACCCGAAGATTCTCCTTTTACCAAGAAATATGGAAGACTCCTCAGTTTGGCTACTTTCAATTTCCAAGAAGAAATGATGTGTGTGCTCTTCCAATTCTTTGATCCCATACATCATTACTTCACCTTTCCTGACTATCAGCTGGTACCTATACTAGAAGAGTTCTCTCTACTATTAGGAGTGCCCGTGCTTGATCAGATACTGTTCACCGGTCTAGAAGGGATCCCGAAACCTAAGGTCATAGCCGAAGCTCTACATCTGAAGAGAGCCAACATCATAGCAAATTGGGAGACTAGAAGTGGAGTCAAAGGGTTCCTAGCCAAATTTCTATTAGAGAAAGCTCGTTCATTATAGGAAGATATGGATTTTCAAGCCTTTGAAAACGTCCTGGCCCTTCTCATCTATGGTTTGGTTCTTTTCCCAAACTCGGACCAATTCATAGATGTAAATGCCATCAAAGTCTTTCTCTCCTGTAATCCTATACCTACCTTGTTGGGAGACATCTTACATTGCATCCATACCGCACCATGAAGAAAAGAGGCACTCTTTTGTGTTGTATTCCCCTACTCGCCAAGTGGTTTATTTCGCACCTACCTCGATCAACATTGAAGAACGAGCAAAGATTGACATGGTCTCAAAGGATGATGTCCCTCACCTACTCTGATATTCATTGTTGTTCAAGATCCTCGGATGATACTTCTATCATTGACCGTTGTGGGGAATTCCCTAATGTCCCTCTACTTGGCATTAGGGGAGGTATCACTTACAACCCTTACTTAGATTTACGACAGTTTGGGTATGCCCGAAGAGATGGTCCACACGAGATACTCATCCAATGTTTGGTGTTTGACTACGAAAGCGACAAGCAAGGCTACCGTCAGAGGTTCATACAAGCTTGGAAGATGGTAAACAAGGTGGATAGCAAGACACTGGGGCACAAGAATTCCATCCCTCTTGAGTATTATCTCAAATGGGTACGAGCTCGTTCTCAAAGTCTTATGATGCCTTACCCCTCTATTCTCCCAGTTATCATAGAGCTTGTTGTGGAAGGAGATGTCCCATATACCACCCTTCATCCCAACATGCCCACCTCTCTCGAAGACTTGCAAAGGGATTGGATACAGCTTAGAGGGGAGTGATACACTTTCGAGGCCCAATTCTACGCCAGCGAGAAGAAGGTTCTGGAACTCACCAAGCAGCTTCATGAGGAGCGGAGCCTGAACGCCTACATCACACAAAAGAGGATGCGTACAACTTTTTTATCTTAGAGTTTTTGTATTTCTTTGTAAGCCCAAAAGAGGCATGATGTACTCAAACTTTGATTTATTAATATGACGTGTGTTCCTTTTTTGTATAAAGAAAATTTAAATCTCTAATTTCCTTGAAATAATTACATATGTATCTACACTCATCATAACATAAGCAGGTCTCTTACCACAGGTCTCCTTATCTTTCTACTGTTTATTTCAGTAAGATGGATCTCGAGCAGACAGTAAAAGACCTCCAGGCGCAGAATGCTCAGTTTCAACAGATGTTCTTGACTCTAGCCAAAGGACAAGAGGAGTTGAAAACTCTGCTGATTGAAGAAAATAAGAAGAAAGCAAAGAAAACAATCGGAGTTCTGAATCTAGGAAGAAGGTTCCAAGGACAAGCCAGACGGACCCTAGACTTCACAACGTCATCTGGTGAAAAGGATAATCAAGAAGGGAAAGTCAAGGAAGCAATTGCCCAGCCAGAATCTGAAGAGGAAGAAGAAGAGGATTACTCTGAAGAACAGTATCCTCCGGCCGACGATAAATACAAACATCTGGAAGAGCGTCTAAATGCAATGGAAATTCAGAAAGTGCCCAGGATGGACTTTGAAGAGCTGGGTCTGGTGTATGGGATTGTTATTCCACCAAAATTCAAGGCACCAGTATTTTCTAAGTACGACGGGGTTTCGTGTCCCAAGATGAACCTCCAATCTTATGTGAGGAAGATACAGCCCCACACTGCTGACAGAGATTTGTGGGTCCACTTCTTTCAGGATAGTCTATCCGGGACTCATCTTGATTGGTTATATTAACTCGAGAGGGCCAATATCCATAATTGGGAAGACCTTGCCGCTGCTTTTTATAAACATTATCAGTACAACACAGACCTTGCTCCCACCCATACTAAACTCTAGAGTATGACTATGGTCTCAAGTGAAGGTTTCAAAGACTACGCTCATAAATGGAGGGACTTAGCAGGAAGAGTCCAACCTCCCCTATCTGAAAGGGAACTAGTGGACATGTTTCTAGGGACCTTGTCTGGTCCATTCTTTAATCACCTGATTGGAAGATCCTCAGCTGGCTTCACTTAATTAATCTTGACTAGGGAACGAGTGGAAGCCGGGATTAAGAGTGGGAAGATCTAAAAAGACGTATCCTCCAGTGCCATGAGAAAATCATTTACTGGGAAGAAAGAAGTTGGTGTTGTGTATCCTCAAAGGAATCAGGATAGAACTGAATGGCGACCAATGGTAGGGGCTGTCATGATCCCTAAGCCTGCACCTACTCAACAAAGGAGCAATCATCCTAGAACAGAAAGACCGGTAAGACAATTTACCCGGATTAATATGACACTGTCTCAAGTTCTGCCACATTTGTTGAGATCTAATCTGGTAACCTTGAAAGAAGCCCCGAAGAATCCCAACACAACCTCCCCTCATTACCACCCTAATGCTTGTTGTGCTTACCATTCAGAAAGTCCAGGCCATGATACCAACAACTGTTGGGCTTTGAAAAACAAGGTGCAAGATCTTCTTGAAGCAAAAGAAATTGAATTTGATGCTCCTGAGATCCCAAATGTTATCACCGCTCCTATGCCCAAGCATGGATGTGATGTTAACGCTGTTGAAGATGATATGTTTGTTACTGCTGTTGATGAACTTGTTACTCCTCTCTTGACTGTCAAGAAGAACCTGTTAAAGGCCGGCTTATTTCCTGGATGTGGCAAAGGCTTCCACCTCTGTTTATCCTTACCAACTGGTTGTCATTTAATAAAAGCAGGTGTTCAGCGCCTAATGGATGACAAAGAGATTTTGTTTGAAAAGACTCCCGTTCCAACCATTTCTTACAAGGATGTTGCAATAATAACCATTTCTGCCAATCATTCCAGGGTCTCCACCAAAAGACCCGTTAGGATTACATAAATTCCTAAAGTAGCTCCACTGATAATTACTATGCCACGGCCGATCCCGTACTCCTCAGATAAAACCGTCCCCTGGAATTATGGGGGCTACGTCTGCTATCACGACGTCAAAAAAGATTGGTTGGCTGATGAAGATTTAATTTTTGAGAAGGCTGACCCCGACATCGGTAACATTGCGAGAACCAGCAAGATAACCCGAAATGGAAGAGTGTTCTCTCCCGAAAACTGTTACTGGTCCTGTGATCATCCCTGCTTCCGTTCCCGTTGACACTACTACTATGATTCCCATGATTATCCCTACTGACATCCCTACCACCGAGTCGACCGAGACTCGGGGCAAAGGAATTCTGGTTGAGCCTGTCCGGATGAAGGCGAAACCAATATCTATCTTTGAATCCTCCCAAAAGGAGATGGAAGAAATTCTGAAAATTATAAAGAGAAGCGACTACAACATAGTCGAACAACTATGGCAGACTCCATCAAAGATTTCCATGTTGGCTTTATTGTTGTGCTATGAGGCTCATGCGAAGGCATTGGTAAAATTTCTTAAAACTGCCCACGTACCACAAGAAACTTCTACTGATCAGTTCCAAGACTGTGTGGCCAGCTTGACCGCTGATAATGGTTTAGGTTTTTCTGATGCTGACCTGACACCTAGAGGGAGGAAACACAACGAGGCATTGCATGTCTCTATTGAATGTAGGGGCACAACTTTGGCCCATGTCTTGGTTAATACCTGGTCATCTTTAAATGTGCTGCCTAAGAAGGCTCTTAATAGACTCAACTATGAAGGTTTAACCTTAAACCCAACAACATAGTGGTAAGGGCCTTTGACGGTTCAAAGAGAATGGTGCATGGGGAACTCAAACCTTTGATTCAACTTTCTACGTGATGGACATTCGCCCTTCCTATTCCTGTTTATTGGGCCGACCTTGAATTCACAACACTGGTGTCGTCACCTCTACATTACATTAAATGCTGAAATAACCAACCAAAGGGAAAATCATCATTGTCCATGGAGAAGAGGAATATATGGTTAGTCACTTGAACTCCTTCAGATACATTGAATCAGATGGTGAATTCATTGAAACTCTATTTCAGCATTTCGAGGAAGTCCCACAAACCGTGGCAGTAACCAAGACTATTTCCCAAGTCCCGAAGATTACAAGACCTCCGCTAAGGATGTCTTCTCTGAAAGATGCCAAGACAGTAATCGAAGAAGGTGGGTGTACTATTTGGGGCCAACTCCTGAATATCCCTTACAAATCAGAAAAATTTGGTTTGGGTTTCACTTCAGGAGCCCAGAAAGTTGTTCGTTGTGCTCGTGTCGGGGGACCACCGTTGAAGATCAGCAACCACGGAGTTAACGCAATGGTGGATGATGATGACAATTGTGACCTAGAATATTGGATTTTCCCAACCATCAACGGAGGGCTCAACAACTGGGAAGCTAAAGATTTTGTCCCAATTACTTTTATCCAACAGTAATTGTCTTTAAATTTTTGTTGGACATGTAATAATTAAACAATTCAAACTTTTAAAACCTTGTGTCTTACCCGAGGTACAACAATCCATTTGTAAGGGTCGTTACCTCATTTTCATATGTCATCAATGAGTCATGGACATTTTTGCATGCAAATTTTGTGCTCTTTGTTTTTATTTTTCTACATTTTTATTTCTTTCAAAGATAGTTATACTCTTACACACACTCACATATTAAAATGCAGATCTACATCCACTCAGGATCCCATGGGTAACAATTCCGCTATGGCCTTTTATGACTTTGAAAATTTAATCTACCAAGCCGAAGACGAAGGTGAGGAAGATTGTGAAGTGCCAGGGGAACTATCCAGGTTACTACAACAGGAAAAAAGGACCATACATCCCCACGAAGAACCAGTGGACACAGTTAACCTAGGTACCGAAGAGGACAAGAAAGAGGTAAAGGTAGGAGCCAATTTGGAATCTAGTGTCAAGAAGCACTTAATTCAGTTACTACATGACTATGTTGAGGTCTTTTCCTGGTCGTACGAAGACATGCCAGGTGTTGTACCCCAAAATTTTCCCTCTCATTTATCAAGACTTTTCTCACAAGATTTCTTTGACTCAAGATTGGATTAGGGTTTGGTCAGCTCAAGGCATCTCATCATGCACTAGTGACCCAAAATTAGGGTTTGAGTTTGCACAAGGATTTTTGAACTATCAATGCTTCATGTGACTTTCAAACATCATTATGGATCCCTAAAATCACTCAGGACAAGTTTCAAGCTTTGAACCACATTTTTGATCAGTCAATTGGACAATTGACCTAAAAATCAGCTGTATTGGGGAAAAAGTTAACCATGGCCAATTTACAGTCAAACTTCATAATTTTTTATCCACGTCAACATTTTAGACTTATATATATCATTTGGTCAAGTTTGGATCACAATTCCTCAAGAAATTTGAGCAAATCACCAAAAGGGCAAAATGGTCAAAAATTAGGGTTTTGACTGAGGAAGGGCAATTTCTGGTTTTTTGACCTAGAAAATGACCAATTGAGTTAAAGCATGATTTAAATGATTTAATTGCATCATCTTGACCTAATGGAGTGGTTCAAAACATTGCAATTTCATTGGATTGACAGATGAAATTTGCAGTCAACTCATCAAAAGTCAATTGTACACTGAAAAGTCAAACTTTGACTTTTTGGTCAAAATCAAGTGCCAAGGGTCACAATTCATCAAAACATGTCAAAATGTGAAACTTTTTCATCAAGAAATCTAAGTTTGAATATTAGGGTTTAAATTTGAAAATTTTCTTAAATTAGAAAATTTTCTATGTATAGAAAATTTCTTATTTTTTTCTCAACTTTAGGCCATTTTTTCACCATGATGCATAATGATTCAAAGAAAGTTCCCAACATGAAAGTTGTAGACCTCCATGAAATCTACAACTTTGCTTCATACACTTCTCCATAAAGATGCTTGGATCTCAAGATATAAATTTATGAATACATGCTCATGAACTAAGTAACTTAGTGAATTTTTGCCCTAATTTAGGCAAGTTTTGGACCCAACTTCATGGCAATGTTTCACCTAGTTCTAAGAGGTATCTTGAAATTAATTTCAAATATGAGTTATATAGAATATTGCAAGCTTTCCAAAATGTCCAAGAACTCCTCAAGATCATTTTTTAGTAGGGAGAATCAAAGAGATGAAGTTGGCAATTTTTCAATTTTGGTTCAAGCCATTTCATGAAGAAACAAAGTTCCAATCAGTACCTATGCTGCCTAATCCATGCTTTACAGGTCCCAAACTTGTTTCTTACTCCTTAATTTAATTCTTACTCAGTTGACAAAGCTTTGATCCAAGTCTTAGATCCATTACCCAAGTTGTAATTCCATAAATGGCATAAAGTGACCATTGCCATTTTGAAAAAGCTCAACTTTTGCCACTTTCCAATTCTTGAGCATTGAACCTGTATCCTTTGCACATATAATTCTTACAGGCCTAAAGCAAATTGTACAAGTATATACCAACCCTAAGCAAGTCAGTACAAGCATGTTGAGCCTTGTCCCTTCACTTTGCTTCAAAAGCAAGAAAGTGTGCCAAAAGCCTATAACTTGAAAATCTGTTGGAGAGTTGAAAAGAAACTGATTCTATACTAATATAAAAACACAATACAACATAGGACACGATTACTAGAAGCCTCAAACACTCCAAAACTCAAAAACACTAGAAAATTGTCAAGACTTGCAGTTTTTGCATAAGCATACTAATCTCTCATTTGGCTCGTGCGTTTCAAGTCTTGATCATCAAAACACCTTACCTACTTGATATCTAACTGATCCAGACCCTCATTCCTGTATTGTAACCCCTTCTCCATCATCTGCCATTTTTTATTTCAAATCTTGCAGGTTGACTTGGCCAAAGAGTTTCATACACTTTCAAAGCAAGGCAAGGGTTGAAACACACTCAGGGAGGTTCAAGCAATCTCAAGCAATCATCAGGCCTCCATAAAAATCACTCCAACTCCATCCACGATTTCAACTGAAAGAGGTAAAAATCTTAACTTCTATCTCTTTATACATGCAACCATTGGCCACGATTTGTGAATAAACAATGTTTTCCTCATTACAACGAAGTTGTACATACATTTATCTTGCATTTATTTGGCCTAAGTTGAGAGAATTTTGAACTTGAAGATATTGAAAATTTTAGGTTTAAATTTAGGGCTTTTTAAAATTCATTATGATCTTTGATTGTTAGCTTATATGATTTATATGGTTAGAATCGTGAGACAAAATGCTACAGTTTTCATGTTATGAGTTTTCATTTTCATGGAGAGATAATCACGTTACATGACATCTGGCCAGCTTGGGGAAGAAGATGAAGTACAGGGCAAGGAGCTTGTTCATGTTATGTTATTTTTGTTTCACTTAAATCAACGGATGTATAGCCACCCCAGTGGCAAGGTAGCGCGCTGGTGAGACCCATGTCATGGGTTCGAACCTTGGCGCTACCTTTTGTTTTTTCACATTTTTTCCACTTTCAGTTTTGGCTTTTTGTAGGTTTGGGCCTCCACGTTAGGCTTAGCTGTTTTTTTCTAACTTTCACCACTGGATTATTCAGAACACCCCCATTGCCCAACTTTTTTTTGTATTTTTATTTTATTTGTTTTATTTTCATTTTAGTTTATTAAATATTTTCTTTAATGCATAAAAAAATCCTAAAAAATATAAATTTGATAATATTTCACTTTTATTTTATTTTAGTTTATTTTTCACATGAAAATATATTTTATCTTCAATATATATTATTTATTTTCTTAATAAACTTGTAAAATATAATTAAAATATGTTTAGTATAATTTATTTATTTCCTTTTCATTCCATACTTATAAATATTTATTTTTGCATACATAAAAACTTTATATTTTTTATACAATATTAGTTATTATTTTAACATAAAAAATACATAAAAAATAGTACATAAGAAATTTATTTTCTTTTAAAATATAAATTAGGGTTAACCTTTCTTTCAAGAATTAATTTCTTTTCCTTATATTTTTAGGTTTAAATTTCTTTTCACATAAAAAACAAAACAAAATCTTATTCTTGCATGTACATAATATTGCATATTTAAATATTGTATATTATTTATTCTAATATTCCTATAAATTCGATTTGGTTGTAATAATTTATTTAGGTTTACATTCTTGCAAATCCCCATTTAAATTTGTATTCCCCCCTCCCATAAAATTGTTGTAATAGCTTAGTAATCTTTACATTACGCAATTTACCGCTTTACATGCCATGATTACTAATTAGGGTTTGTATGATAAGATCAAAACAAAGCAAATAGAAAACCCTAAATGAAAGATAAAAACAAAGCATGAAAATAAAACACTTGCACACAAGCATCTTTAGGGTTTCTCCACTTGGTTGTCTTATACAAAAATGACCATATTACGCATGCGAAGTATCTTGGCAAAACAAACAAGTATAAGATCATAGTCCCTCGATGACGCTATTCTAAGTTTCCTTACAAAATGATCTTGGTCCCTCAAAATGCTAAGATGCTTTGCAACATTGCTAATCATGGTTATACAATGACCCACGCCCGTCCCGTTTACATCCAAATATAGGTGTGATACGGTGGCAGAACAAGACTGTTTTAGGAAAATGTTGGTTTGCGTTTTGCGTTTGTGTTTGCAAAATGTCGCGGTAAGCAAGAGTCACCACTGACTTTTATTTTATCCAACTGGAAAGGACAAAAGCACAGGAAAAATTCCTTTTTTGAGATTTTGAGTACGGGGGGTAGATTATAAAAAGGGAAGGTATTAGCACCCTTTCTATCCGTAGTTTTCTACGGGTTTTTAGGTACTTGCTCATCATTTTCAAAATTGCTTGTGTGTGTTTGATTTGAAAAAGTTTTTGTTTTACTTCGATTTATCCCTTGCTTCTGTCTTCAAGAGTGTTACGAAGTGTTTTGAAAACTTTGTTTGAAAAGAGTGTAAGTGTGGAAAACTTTGATTTGAGCAAGTACCTACTAGCATCTACCTACTCGAAAAAAGAATGTTTCTGTTCTTGTTTCCTTTAGACAGCGCTATCCCGCTATTAATGAGTAGGTAGCACCGTCGTTGGAGTTGTAAGGGTCAATTCGAAAGCGACGTACGATCACTAAAGCAATGTTAGGACGTCTTAGTAATAACCCTAATGTCTTAAGATCATATTCTAGGCAACATTTCTGAGGCAACCTTTCCGAGGCAACATTTCCGAACGGGACATTTGATCTTTGTTTAGACAAGAGGACGACCATTAAAATATCCTATACTTAATGATCGTTTACCGAAGGCAACCGAAATGAGAGTATACCCTAGGAGTGCGCATGTGCGAGTGATTTGATTTCAAGTTATTATCTTTGCACATTTAGGGTTTTCTAACTGTTTTAAATTTAACATACATTCTTGTCATGCAACCCTATTACCATACATCTAACAGTTAATATTTTGCGGAAATTAAAATACGGAAGATAAAGCTACACTATTACAAGGCTTCGGGTATTAATTACATAGCCAAAAACCCGCTAAACGATAGATAAACGAAAAAGTCCTAATTAATCTATTACATCCCATGAGCAATTACATCAATATTGTAAAAAAATAAGTAAACACGTGCGATGAATCGAGGGCGGGCAAAAATTGGGGTTTTGACCTCGTCTAACCCTAAATAAAAGAAAAGATTATTTTTGGTTGTTTTTGATATTTGAGAAAATAAGGTTTTAAATTAAATATGTACGAACCTAATTACTAATTATTTTAAATTAAGAAAATTAATTACATTTGACCTATTTTTGTATTTTGTTATTTTTAAGAAAAGAAAGAATTAAATTAAAACAAAAACCTAATTTTCTAATTGATTTTAATTTATTTACAAAGAAAATTAAAGTTACCTAAAAAATTAAATTAACTAATTGAATTAATTTTTGATAAAAATAAAACCTAGATCTAATTTGGGTGAAAATTGATTTTATAATTTTTTTGATAAAAAGAATTAATTTTATGTGTTAATAAAATAATTTAAATAAATTAAATAAAGAAAATATAAAAAGCAAAAGAAAGAGAGATTGGGCCTGGTAATCAGCAATTGATGGGGGTGTTAATAGCAACTTTTGGGCCTAAGAATTCTGACCCACGTTTGACTTCCATGATTCAGTGCTGCATGTTTGACTAGGGCGTATCATGGATCTTCCCATGCCAAGCGTTGGATTAGATTGGTTGGACATCTGGACGGTTGATCCTTGAGGGCACATGGTAGTCTTCACGCCTGTGTACATGCCTGATCATTCAAATGAAAATAACATGAAATACATGGGGGACCTGGGATTCGAACCCAGGTCCTATGGCCTTTCCAATCACCTTCACACCAACTGAGCCAGGCGCGTTTGTTATACATCTAACAACAATTAAAAAATAAATTGAAAACAAACAAAATAAAAATTATCTGCGCTCAAAATTCATACGAAGAAATCAGGACTTGCCATGCATCGTCCCCAACCTCTCTCCGTTGCTAAAAGGTCCAATGAATTTTACCTACAGACCAGAAGCGTAGGTACAAACCAACGACTTTCCAAAATCATCCATAGGCATGATAAATGGAACCTGAAGCCATAAACCAATCCTCCTTAGCCTGGTGAGCATCATGGTGCCTTTATTTTGAACCAATTTTACCTGTGTAAAAAGATCCCAAAATGCAACAAAAAACCCTAGCAATGGTGTTTCTCTATAGGGTTAGCAAAAATGCAATTAACTGTTATGAATAGCTTGCAAATGCTTCCAGGATTCAGAATATATACATGATTCATGCTACAAATGCTTAAACAAAGATATTCGATTTTAAGAATATGTCCAATCCGTAAACCACTTACAGTGAGTTCTAGCTCACGAGAAGGCTTGCTTGTGATTGCTATGGCTTCCTTGAGTTCCCAGGAAACGAAAGAGATGGCTTGGGAGTCTTGAAACTGCCTGGAAATAGGAAAATAGATCACCACTTTTCCTTGATTTTTCAAGTTTGTTCTTCCTCTTACACGCCTCTCAACCTTGTGTTTTTGGTCTGCACTTGTCCACTATATACCACTGATAGAATTAGGTTTACAAATGTGCTTTCAATATTTGTCAATTATGGTCTTTGATCATGATTTGATTCTCATGAAGATCTTTCCAAAATAGGCCAAAAATCAATCTTTTCATGCACAAACATGCCTTGCACGATTTGATTTGGTTGCTAGATGTACAAGGGACCTGAAATATGCACCAAATCTCAAGACTTAAATGATTTTGATATTTCCATGATTTATTTTGATTTAAATTGATTTAATTGAAATAAAAAATCAAAATAAATGGTAAAAATAAAATAAAGGAAAGTGGGAAGAGTTATGGCTCGTGGACCATGTTACAAACTCAAAACAAGTACAAAAAGTTGGGCCCATTTGATGAAAATTGCAATTTGAGTCACTTTTGACTTTTGGCAATTTTGCAAAAAAGGTCAACTTCACCAATGCATAACTTCCTCAATTTTGACTCTATGAGGGTGTTCTTTGACTTTTTAGAAAGCTTGAGATGTCCTATAAGCAGCCTTTTTGGTCTCATCTCAATTGAGTCTTCCATGTTCATGTATGAAGCTTTGACAAAAAAGTGTTTTTGTTGACTTTTCAAAATGACCTATAATGTCCAAATTCATAACTTCTTGTGAGTGCATATTTTGAACTTGGGAGATGAAGATGAATTATAGGGAATTGCATCCTATTCAAAATTATCTTTGGATGGGTCATTCTTGATAAAGTATGAGAAAGTTATGCTTGGTCAAAGTTGAGTTGACTTTTGCTACAAAACCCTAATTTAGCAACTTTTAGGTTTTGATGAATTGTGAGCAATCCTTGAGGAATCATGATCAACCCTTGATAAAATGATGAATAATGCTTCAAAATGAAAATTTTGACCAAAAATCTTGAAGTTTGATTGTATGTGGGCCACAGTTGACTTTTGCCCTAGCACAATCGATTTTCAGGCCTTTGAGCAATTGACTGAGCAAACTTCCTCCGCAAGGCTTGAAACTTGACATGGATGATCTTGAGAACATATTAGGACAATGGTGAGCATTTGGGATCCCTTGGACTCAAGTATCTTGATGCAACATGAAACCCTAATTTGAGGTAGACTGCCTTAGGAGAGAGTTTGTCTGGCCAACCCTTGGACTTCCTTGAGCAATTTGAGAATCACACTTGAAATTTATTGAAACATATGGGAGCGCAAATTTTGGGGTACAACAGCTGCCCCTGTTCAATCTTTTTAAACCTGAGGATGTAGATTTTCTTGTCTGCCTTTCGTGATCTGAAGGTTGAAGATGATTGAACACTAGAGTGCCCAAGAAATTTGCACTCGCATGAAGTGGTACTTGTCTTGTGATGTCGGGAATGGGCTTATAGATGCCATTTGGAGATTGATGACGGGAGATGGGCTTAAAGATGCCATCTAAAGGAGTGTCGATCGCATCAGAGATTCCTTTGTGAGAGCTTGTATACCTGTTGTTAAGGAAGATTTCACTAGGGAATATTGTTCTTTGTCTTGAGAAAAGTTGAATTTTAGGAACTTCAGTCGTCTGTTATTCTACTGGGGAATCGTCTCTTATTTGAAGAGGTGAAAATGAACTACTATCTGGTCATGATCCAGGCTTCATAGTGATAAGATCGACTGCTATCTGGTCGTGCTCCAGGCTTTACAACAAATTACTAGGGAGATAAGATTAAACTTGCTATTCGGTCGTAATCCAGGCTTTGCAATTTCTCAATTCTTATCTGGTCGTAATCCAGGCTTCAGAAGGAATTAAGTTGTTATCTGGTCGCATCCAGGTTTTAACTTGAATTTTGGGCACACTAATATCCGGTCGACTCCGGGCTTCTTAGTAATTGTCCAGGTAAACTGCTATTTTGTCGAAATCCAAGCTTCACAGTGTCTTGTACCGCTATCTGGTCGTAATCCAGGCTTCACGATGTTTCATACCATTATCTGGTCGAATCCAGGCTTCATGGTGTCCTGTACTGCTATCTGGTCGATCTCCAGGCTTCACAATACCTTACTTCTTATCTGGTCGTAATCCATGCTTCAGAAGAAATCAAGTGGTTATCCGGTCGCTTCCGGGCTTCCCTTTGACTTTTGGGCCTACTAATATCCGGTCGAATCCGAGCTTCTTAGTAATTGGTCGGGTAAACTGCTATTTGGTCGTAATGCAAGCTTCACAGTGTCCCTCACTGTTATCTGGTCATAATCCAGGCTTCAGTGTCTTTTACCGCTATCTGGTCGTAATCCAGGCTTCGCGATGTCTCATACCATTATCTTGTTGAATCCAGGCTTCATGGTGTTTTTTACCGCTATCTGGTCATAATCCAGGCTTCACAGTAACTTGTATTGCTATCTGGTCGTAATCTAGGCTTCATAATAAGTTGTTGAGCTGTTATCCGGTCGTAATCCGGGCTTCACGGCTTTTGTTTATGATATACCACTATCTGGTCGAATCCAGGCTTCATGGCGTCTCACACTGCTATCTGGTCATAATCCAGGCTTCACAGTAACTTGAATTGCTATTTGGTCGTAATCCAGGCTTCACAATACTTGCTGGGGGTTAAACTATTATCCGGTCGAATCCGGGCTTCATAGTTTGTTTAAAAGATACCAGTATCTGTTCGAGTCCAGGCTTCACGATATGCTGATAATGTTATTCGATCGTTCTCCGGGCTTCACAATATGATGGAGTAATCAAGATACTATCCGGTTGTACCCGGGCTTCATAGCTTGAACTTTGTGAGGATTTGATTGTATCTTTTCCTGAAATGTAAAGAGTTAGTCGTATGTAATTCCATGATGCATGACATGTATTGAGCAATGATGTTCTCAAAATAAATGAGATTGTGTTGTATGATGCATATGCATGTGCCATGATGTATGGAAATGTGATGTTTTTGTGACGTTCTCTAGTTGGGGAAAATAAATCCCCGACTGCTGCTGGAGAGTAAAAAAGAGTTTCGCTTGCTGGAGATAACGACCGTAGATGATTTAAAAATATCTTGGCAGGAGAATAATTCTGCTGGAGAATAAGCTGGTGAGGGAATGACTTTGTAGGGAAGAGATACCCTGTTAGAAGATCCACTGATTTGGAGAAATAACCTCGGCTGGGGATGAATTATCGTTGTTGGCAATGATGAACTCTATCGGGGATAAAGTTTCTGTTTGTAGAAGAAATAAACTCCACTGGGGATAATCTTCTAGTGTTGGTGATAGATAAACTCTACTTGGGGAGAATTAACACCACTGTTTTTAGATACCCTTTGCTCTGCGGGGAGTGAATGTACCTTTGGTCGTATTCTCCAGCTAGGTCTATCCCTATACCTGGTGGACAGAGCAACTATAAGGTTTGGACATTTCTTGTTTTCCCATGTTCCTGATATTACGAGTAACCGTCTTTTCTTTCGCATGTAAATATTTATGAGCAGCAATTATTGTCAAATGCATATATCAAAAATGAACAATTGGACGTTCTTGCAAAACAAAACCGAAAAAAGAAAAACAATTTGAAATTTCTTTGTGAAAATGAATTGTATTGATTTTGAAGTTGGCCTGTAAATAGGCATTTTTGTACAAGAGGCTGACGTCCTAGTAAGAGAACGACGCCGAAAGACAGAATTTATACAATTCATGAAAAACAAAGAAAAACAGCTATGTGAACAATCCCACTGGGTTCCAACTCTGCTATTGCCTTTATATCTTCGAGAGTCTCATCACTTTGCTACTTGGTTGAAGGTAGATCAGATTGATTAGTGTCGTCCGAGCTTGATAGTCGATACCGAAGTCTGGTTGCAAGATGATCCAATGAGACATAGTGTTACGCTTCAATCCCTAATTTTTGCCTGGACCGCCCTTTCGGGTTTTCAGTCCATCGGGATACCCTTTTTTGCCCAAGCCGCCTTTTCAGGTTTTCGACTTTCCGAGTGTACAGATTTTTTCATTTTCATCCCTTATTTTTGCCCGAACACTTTTGGTTCGCCGGGAAGCCCTTATTTTTGCCTAGGCCAGTCAACCTAGCGAGTCTTTGATTATGCGTAGTATTTTTTCACTATGTCTGCATTGACGGGGTGAGGAAGGTCGTCACCATCCACGGTGGTTAGAATCATAGCTCCTCCCGAGAAAATATTCTTAACCACAAATGGCCCTTCGTACATAGGGGTCCATTTTCCCTTGGGATCACCTTGCGACAGTATGATGCGTTTGATCACCAGATCCTCGACTTGATACTCTTGTCGTCTAACTTTCTTGTTAAATGCCTTGATCATTCGCTTTTGATACGTCTGACCATGACAAATAGCAGTAAGTCTTTTTTCATCGATTAGATTTAGCTGATCAAGCCGGGTCTGGATCCAATCGTCCTCACTCAAACCTGCATCCTTCATAATCTGAAGAGAGGGTATCTAGACCTCAATGGGCAAGACTGCCTCCATGCCATACACTAAAGAGTAGGGTGTTGCCCCTGTTGATGTCTGTTGTACCCCAAAATTTGCCCTCCCATATTCTTCAAGAATTGCAAAGTCAAAGCTTCAAAATTCCCCAAGGGTTGCACAGTGCAAGGGCCTCCTAACAGTCAAGAACTAGGGTTTTGGTTCTGACAAAGTAAATGAAGTTTCCAAGGGTCCAATCAAGTCCCACATGCCTACAAATATGGTCAAGCATCCTCATACCAAGTTTCAAGACTTACAGCCCAAGATTGCACAGTCAAAAACCCTAATTGCACTACAGTCAACTGTAGGGGCAAAATGGTCATTTGACAGTCAAAAGTTCAAATTTTTGGTCAACATCTCATTTTGAAGCCACAAACATCATTTGATCAATGCTTGATCATGATTCTCAGAGTTTGGCTCAAAAATCATCAAGATGCAAAAGTTTCCATATTTGGACAGCTGAAAAAGTCAACTGTAACTTGACCAGGGCATAACTTTCACATGGATTATCAGAAAAATTCCATCCAAAGCGCATTTTGAAGATAATGACATTTCCTACAACTCCTCTTCACACTTTAAGTCCAAGAAATTCTCTCACAAAAAGTTATCAATTTCAACATTATAGGTCATTTTCAAAAGTCAACAAAAAGGGACTTTAAGTAAAAGGCCATAACTTGAGATTGGTAAATCAAAATGACATGGGACCAAAGGCATTGGTTAGAGGACTCAAATACCTTTCCAAAATGTCCAAGAACATGAGCAAAGCTTAAAATTTGAGCAAGTTATGCCTTGTGGAAGTTGGGAAAATTTTGGATATTTTGAAAAGTCAACATTGATTCAAATGACCTAAAAATGCTAATGGGCCTCTTTTTCTTCCACAATTCATCATCCAAGGCATGTGCACGACCATTTGGCCCAAAGGGAAGTTTTTCTTCATTTTTATTTATTTATTTGGATTTTTAATTATTAATAATTCATTTAATTAATTAAAATACATGAAAAATACCAAACCAATGCAATCAAATCTTTTTGTGCATGGAATAGGCTTAAGATTTCGTGCATGATCAGATATGGAAGGAATTGAGGTGATTGGCCATGATTTGTACCAAATAGGCATGAAGAAATATTGGAAAAGATCTTTGAAAATCAAATCTTGAAAATCATGAATGCAAAGGTTTTTGTTTGATTTCTTTGACCTAGAACCTTCACACATATATACATAGTGCAACCCTAATGCAAAAAACCTGGGAGCTGCGCCAGAAATCCCTAAAGCAAACTTGAATTTTTCAAGAAAAGTCCAAAACTGAAAACCATATTCCAGTGCTTTTCAAGGTAAAATAACCACTCCATTAGCTTGCCAAGGGGACCAGGAGACTATTCCAATCAAGAACATCAACTCTAACGCCTTGAATCGGTATACATAAATCAAATTTTTTTCATATAAATGCATATTCGTGTTTTGATTTTGAGGCATTCTCATGGCATTTTGTTTATGGATTCACACTAATTACTTGATTCTGAAGCTAACCACATTATTTGATTGAGTTTTTATATACCATACACGAATCTGCCATTGTTGTCTTTTAGGGTTTTTCAAGCTTTGAATTGGGTACTTTTAAATGCTGTAAAATTGGAAGCTCTCAGTACCATGACCAAACTCAGCGTGATTGGACGATTATAAAGCCACCCTCGTGCTCAATTTATGAGCTACCACGAGCTAATCGCTATTTTGAAATATGGTGTATATGGGAACCGTTCAAAACCGTTGCTAACCTTTTTCTGTTTCAGGCACAAAGGAAGAAGAAGGGTATGTGGCAAGCGGTGACTGGTTCATTCGAATTTCGCGCTAAATTTCCCACTGACCATTTTTTTATGTTATATTATTTGTTTCCTATTATATAATCAAAGTGCGTGGGATAGCTCAGTGGTGAAGCGTAGCATTGGTAATCTTCAGGACCTGGGTTCGAGCCCCAGGTCCCCACTCTCTTTCAATATTTTTTCTATAAAACTGATCCCATGCAGATTCAACCATGAAGACCACCATATGCTCCACATCCATGCTTGCCACGCGTGCAATGATCTTAATCCAAAAGCCCAGATCTGATGGACACCATATACGTTAGTCAATGGAGTTACACGCTGGCACAAAAGTCAATCAGGCCATGAGCTTAATAGGCCAGCAATGCTAACAAAACCTCCCAAATGGGGACAGACCCCCCATGGTTTGAATTTTCTTTCTTTTTTTTATTTTACTTTTTTTCAATTATTTCTTTTTAATTAATTCCCTTAATATAATTTATTTTCATAAAAAACATAAAAACAATATAAAATCAGAAAAAGACAAAAATAAATATTTTTATTTAATGTTAATATTTTGTAAATAAACATCATTCATTAATGTTAGCTATTAAATTAGGTTTAATTCCAATATTTTTCTAATAAACTTAAAATTTGTAGAATTAGGGTTTTGATTAATTTTTATCCTTTTTCTTTTCTTTTCACTAATAATTAAATATTATTTATTTTTATAAATCAAATTGCATGTAAATAATTAATTTAATTTTAGGTTTAAATTTTAATATGTTTTCTTAATAAATTAAAAACAATTAGAATTAGGGTTAATTTTTCAATTTCATTTAATTCTCAAAAATCATAAACACGAAAACCTCAAAAATAATTCTCCTTTTATTTTAATTTTAATTAATTTGTAAATAATTAAAAAGGGTCCAACGCCCTCGTTTCCAGTTTTAATTCAATTCGCGTATTTATTTCTTTTTTCTTGTAAGTATTAATGTAATTCTCCCAAAGCCGTGTAATTTCATAATTTCTCGCACTTTACCTTTATTTCTTTATTTTCTGCCAAATCGGGTTCTGGAAATTTTGGCGATGTGGACCCGCGCCTTTGTAATAGTTTAGAATTTTACCTTTCCGCGCTTTCTTAACTGTTAAATAAATGCATGCAAGAATGAATGACAAAAATAAAAACAAACGCATAGATCACTATAACACGACAAGACAAAAATAATTGAATCTGACACACAAATCACACACCACCCCTAGGGTACGCCTCACTGTTGCCTTGCCTCTCGAAAGGTGATCGTCGAGTAGAGGATGTCTTAGTAAGTCCTCATGATCCGGGAACCTGGCATGAGGGTAGCTTCTAAGGTGTCTTCCCATTGCTCCGGTGATCACCATGTCCCGAACCTCGAATTGACCCGAACACCTCCAACGGTGGTGCTACCTACCTCTCAATGGTGGGATGGCACTACTTTAAAGGACATCTACACAGACGAATTCCTTAGGGTAGGTAGGTTCTCGTAGATACTTGCTCTAATTTCAAACAAAAATCAAAAATACTTTTCACACCGACACCTTTTCAAAAAGCTTTCGAAAGCAATTTTTCAAACACTCTTGAGGACCGATACAAGAGTCGAACTGAAATTTTCAAAGAAACTTTTTTTAAAAACCCACAGTTGAAAAGCAAACAAACAATTTTGAAAACACAAGTGAGTAAGTATCTAAGAGCCCATGGATAACCATGGATAGAAAGGGTGCTAACACCTTCCCTTTCTATAATCTACCTCCCGAACCGAGAGCAATCTCTTTAAGGAATTTTTCTGTGCTTTTGTCCTTTCCAATTGGAGAAAATAAAAGACGGTGGCGACTCTTGCTTCTGCGACATTTCGCGAACCAGCGTTAAACAGTCAGTTCCAGATCCACCGATCACAATGTCCGCACTGAGGTTCGGTACCCATGAAGAGCAAATGGTAACATCTCGTGCCAATCTTTGTATGTCACTGTCATCTTCTGCATAATCTTCTTGATGTTCTTATTAGTCGCTTCAACAGCCCCATTCATCTTCGGACGGTAGGGAGAAGAGTTGTGATGTTGTATCTTGAACGGCTTGCAGAGCTCAGTGATCATCGTATTATTGAGATTTATACCATTGTTCGTAATGATCCTCTCTGGTACACCATATCGACAGATCAAATTGTGCTGAATAAACCGCGCCATGACGTTCTTGGTTGCTATAGCAAAGGAAGCTGCTTCAACCCACTTTGTAAAGTAATCAATAGCCACCAGAATGAAACGATGCCCGTTGGACGCAATAGGTCTGACTCACCAATCATATCGATACCCCACATTGCAAAAGGCCAAGGAGTTTTCAAGACGTCCATAGGAACTGGAGGTATATGCACCTTATCAGCATGGACTTGACACTTATGACAAGTCCGAGAATGCTGATAACAATCGGCTTCCATGGTGGACCAATAATATCCTGCCCGTAGGATCTTCTTTTCCATGGTATGTCCACTGGAATGAGTTCCGAAGGTACCCTCATGTAACTCCGCCATGATCCTTTATGCCTCGTTCTTATCTACACATCGCAGTAAGGTTGAATCATGGTTGAGCTTATAAATAATCCCATTGCTAATGAAGAACTTCGCAGCGAACCTTCTCAAGAACTTCTTATCATTAAAAAATGCACCCTCGGGGTACTCTTGAGACTCAAGATACCTCTTTACCTCGTGAAACCAAGGTTTATCTGCTACCTCTTTAGTCTCAATATCACAGCAATGTGCGAGTTCGTCCAACCTCTAAATGGTAATCTGGGGAGCCTCATTGTCCCACCTGACCTTGAACATAGAAGAAATGGTAGCTAGCGCGTCCGCTAATTGATTCTCCTCTCTCGGGAAGTGTTCAAAGGTTATCTCCTCGAAGTGCGGAAGCAAAGTCAATACATACTCTTTGTAAGGAATAAGATTTGGGTGTTTCGTATCCTACTCGCCTTTGATTTGACTGATCTCTAGAGCGGAATCTCCGAATACACTCAAGAACTTAATCCTTAGGTCAATAGCTGCTCGAAGGCCCATGATGCACGCTTCATACTCCGCCATATTGTTGGTGCAATTAAAACATAATCGGCCGGTGAACGGAGTATGACAGCCTTCAGGAGATATGATCACGGCGTCAATGCCATTACCCAATGCGTTTGAGGCTCCATCAAAATACATAGACCATCGGGATCCTTCCTCAGGTCCTTCATTTGGTCCAGGTTTTTCACAGTCGGTCACCAACATGATGTTCTCATCCCGAAACTCGAAATTCATAGACTGGTAATCATCCACAGCCTGATGCGCCAAATGATCTGCCAACACACTCCCCTTGATTTCCTTTTGGGTTGTGTATTGGATGTCGTACTCAGTTAAGATCATTTTCCATCTTGCTATTCTTCCGGACAAGGTGGGCTTTTCTAAGATATACTTGATTGGGTCTATCCTTGATATCAATAGGGTGGTGTGAGTCAGCATATACTATCTCAGCCGGCGAGCAGCCCATGCCAAAGCGCAACAAGTTTTCTCGAGCAAAGAGTATCGGGTCTCGCAGTCGGTAAACTTTTTGCTAAGGTAGTAAATAGTGTTCTCTTTTTGGCCAGACTCGTCATGTTGCCCCAGCACGCACCCTATTGAATTGTCCAGTACGATCAAGTATAAGATCAAGGGTCTTCCTTCAACTGGAGGCATCAGAATAGGTGGCTCTTGAAGATATTCTTTGATCCTTTCGAAAGCGGTCTGACACTCATCATTCCATTTTACCACTTGATCTTTCTTCAACAGCTTGAAGATTGGCTCACAAGTAGCTGCCAGATGTGAAATGAATCGGGCAATGTAATTCAGACGTCCCAAAAAGCCTCTAACTTCCTTTTCCGTTCGAGGAGCTGGCATCTCCTATATATCCTTCACCTTTGCAGGATCCAATTAAATACCTTTATCACTAACGACGAAACCCAGCAGCTTACCAGACCTTACCCCAAAGGTGCACTTGTTCGGGTTCAACCTCAGCTTATACATTTTCAACCTGTCGAATAGATTCTGGAGGTGATCAAGGTGCTCTTCCTCGGTTTGGGACCTTGCAATCATGTCATCAACGTAAACCTCAATCTCATGGTGAACCATGTCGTGGAACAAAGCGACCATGGCGCGCTGATACGTAGCCCCAGCATTCTTCAACCTGAAAGGCATTACCTTGTAATAAAAGGTACCCCACTGCATAATGAAGGTTGTCTTTTCCATGTCTTCGGGAGCCATCTTAATCTAATTGTAACCAGAAAAACCATCCATAAAGGAGAAGACCTTATGATGCACGGTGTTGTCGACCAAAACATCGACGTGAGGTAGTGGAAAATCATCTTTGGGACTTGCCCTATTCAGATCCCTATAGTCCACACACATCCGAACCTTACCATCTTTCTTGGACACTGGAACCACATTGGCGACCCACTGCGGGTAAGAAGTGACAGCTAGAAAACCAACATCAAATTGTTTCATGACCTCAGTTTTGATTTTCTCAGACATCTCGAGGCGTATACGGCGAACCTTCTGCTTTATTGGAGGGCAGTCTTCTTTGGTTGGCAGGCGGTGTACCACAATATTAGTGTCTAAACCAGGCATATCCTCATAAGACCAAGCGAAGATCTCAACATAGTTGCGTAGTATCTGTATCAACCGTTACTTGACACTAGGCTCCAGATTCGCACCTATCTTTACCTCTTTCTTGTCTTCCTCTATACCCAAATTTACTGATTCCACTGGCTCCTCGTGCGGCTGTATGGCCCTCTCTTCCTGAAGCAACAGTCTAGCAAGTTCCCCAGGCACCTCATAATCATCCTCACCTTCGTCCTCGGCTTGGTTGATTGGATTTTTGAAGTCATAACTGGCAATAGCATAGTCGTTATCAATGGGATCCAGATTGGATGTGGATCTGCATTATGATATGTGAGTGTGTGTAAGATAATAGTTGTTTCATAAAGTGCGAGATAGAAAGGAAAAACAAGGAGCGCAAAATTTGTAATGCAAAAAAATGTCCAATGTTTTATTGATGATATATGAAAATGACAAATAATAAGCCCTCACAAACAAAGCCAATGTGCCTCGGGCAAGGCACCGGGCCGTAAAGTTTCAAATTGTCTGTTACAAATCTCAAAACAAAAAGTCAATTATTGTGTAATAAAAGAAATGGGCACGAAGTCTTTCGCCGTCCAGTTGCTCAATCCACCATCGGTAGTCGGGTAAATCCAGCTGTCGAACTCTGACTCTTTTTCATCATCTTTAATTGCATTCACTCCCGGATTACTGATGTGCAGAGGAGGTCTTCCAATTCGCGCATGCTGAACAGCCCTTTGAGCCTCTACAGTAAAACCCAAACCAAACTTGTCAGTCTTATGTGCGAAGTCAGGGAGTTGGCCCCAATTTGCACACCCACCTTTTTCAATTACAGCCATGGCATCCTTTAGGGAAGCCATCTTCATCGGAGGTTCTTCAACAGCAACTTCAGTTGACGCCAGAGTCTGGGGGACCTCTTCAAAGTTCTGACACGGGGTTTCGATGAACTCTCTATCCATCTCCATATAGAGAAAGGAATTAAGATGACTTACCATATACTCCTCCTCACCTTGCACCGTAACAATCTTTCCTTTTACTGGATATTTCAACATCTGATGGAGCGTAGAAGTCACTGCCCCAGCCTTATGAATCCTCGGGCAACCCAGCAAGCAAGAATAAGATGGTCGGATGTCCATCACATAGAAAGTAGATGCGAAAGTCTGAGAGCCAACTTTAACAGGGACATCCACCTCCCAGTGCACCATCCTTTTTGACCCATCGAAAGCTCTAACCACAATATTACTCGGCTTCATAACCAAACCTTCATAATCCAGACGGTCTAATGTTTTCTTTGGCAAAACATTTAATGAGGACCCAGTATCCACCAGTACATGGGCCAAAGTAGTGTCCCTGCACTCGATCAAGACGTGCAGAGCATCATTGTGATTTCTTCCTCTAGCAGTCAGATCTGCATCTGAGAAACCCAACTCGTTGTCGGCAGTCAAACTAGCTACACAGTCTTTGAATTGATCGACAGAAGTTTCCTGCAGCACATGCGCAGTTTTAAAGAAAGAAATTAAAGCCTTTGCGTGGGCCTCAAAACACAATAATAAGGATAACATGGAGATTTTTGAAGGGGTCTGCCCCAGCTGCTCGACTACGTTGTATTCGCTCTTTTTGATAATCTTCAGAATTTCCTCTATCTCCTGCTTAAAGGTTTCTACAACGATCTTCTTAGGCGCCTCCATCCGGGCAGGCTCACCTGTGATTCCTTTGCCCCGAGTGTCAGATGACTCGACGACAGGGGTGATAACTGGAGTAAGAATTGGAACAGTAGCTGATGTACTGGAAGATGGAATGGAAACAGGCTTTTGAACAGACGGAGGGGAAATTTCGGGGGAAAAGAGTCTTCCACTTTGGGTGACCTTGCTAGTCCCGACAATATTGCTGACATCAGCATCAGCTTCTTCAATCTTTAAGTCTTGTTTGACCCTATGATAATACACATCGGCCCCATAGTGCCACGGGACAGCCTTATCCGAAGTGTATGGGATAGGACCAGGAATAGTAATGATCAACGGAGCAATTCTTGGAACAGATGTAATCCTAACAGGCTTTCTCGAGGAAGCCTTGGAAGGATTGCCAGAAATGGTTATGATGGCAACATCTTCAATCAGAACTAACGGAATCAGAGTCTTCTCAAACATGATCTCTTTGTTATTTATCAGGCGTTGAACACCTGATTTCAATAAATGGCAACCAGCAGGCATGATTGAACATAGGTGGCAACCTTCTCCACAGCCCAGAAATAAACCAGCCAACAATAGGTTCTTCTTAACTGTCATCAACGGAGTAGAAATGTCTTCTACGGAGGTCACAAATAAATCATCATCCACAACATTTACTCCATGACCATGCTTGGGCATAGGAGCAGTTATGACGTTGGGTTTCTCTAGAGCGTCAAACTCAATCTCTTTAGCTTCAATCAAATCTTGCACCTTATTTTTCAAAGCCCAATAGTTGTTCGTATCATGACCCGGGCTATCAGAGTGATAGGCACATCGGGTGTTCGGATTATACAGCAGAGATGTGGTGCTAGGATTCTTTGGGGCTTCCCTCAGAGTTACCAGGTTGGTCTTCAACAATTGCGGTAGAATTTTAGACAAGGTCATATTAAGCCGAGTGTATTGTCTTTGCAGTCTCTCTGTTTTTTGCTGATTGTTGCATTGTGGGGCAACGGTGGGTCTTGATATTACTACCGCATTTACTGCTTGGCGGCGTTCAGGTCTGCTTTGGCTCCTCGAGCCATAAACTGCACTAGCTTCTTTCCTGAAAGGCTTCTTTTCTGTACTTGATGAAGCACCTTTTTGTATCTTGCCACTTCTAATACCAGCTTCTACTCTCTCCCCGGTCAAAATCAGTTTGATAAACCCAGATGATGAACTGCCGATCAGATGATTGAAAAATGGACCAGACAACGTCCCCAGAAACATATCAACCAACTCCCTATCAGACAGAGGGGGTTGGAATCTCCCAGCCAGATCTCTCCATTTCTGAGCATAGTCCTTAAAACCTTCACCTGCACCCATAGACATACCCTGAAGCTGAGTACGCGTGGGAGCAAGGTCGGTGTTATACTAGTACTACTTGTAAAAAGCAGCAACAAGGTCCTCCCAGTTGCGAACATTAGCTCCTTCCAATTGATAAAACCATTCGAGCTGAGTCCCTGACAGACTATCTTGAAAGAAATGTACCCATAAATTCCTATCAGTAGTGTAAGGTTGGATTTTCCTTACGTACGAGCGGAGATGGAGTTTTGGACAGGATACTTCATCGTACTTAGCAAAAATCGAAGCTTTAAACTTGTGAGGTATCACCACCCCAGATGCTAGTCCCAAGTACCCGAAATCCAAACCAGGGACCTCTTGAATCTCCATAGCACTTAGACGGTCTTCAAGTTGTTTGTACCTATCCTCAGCAGGAGGGTACTGTTCATCATCAAAATCAGTATCATTATCAGAGACTACAGGACTAGGACCCTTCCCTTCCTCTTGATTCTCTCCTCCTTTAGATGAATTAAATAGATCAACTTCCTATCGCAACCTATTCCCAAATCTGTGACCCATATTCAGCAGAACCACCTTCTTTTTCTTCTTCTTCTTCTCCTTCAGGATGAGAGTCTTCAAATCTTGTTGCCCCTTAGCCAAATTCAAGAACATCTCTTGGAATTAGGCATTCTGGGCCTGAAGAGCTTTGATGGCTTGATCGGTAGGTATTTCAGAACACATTCCGTGCTGAAATAAATAGCGAAGAAGATGAGAAACCTGTAATGGTACCTGTAATGATGTGCATGATAATGGGATGCATATGTAATGATTTCAAAGACTTTGGGAGATTTAAATTTGCAAACCAAAAGATAAACAAACTTTATTAGATTAACTGGTAAAAAGGTTCAACAATGCCTTTTAAGGCATTTACAAAGAAATAAATGAAAAACAAATCTAAAACTTAGAAAAGCAAAAATCAGAAGTCCCATGGTCGCTTCCCCTTCGTGCTGACGTAGTCATTGATTGTCCTTTCATTCTCAAGTTACCTCGTGAGCTTCAAGATCTTCCTTTCCTGCTCATGATATTTTTCTCGATAGGCATCCCTTTCTTCCTTCAGCTGAATCCAGGATCTCTTCAAAGCCTCGAGATCAGTAGGCATGTAGGGATAAAGAACTGTATAAGGCATGCCCTCTTCATTAGTATGCTCCACAATCACTGGCAACACAGCTTCATAAGGCATCCCAAGCTTCTGGGCTCGAGCTCGGACCCACTGGAGATATGGTTGCATAGGGAGAGAAGTCTTTGGTCCTAGCTTGTGAGGGTCAGACCTATTCACCATGCCCCAAGCTCGTATAAACCTGCGACGATGCTCTTCAACGTCCTCCTTATAGTCAAAGACAATATCTGTAAGAAGTAGCTCATGAGGATCGTCTCTTCGAGCACGACCAAACTGTCATAAAGCCAAACAAGGATTGTAGGTTATTCCCCCTCTAATTCCAAGCAACGAGACATTAGGGTATTCCCCACATCGGTCAATGACAGCGACTCTTTCCATATCCTTATAACTCCAAAGAATGTCTGTATGGGCAAGTGACATGATTCTATAAGACCATCCTAACCCTTCCTCATTCTTCAATACAGACTTGGGGAGGTGTGAAATAAACCACCTCGCCAGCAGCGGCGTGCAACATATGAGGGTCCCTCTTCTATGCGTAGTACGAGTATAGAGAGCATGCAAAATATCACCCAGAAGAGTAGGCACAGGATTGCGAGACAAGAATATCTTAACCGCGCTCACATCTATAAAGGAATCTGGATTTGGGAAAAGAACCAAACCGTATATGAGGAGAGCCAAAATGTCTTCAAAAGCCTGAAAGTCCAAACTGTCCCAGAATAGTTGAGCTTGATCCATCAGAAACTTAGCTAAGAAACCTTTAACCCCGCTCCGTGTCTCCCAGTTGGATACTACATCAGCCCTTTTCAAATGTAAAGCTGAAGCAATGTCCTCTGGTCTAGGAGCCTCTTCCAAACCTGTGAAGGGCATCTGCTCAAGGATGGATATACCCAACAAATGAGAAAACTCTTCCATAGTGGGAACTAGTTGATAGTCCGGGAAAGTGAAACAATGATGCACAGGATCAAAGAACTGGAAAAGCACACTCGTCATCTGCTCATCAACCTTTGAGGTAACCAAGCTAAGAATCTGATCATGCCTTCTAATGAATGAAGAAGTATCGGAAATTTTCGAGGCCAAATATTTGAGTTGAGCAGGTATTTTCACAAAGTTAACTCAAATGGTGTTTCTGCGCATGAAAGCCATAATCTACAAAACAGAACAAAGATAAATCCCCTCGGTCTTTGAAATGGTTAGTCAATGAAGTATGCATGTTATGTCATGATGCATGATGTCATGATAAAAACACACCACAGGTATAGCCGATAACAGACATGGTAAAGGCAAACAAGTCACACAATATCCCTTAAGTTTCAGGCTTGCATGGGGTCTAGGAACTACCCTCTTGAAGTTCAGTTGGTTTCAACCTGTCCTAGTAATAGTAACCAGGTTCTAGAGGTTCTCAATATCGCTGACCATCCTCTATCATTCATGGTTTCAGCTCATGCAATCTTTTCTTGCGGCCGGAACTATCTCGAGAGTATGGTCTCAATGAGTGTAGTATCGAGTATCAACCAGTTCTCATCTTTACACCGAGGCCAGCTATCTCACTACTTCCTATGGCCAAGTTGGTCAATTATAGGTTCTAAAGTCAGTTGATGCTTAACGACACACATAGAAGCCCCGTATTCTCCTCGTTTCTCCACAAGGGATACCGGTACCAACCAATGTGCCACATCAATGTAGCTACTGCTTCAACCGTATCGGTCTATGTCGTACAGTTCCCTCACAGTTTATTGCTACTTACCTAAAAGGTGTTCCCCAGATCCGGGTTAGGATCTGTAGTAACTCCCAATACAAAGCCCTCAAATGTAAATCAATCAAATCAAACAATAGAAGCAAATATGATGAACTAATCCTAAGGTATACCCCACTTAAAAATCTCCCCAGCAGAGTCGCCAGTTCTGTGATACAGTGGCAGAACTGGACTGTTTTAGGAAAATGCTGGTTTGTGTTTTGCGTTTGTGTTTGCAAAATGTCGCGGTAAGCAAGAGTCGTCACCGAATTTTATTTTATCCAACTGGAAAGGACAAAAGCATAGAAAAATTCCTTTTTTGAGATTTTGAGTACGGGGGGTAGATTATAGAAAGGGAAGGTATTAGCACCCTTTCTATCCATAGTTTTATACGGGCTCTTAGGTACTTGCTCATCATTTTCAAAATTGCTTGTGTGTGTTTGATTTGAAAACGTTTTTGTTTTACTTTGATTTAACCCTTTCTTCTGTCTTCAAGAGTGTTACGAAGTGTTTTGAAAACTTTTTTTGAAAAGAGTGTAAGTGTGGAAAAGTTTGATTTGAGCAAGTACCTACTAGCATCTACCTACTCGAAAAAAGAATGTTTTTGTTCTTGTTTCCTTTAGACAGCGCTATCCCGCTATTAATGAGTAGGTAGCACCGTCGTTGGAGTTGTAAGGGTCAATTCGAAAGGGACGTACAATCACTAAAGCAATGTTAGGACGTCTTAGGTAATAACTCTAATGTCTTAAGATCATATTCGAGGCAACATTTCCGAGGCAACCTTTCTGAGGCAACATTTCCGAACGGGACATTTGATCTTTGTTTAGACAAGAGGGCGACCACTAAAATATCCTATACTTAATGATTGTTTACCGAAGGCAACCGAAATGAGAGTATACCCTAGGAGTGCGCATGTGCGAGTGATTTGATTTCAAGTTATTATCTTTGCACATTTAGGGTTTGCTAACTGTTTTAAATTTAACATACATTCTTGTCATGCAACCCTATTACCATACATCTAACAGTTAATATTTTGCGGAAATTAAAATGCGGAAGATAAAGCTACACTATTACAAGGCTTCAGGTATTAATTACATAGCCAGAAACCCGCTTGTGATACGGTGGGAGAACTGACTTGAGGTTTTGCGTTTGTATTCGCACTTGTTCGGTTTAGCAAGAGTCGCCACCGACTTTTTATTTTATCCTAAAGGAAAGGTTAAAAAGCACAGGAAAAACCTTTTGAGATGTTTCGTGGGTTCGGGGGGTAGATTATGAAAAGGGAAGGTATTAGCACCCTTTTCATCCATGGTTATCCATGGTCTCTTAGTTACTTGTTTAGATCACTTGCCTTTGATTTTCAATTGCTTGAAATGGTGGTGTGTGTGTGTGTTTGAAAATGTTTTGAAAAAGAGGCCTTGTCTAGGCAACCGTTGTAACAATTCTTTACTCGAACGTTTTACAAAGGTGTGTATCTTTTCGAAAAGATGTTTCAAATGTTTTGAAAGTTTATTTTTGAAAGTGTGTTGTGGAGTGGGTTTTGAAAAGTAGGCAAGTGTGTTTTGCAAGTTTGATCAAGTAACTAAGAGTTGTCTACCCCTAAATTTACTCAAAGGTTTTTCTCATGTTTTTAACCCTTTTAACAATATTGTTCCACCATTGTATTTGGTGGGCAATCTTGTGTTAGGATGTTAACAGGACGGGCGCGGGTCATCGTATGGACCATGAATGCAATGGTGCCAAGTGTCTTTGGCAATTTTGCTTTAAGGGACTATGATCATTTTGTAGGCAACTTTCGAAAGCGTCATCGAGGGACTTATGATCATTTGAATTGTTTTGTTTTGCCAAAGAAACTCAACGTGCAAGCATGGCCCATTTTGGAAGGCAACAAGCGGGATTACCCTAGGGGTGCAAGTGTGAATTGTGTCTTGATTTTCATGCATTTGTCTTGTATTAGGTTATCTAGCGTTTTATTTTATTTACATACAAACCCTAGGTCTAACCATGGTATATTTGAAAGCGATAAATTGCGGGAATTTAAAGTCTACGCTATTACAAATAAGTGTCTGGGAATGGGGGTACAAATATTTACAAATGGGGATGAGACTTATTAGGAGAGTAGTGTCCAAATATTTACAACCAAATCGAATCAATCGCAATGTAAATGTAGAAATGTATAAGAATAAAACAATGTAAATGTATCAATGTATTTGTGTAAGTGTATGATTATTTATTTACAAGGGAATAAAGTTAACTTAATGCAAAATTAAGTATTTTGTTTATTTCTTTTTGTATTTTTAAATATGTATAAAACAAAAGATCTTAAGAAAAGAAAAGGAAATGTTTTAAGTTTTAATTATCCTATTGTCTAGGTATTAATGTACAAAATTAAAAAAGAAAATTTAAGACAAAAATCTATTAACTTAATTAACTTTAATATTCATGTATTTTTTCAAATATAATAAAATAAAAGAAAGTTTTGTATAAAAATAAGGTATTGTTTTATTTAACAAAATAAATGAAATATATTAGTTAAAAAAGAAAAAATAAAAGGATAAGTAAAAAGATATTAGTTAAAAAAAGGAACTGAATGGGCTTCTATTTGAGAGAGGCAGGCCCAATCAAAATAGGCAGATTAAAGGGAAAAGGGGGGGGGGGGGGTACATCCAGAAAAAAGCAAATGGGCTTAGGCTTGGATGGGGAACCGGCCCATGGTATTTTGAACAATTTGCTTTAGGGTTTTCAGTTATTTGTGTCATTTGGGATTTAGGGTTACAGTGGACAAACGACGCTCTTCTTCGTCTTCATTCCTCTTCATCTTCTCAAGCCACGGATTCTGAATAAGCCTCTCCGTATATGGCCACCAGGCGCCATCGCTACTTCCTCTTCCCTCCATGGATTACTCAGTGATGTTGTACAAAGGTAATGATTTTGTTCTTTGGGTTTTCGAAATTCTCTCGCATGTTTTACTCTTCATATATGGATTCTGATTTTAGGTCTTTTTGTTCATATGAGGTGTGAAAGGAGGGAGAAGAAATACTACCTTTGTTGGAGACGGAGGAGGACGGTGGCTTGGAGGCGCTTTGGACGGCCAGGCGGAGGGAAATGGGATGTTGTGCTTGCTCCGGTAACCACGTATCTTGCTTTAGCTTTTATGGTTTTGTGATGAATGTTCTGAAAACTTTAGCCTCTGGTTCTCTCTTCTGCTTATTTGCCTCTGTATGATTTTGATTCTTTTCCTCTTCCACTATTGGCTTGCTGAGATGCTTGATATGCAGTTGAAATTGATTCTGAATATTGTTGCCCTACCCCTATGATGAGTCCAGCTCTGAGGGCTTTGTGATTTTGAATGTTATTCTGATTTTGAGTTGCCTCTGAAATGCTTGATATGCTGTTTACAACCCTATGATGAGGTTTCTCTGAGGGTTTAGGGTTTGGTTGGACTTGATTTGGATAAAGGGCTTATGCAGGTTTAGGCTTTTTCTGGTTTAGGCTTTACTGGTTTAGGCTTTCTCTGGTTTTTTTGTATTGATTGGGCTTGAAGTTTCAGGTTTGGTATTTCGATTTTGATTTGTGGAAATGGATGATGGTTGTTATTTGTGACTGGTTTGGATAAGGGCCATGGCTTGTTTTGACAGTTTGTTTGAACAGAGGCTTATGCAGGTTGACGACTTTGAGGCTTGGCTTCAGCAGGCTTTAGGCTTTTTGGCTTGATGCAGGTTTAAGCTTGGACAGGTTAGGCTTGGTTTTGCGTTGGAGTTACAGGCTTCTGTTTGAGGCTTGACACAGGTTTAATGGTTTTGGAGAGCTTGTGATGTTTGATGGTTTATGGTGAGCCTTTTTTCATGTGTTGGTTCTGCAGGTGAAGGATTGGTGCTTGACACAGGTTTGACACAGTTTGTGTTGGCTTCAAGCAAGTTTGAGGCAGGACTGTATGTTTTGTTGATACAGTTTTGTGGTGTTTTGCTTTGTGATATTCTGCCTCCTCTTTTTCTTGTTCTGATATCTTTGTCTTATATCTTAAGCCTAAGCCTCAAGCCTGTACGCTACTTCCCTCTCTCTTCTCTCTCTTTACAGATTAAAAGCATATTATATTGCTTACTGTACTTTTTCTGTGAAAAGGTGACTGGCCTTGGAAAGTGATGTATCTTTGAAGGTTGCTTGCATTAGTCATTTTCCTCTGCATAATTTCCAGTTTTCCTGCATACTTTGTGTACTTTGTGTACTTTGTTGACAACTTTGAATAGCCTTTGATATCTTTTTTGGACAGCTTCTTGTCTTTTGATATCTTGATATCTTTTGACAGCCTTTTGATATTTCTTGGATAGTTTGGATAGTGCTGTTCAGTTTGGACTTTGGTTAGGCAATACAGTTCAGTTTGCCTTTGGACTTTGGTTGGAATTTTTGGAATTATGCAGCTTTGCTTGACATTTTGAATTTGTGCAATTCATACTTTATTTGCAAGCATATTCTATTCCTCTTTGTGAACCGAGAGTAATCTCGTGATTTGCAGAGAGGGCAAATAAACTGATTCCGGCCAGTCACTTTTAATGATGATTTTAAATTAAATGTCTGCTCTTTGATTTATTTCATCTGCCTTTGACTTTTTCTTCTTTTCTTTTGCAGGTAAAAACAATAATTGAGCAACAAGGGAGCATCAGATAGAGGATGAAGATTTAGGATAATTAGGATAGCTTTATTTCAATTTTAATCATTTGTAAAATTATTATTGTAAACAAAAATGTAAATAAATTTACGGTTGTTCAAATAATAATTTGTAACAAAACAATTAAAGATGAATAAAAAAAATCCTTTTTGATCAGTTAATTCTTTTTCTTCTTCAACTGTTTATTTAATCATTTATAATTCTTAAATTATAATAAAATGGAAACAAATCCCAATTATTCTAACTTAGAATAAATAAACAATTAATAAACATTGTGGTCTTAGCATCAATCAATAATAAACCTGGCGTTTCAAATAGCCACAGCAATGCACAGTCAAATCAAACAAACATCCATATGCCTTTGCCTTTACTGATTAAACAAAACACTGCAAGTTCTCAATTCAAATGCCTCAATCCAAATCTCAGAGTAAATTGAAAAGAACCGTAGAATTAATTCTTTCTGAGAATGCGCGCACAAAACCCTGATTCTTGATTAAATGTCAAAGAAGCGTCCGCCTGATTAAAACCTGATCCAACTCAACCAAAACCCTAGCACTCTGCTTGAACTGTTCCAGAATCCATGAAAACCCTAATTTTGTATAGATTGATAAGAAAAAGTCTGTTTGACTGATTCTTACGCCAATTTAAAAAATCAGAAAAAGCCCGAAGCTGTGATTTCTTGAAAAAGAGGAGGGCAAATTTTGGGGTACAACAGTTGCCCCTGTTCAATCTTCTTAAACCTGAAGAGTTAGATTGGCAAGTTTGCCTTTCGCGTCTCGAGGGTAAAAGGAGATTGGACACTAGAGTGCCCAGAAAATATGCACTCGGTGATGTGATGGTATATGGAATGGGCTTAAAGATGCCATTTGGTGATGGGCTTAGAGATGCCATCTAGGGATGTGACAGAATCTTGTCGGGGGATGGGCTTAGAGATGCCATCTGGAAATTGTTGGTAGGAGGATGAGCTTAGAGATGCCATGTGGAAATGTTTGGAGGAGGATGGGCTTAGAGATGCCATCTGAAGGTGATTGTTGAACTGTATGTCCTTGGTGAGTGGACGAGTATTAGAAAGGTATCATTGTTTTGGAGCATCTCTGAACTGAGGGTCTGAATAAGCAATAGATTGACATCCGTATTTGGAAGCATCCGTAAACTGTTTTTAGAGGTCTTGAGGTTGAATAAGCAATAGAGCAGCATTCGTTGGGAAGCGTCCGTAAACAGTTTTCAGAAGTTGAGAAGAATCTGAACAAGCGATAGGTTAACATCCGTTACTGGAGAACCCGTGAACTGTTTTCAGAAGTCTTGATTCTGAACAAGCGATAGATTAATATCCGTTACTGGAGAATCCGTAAACTGTTTTCAGAGGTTGAGAAGAGTCTGAACAAGCGATAGGTTAACATCCGTTACTGGAGAACCCGTGAACTGTTTTTAGAAGTCTTGAGTCTGAACAAGCGATAGATTAACATCCGTTACTAGAGAATCCATAAACTGTTTTCAGAGGTTGAGAAGAGTCTGAACAAGCGATAGGTTAACATCCGTTACTGGAGAACCCGTGAACTATTTTCAGAAGTCTTGAGTCTGAACAAGCGATAGATTAACATCCGTTACTGGAGAATCCATAAACTGTTTTCAGAGGTTGAGAAGAGTCTGAACAAGCGATAGGTTAACATCCGTTACTGGAGAACCCGTGAACTATTTTCAGAAGTCTTGGAGTCTGAACAAGCGATAGGTTAACATCCATTACTGGAGAACCCGTGAACTGTTTTCAGAAGTCTTGGAGTCGAGAAGGAACCAGTGTAGGGTTTCCTGATGATGAGTCTGTGTAAAACTATATCTTCCAACAGGTGATGAAGGAATTACTGAACACTTTTGACATTCGAATGCCCCAAGTGATGATGAAGGAGACTTGCCCCAAGTTCACTGAACTTTTGAGAGATTTGTTGAAATCTTGACTGGACTGCCCAAGGTTAACCGAACTTTGAAAAATCTGTTGAAACCTTGACTGGACTGCCCCAGGTGTGCTGAGCAGTGACATGTCATGCCCCTTGTTGATAGGAGATTTTTGCGACGGAAGTGTCATCCTTTTGAAGTGATTTTACTCACTGAGAGAGTTTTTGTTCCCCTGAACATTCGCTGTATGAATTTCTTCGCTGTCAAACAAATAGCCAAATGCGAACAGTGATATTCAAGCAATGCAAAGTTTATGTTTGTCTCGAAGTTTTAAAAATGCGTTTTTTAGCAGAAAACTTTTTATAAGACAAATCAACACAAGATTTTAGAGCAAAGCCTTACAGGAGTCAGGATACCTTTTGTTACAGCATGTTTTCGAACTAACCCGTGCTTCAATTAGGACTTTTGAAGGGTTGTAACGTGACCTGGTTCACGGTTTAAGAAACAAAGGATAAAGGCTCAAAGTATATTCGTACCCACCCGCTCTTCGTGATGTTCTTCAATCCTAAGCTCAGTTAATCGTGCGTCGAACTCTATTCGAGTTTGGAACGAATTTTGGGTGATGGTTCACCAGTTGAATTTTAGAAGACAGTCATCATCTCCTTTTTCTTTTGCAACATTTTTCATGTTGTTGAGGATTTGTAATGACCTCTTTCTTTTGATTTTGATCCCTAACTTTTGCCTGGCTGCTCCCGTTTTTGAGATTACAGTCAGCGGGATGCCCCAACTTTCTTGAAATTCCTTTATAGGTTTTGGCTCAGTGGGCTTTTCTTTTTTTTGAGAGATTGACTGCCTATGTGATAGGGAACCATCACTGTCTTTTAATTCCATAGGAATGCTTTCCTTTGACGTTGTTCGTCGTATTACGAACTGAGAGTTTGTGACTTCAATGCGCATTTTCTTTTGATTAACTGAGAGACTACCCTGCCCCAGGTTTATATCAAAGGTTTTGATTTGTTTAGAACAGAAAACTCCTACTTCTTTGGCTCGAAGGGGTTGACTAGGGATTATCTTCCTTATAACTCCAGTGTTTGGGAATTGAAAGAAATGCCTATACATCATCAACAAGGTCTGTTTAGAAGCATACTGTATGAGATTATGGTATTGTTTCCTCATCCTCCCTCTAATGTCTTGCAGCTTTTTATCAAGAGTTAAATATCATAAAGAAAGCATAAGAGTAGTGAAAACGAATGGATGAATTCAAGACAAACATATGCAATGCATTAATGAAATAGAGTTTGACATTAACAGATAATTGTTTGAATAACAAAGAGATCACAACTTGGAAATTCAAATGAAACAAAAGCCTCTCAGTTTGAGCCTTGTCAATTTGGTGGAGAATTCCTCAACGGAAGATTTTCATCTCGCCGTCTGGTATGAACCTCAGCACCCCAATGTCAATCAGATCTTGAATCTTGTTCTTCAAGGCCCAACAGTCGTCGGTGTCGTGTCGTGGGCTATAGGAGTGGTATACACAAAATGCATCGGGATGATAGTTAGGAGCGGAGGTATTGGGCTTCCGAATAGGATCCCTCAAAGCAGTCAGATTGACCTCCAACAAGCGCTCCGGTATCAGAGATGACGGTATGTCAGTCTCAATGAACTGTCTTCCCGATGTATTTTGCTTACGCCGATTACCCCGTTGATGCTGACGAGGTTGTTGTTGGGCTTGTGACCCTGAAGCAAGCAGAGGAGCCTTCCCCTTGTCTTCTTGTCTGGAGGGGGGTTGAGGGGTGACTTTCTCTTCAACCTCAGACGTTTGCCCCACTTGGTTTTCCCGAAGCAGTTGGCTAACGAGGACTCTGAGTTCCCCTTGTCTTTGAGACAAATCCTGGATGAGAGCCATCTGGCCCACTAGTTGTCCCATCACTTGGATCCTCAATGTTTCCAAATCAAACTGCAGTTCCCCCAGCTGATCACTCCTGGCATTGTTTGAATTCTCCTGGACCAAGCCCTTTGTGAGGAGAGCTTTCACTTCTTCTTGCCCCAAGGACAGGTTCAAGAACATTTCCTGCAGCTGAGCAGTCTGGTCCTGGATATCCTTGATAGTTCTCTCTAGAGCCATCTCTTACTGAAATAAACAGTAGGAGAGTAAGGAAACCTGAAAAAGGAAAAACTGTCATGATGCAATGCATGATATGCGGATGCATGTTTTCAAGGATCTCTTGGGGTAAACACAAGAGAATGTTAGAGGTTGAACTTCGATCTTTGATTAGAGAACTTTGCACCGGTGGATGTCTTTCCACGAGAATCAAGCTCACCATGTCGAGTGGGTCATAGCCCCTGATTCAAGTTGTTGCACTTGATCTTTGATTGGAGAACTTTGCACCGGTGGATGTCTTTCCACGAGAATCAAGCTCACCATGTCAAGTGGGTCATAGCCCCTGATTCAAGTTGTTACGCTTGATCTTTGATTGGAGAACTTTGCACCGGTGGATGTCTTTCCACGAGAATCAAGCTCACCATGTCAAGTGGGTCATAGCCCCTGATTCAAGTTGTTGCGCTTGATCTTTGATTGGAGAACTTTGCACTGGTGGATGTCTTTCCACGAGAATCAAGCTCACCATGTCAAGTGGGTCATAGCCCCTGATTCAAGTTGTTGCACTTGATCTTTGATGGCATTTGTTTAGAGGAGAAAACCTCTTACCTTTTGGTAGACGTCTGGTTCAACGTGACCCTGCATCAACAGACCCTTGAGATCCTTGAAGTGGTTAGTGAAAAAATGCTATGGTATGATGTTATGTACATGTATGCAGAAGCAAGTAAGTGTATATACAGGTAATCATATTCACACAAAGCAAACAAGTCCTTAGGTTTAGGCTTGCATGGGGTTTGTAGGTAAGTACCCTCTTGAAGTTAGTTGGCTCATCCTATCCTAAAATAGAAACCGGGTTCTAAGGAGCTCAATATCATTGGATTATTTTCTGTGTTCATTGTTTTGGTTTAGCCACTTAACTGGCGACCAAAATATTCCAAGAAAACAACCCTCAATGAGTGTAGTATCGAGTATCTACCAACTTCGTACTGCACCAAAGTCGGTCATCTCACTACCCCTAAAAAGGCTAAGATGGTCAATTAAGGTTCTAAGAGTTTGTTAGTGCTTCATGACATCACTCAGCGGCCCCGTACTCTCCTTGATTGAACTCAAGGGTTATCGGTACTCACAAATATGTCACACTAACATAGCTTACTGCTTCAACCGTGTCGGTATACCCCGCACAGTTCCCTCACAGTTTTATTGCTATTTACCTAAAAAGGTGCCCCCAAATCCGGGTGTAGGATTTATAGCAAACCCAAACAAGGACCCAAAAAGTAAAGCAATCAAAGCAATCAAAGCAAGAATGTAAAGGTGATCTAAACCCTAAGGTAACCCCAATTTTAAATAACTCCCCAGCAGAGTCGCCAGTTCTGTGATACGGTGGGAGAACTGACTTGAGGTTTTGCGTTTGTATTCGCACTTGTTCGGTTTAGCAAGAGTCGCCACCGACTTTTTATTTTATCCTAAAGGAAAGGTTAAAAAGCACAGGAAAAACCTTTTGAGATGTTTCGTGGGTTCGGGGGGTAGATTATGAAAAGGGAAGGTATTAGCACCCTTTTCATCCATGGTTATCCATGGGCTCTTAGTTACTTGTTTAGATCACTTGCCTTTGATTTTCAATTGCTAGAAATGGTGGTGGTGTGTGTGTGTGTGTGTTTGAAAATGTTTTGAAAAAGAGGCCTTGTCTAGGCAACCGTTGTAACAATTCTTTACTCGAATGTTTTACAAAGGTGTGTATCTTTTCGAAAAGATGTTTCAAATGTTTTGAAAGTTTGTTTTTGAAAGTGTGTTGTGGAGTGGGTTTTGAAAAGTAGGCAAGTGTGTTTTGCAAGTTTAATCAAGTAACTAAGAGTTGTCTACCCCTAAATTTACTCAAAGGTTTTTCTCATGTTTTTAACCCTTTTAACAATATTGTTCCACCATTGTATTTGGTGGGCAATCTTGTGTTAGGATGTTAACAGGACGGGCGCGGGTCATCGTATGGACCATGAATGCAATGGTGCCAAGTGTCTTTGGCAATTTTGCTTGAAGGGACTATGATCATTTTGTAGGCAACTTTCGAAAGCGTCATCGAGGGACTTATGATCATTTGAATTGTTTTGTTTTGCCAAAGAAACTCAACGTGCAAGCATGGCCCATTTTGGAAGGCAACAAGCGGGATTACCCTAGGGGTGCAAGTGTGAATTGTGTCTTGATTTTCATGCATTTGTCTTGTATTAGGTTATCTAGCGTTTTATTTTATTTACATACAAACCCTAGGTCTAACCATGGTATATTTGAAAGCGATAAATTGCGGGAATTTAAAGTCTACGCTATTACAAATAAGTGTCCGGGAATGGGGGTACAAATATTTACAAATGGGGATGAGACTTATTAGGAGAGTAGTGTCCAAATATTTACAACCAAATCGAATCAATCGCAATGTAAATGTAGCAATGTATAAGAATATAGCAATGTAAATGTATCAATGTATTTGTGTAAGTGTATGATTATTTATTTACTAGGGAGTAAAGTTAACTTAATGCAAAATTAAGTATTTTGTTTATTTCTTTTTGTATTTTTAAATATGTATAAAACAAAAGATCTTAAGAAAAGAAAAGGAAATGTTTTAAGTTTTAATTATCCAATTGTCTAGGTATTAATGTACAAAATTAAAAAAGAAAATTTAAGACAAAAATCTATTAACTTAATTAACTTTAATATTCATGTATTTTTTCAAATATAATAAAATAAAAGAAAGTTTTGTATAAAAATAAGGTATTGTTTTATTTAACAAAATAAATGAAATATATTAGTTAAAAAATACAAAATAAAAGGATAAGTAAAAAGATATTAGTTAAAAAAGGAACTGAATGGGCTTCTATTTGAGAGAGGCAGGCCCAATCAAAATAGGCAGATTAAAGGGAAAAGGGGGGGGGGGGGGGGGGGGTACATCCAGAAAAAAGCAAATGGGCTTAGGCTTGGATGGGGAACCGGCCCATGGTATTTTGAACAATTTGCTTTAGGGTTTTCAGTTATTTGTGTCATTTGGGATTTAGGGTTACAGTGGACAAACGGCGCTCTTCTTCGTCTTCATTCCTCTTCATCTTCTCAAGCCACGGATTCTGAATAAGCCTCTCCGTATATGGCCACCAGGCGCCATCGCTACTTCCTCTTCCCTCCATAGATTATTCAGTGATGTTGTACAAAGGTAATGATTTCGTTCTTTGGGTTTTCGAAATTCTCTCGCATGTTTTACTCTTCATATATGGATTCTGATTTTAGGTCTTTTTGTTCATATGAGGTGTGAAAGGAGGGAGAAGAAATACTACCTTTGTTGGAGACGGAGGAGGACGGTGGCTTGGAGGCGCTTTGGACGGCCAGGCGGAGGGAAATGGGATGTTGTGCTTGCTCCGGTAACCACGTATCTTGCTTTAGCTTTTATGTTTTTGTGATGAATGTTCTGAAAACTTTAGCCTCTGGTTCTCTCTTCTGTTTATTTGCCTCTGTATGATTTTGATTCTTTTCCTCTTCCACTATTGGCTTGCTGAGATGCTTGATATGCTGTTTAAATTGATTCTGAATATTGTTGCCCTACAACTATGATGAGTCCAGCTCTGAGGGCTTTGTGATTTTGAATGTTATTCTGATTTTGAGTTGCCTCTGAAATGCTTGATATGCTGTTTACAACCCTATGATGAGGTTGCTCTGAGGGTTTAGGGTTTGGTTGGACTTGATTTGGATAAAGGGCTTATGCAGGTTTAGGCTTTTTCTGGTTTAGGCTTTACTGGTTTAGGCTTTCTCTGGTTTTTTTGTATTGATTGGGCTTGAAGTTTCAGGTTTGGTATTTCGATTTTGATTTGTGGAAATAGATGATGGTTGTTATTTGTGACTGGTTTGGATAAGGGCCATGGCTTGTTTTGACAGTTTGTTTGAACAGAGGCTTATGCAGGTTGACGGCTTTGAGGCTTGGCTTCAGCAGGCTTTAGGCTTTTTGGCTTGATGCCGGTTTAAGCTTGGACAGGTTAGGCTTGGTTTTGCGTTGGAGTTACAGGCTTTTGTTTGAGGCTTGACACAGGTTTAATGGTTTTGGAGAGCTTGTGATGTTTGATGGTTTATGGTGAGCCTTTTTTCATGTGTTGGTTCTGCAGGTGAAGGCTTGGTGCTTGACACAGGTTTGACACAGTTTGTGTTAGCTTCAAGCAAGTTTGAGGCAGGACTGTATGTTTTGTTGCTACAGTTTTGTGGTGTTTTGCTTTGTGATATTCTGCCTCCTCTTTTTCTTGTTCTGATATCTTTGTCTTATATCTTAAGCCTAAGCCTCAAGCCTGTATGCTACTTCCCTCTCTCTTCTCTCTCTTTACAGATTAAAAGCATATTATATTGCTTACTGTACTTTTTCTCTGAAAAGGTGACTGGCCTTGGAAAGTGATGTATCTTTGAAGGTTGCTTGCATTAGTCATTTTCCTCTGCATAATTTCCAGTTTTCCTGCATACTTTGTGTACTTTGTGTACTTTGTTGACAGCTTTGAATAGCCTTTGATATCTTTTTTGGACAGCTTCTTGTCTTTTTATATCTTGATATCTTTTGACAGCCTTTTGATATTTCTTGGACAGTTTGGATAGTGCTGTTCAGTTTGGACTTTGGTTAGGCAATACAGTTCAGTTTGCCTTTGGACTTTGGTTGGAATTTTTGGAATTATGCAGCTTTGCTTGACATTTTGAATTTGTGCAATTCATACTTTATTTGCAAGCATATTCTATTCCTCTTTGTGAACCGAGAGTAATCTCGTGATTTGCAGAGAGGGCAAATAAACTGATTCCGACCAGTCACTTTTAATGATGATTTTAAATTAACTGTCTGCTCTTTGATTTATTTCATCTGCCTTTGACTTTTTCTTCTTTTCTTTTGCAGGTAAAAACAATAATTGAGCAACAAGGGAGCATCAGATAGAGGATGAAGATTTAGGATAATTAGGATAGCTTTATTTCAAATAATAATGTAAATAAATTTACAGTTGTTCAAATAATAATTTGTAACAAAACAATTAAAGATGAATAAAAAAAATCCTTTTTGATCAGTTAATTCTTTTTCTTCTTCAACTATTTATTTAATCATTTATAATTCTTAAATTATAATAAAATGGAAACAAATCCCAATTATTCTAACTTAGAATAAATAAACAATTAATAAACACTGTGGTCTTAGCATCAATCAATAATAAACCTGGCGTTTCAAATAGCCACAATAATGCACAGTCAAATCAAACAAACATCCATATGCCTTTGCCTTTACTGATTAAACAAAACACTGCAAGTTCTCAATTCAAATGCCTCAATCCAAATCTCAGAGTAAATCGAAAAGAACTTTAGAATTAATTCTTTCTGAGAATGCGCGCACAAAACCCTGATTCTTGATTAAATGTCAAAGAAGCGTCCGCCTGATTAAAACCCGAGCCAACTCAACCAAAACCCTAGCACTCTGCTTGAACTGTTCCAGAATCCATGAAAACCCTAATTTTGTATAGATTGATAAGAAAAAGTCTGTTTGACTGATTCTTACGCCAATTTAAAAAATCAGAAAAAGCCCGAAGCTGTGATTTCTTGAAAAAGAGGAGGGCAAATTTTGGGGTACAACACCGCTAAACGATAAATAAACGAAAAATTTCTAATTAATCTATTACATCCCATGAGCAATTACATCAATATTGTAAAAAAATAAGTAAACACGTACCATGAATCGAGGGCGAGAAAAAATTGGGGTTTTGACCCCGTCTAACCCTAAATAAAAGAAAAGATTATTTTTAGTTGTTTTATATATTTGAGAAAATAAGGTTTTAAATTAAATATGTACAAACCTAATTACTAATTAGTTTAAATTAAGAAAATTAATTACATTTGACCTATTTTTGTATTTTGTTATTTTTAAGAAAAGAAAGAATTAAATTTAAAAAAAAACCTAATTTTCTAATTGATTTTAATTTATTTACAAAGAAAATTAAAGTTACCTAAAAAATTAAATTAACTAATTGAATTAATTTTTGATAAAAATAAAACCTAGATCTAATTTGGGTGAAAATTGATTTTATGTTTTTTTTTTATAAAAAGAATTAACTTTATGTGTTAATAAAATAATTTAAATAAATTAAATAAAGAAAATATAAAAAGCAAAAGAAAGAGAGATTGGGCCTGGTAATCAGCAATTGAGGGGGGTGTTAATAGCAACTTTTGGGCCTAAGAATTCTAACCCACGTTTGACTTCCATGATTCAGTGTTGCATGTTTGACTAGGGCGTATCATGGATCTTCCCATGCCAAGCGTTGGATTAGATTGGTTGGACATCTGGACGGTTGATCCTTGAGGGCACATGGTAGTCTTCACTCCTGTGTACATGCCTGATCATTCAAATAAAAATAACATGAAATACATGGGGGACCTGAGATTCGAACCCAGGTCCTATGGCCTTTCCAATCACCTTCACATCAACTGAGTCAGGCGCGTTTGTTATACATCTAACAACAATTAAACAATATATTGAAATCAAACAAAATAAAAATTATCCGCGTGCAAAATTCAAACGAAGCAATCAGAACTTGCCACGCCATAGTCCCCAACCTCTCTCCGTTGCTAAAAGGTCCAATGACTTTTACCTACGGACCAGAAGCGTAGGTACAAACTAACGACTTTCCAAAATCATCTATAGGCATGATAAATGGAACCTTAAGCCATAAACCAATTCGCCTTGGCCTGGTGAGCATCATGGTGCCTTTATTTTGAACCAATTTTACTTGTGTAAAAAGATCCCAAAACGCAACAAAAAACCCTAGCAATGGTGTTTCTCTATAGGGTTAGCAAAAATGCAATTAACTGTTATGAATAGCTTGCAAATGCTTCCAGGATTCAGAATATATACATGATCCATGCTACAAATGCTTAAACAAAGATATTTGATTTCAAGAATATGTTCAATTCGTAAACCACTTACAGTGAGTTCTAGCGCACGAGAAGGCTTGCTTTTGATTGCTATGGCTTCCTTGAGTGCCCAGGAAACGAAAGAAATGGCTTGGGAGTCTTGAAACTGCCTGGAAATAGGAAAACAGATCACCACTTTTCCTTGATTTTTTCAAGTTTGTTCTTCCTATTACACGCCTCTCAACCTTGTGTTTTTGGTCTGCACTTGTCCACTATATACCACTGATAGAATTAGGTTTACAAATGTGCTTTCAATCTTTGTCAATTATGGTCTTTGATCATGATTTGATTCTCATGAAGATCTTTCCAAAATAAGCCAAAAATCAATCTTTTCATGCAAAAACATGCCTTGCACGATTTGATTTTGTTGCTACCTGTACAAAGGACCTGAAATATGCACCAAATCTCAAGACTTAAATAATTTTAATATTTTCATGATTTATTTTGATTTAATTGAAATAAAAAATCAAAATAAATGGTAAAAATAAAATAAAGGCAAGTGGGAAGATTTAGGGCTCGTGGACCATGTTACAAACTCAAAACAAGTACAAAAAGTTGGGCCCATTTGATAAAAATTGCAATTTGAGGCACTTTTGACTTTTGGCAATTTTGCAAAAAAGGTCAACTTCACCAATGCATAACTTCCACAATTTTGACTCTATGAGGGTGTTCTTGGACTTTCTAGAAAGCTTGAGATGTCCTCTAAGAATCCTTTTTTGTCTCATCTCAATTGAGTCTTCCATGTTCATGTATGAAGCTTTGACAAAAAAGTGTTTTTGTTGACTGTTCAAAATGACCTATAATGTCCAAATTCATAACTTCTTATGAGTGCATATTTTGAACTTGGGAGATGAATATGAATTGTAGGGCATTTCATCCTATTAAAAATGAGCTTTGGATGGGTCATTATTGATAAAGTATGAGAAAGTTATACTTGGTCAAAGTTGAGTTGACTTTTCTTGCAAAACCCTAATTTAGCAACTTTTGGGTTTTGATGAATTGTGAGCAATCCTTGAGGAATCATGATCAACCCTTGATCAAATGATGAATAATGCTCCAAAATAAGGATGTTGACCAAAAATCTTGAAGTTTGACTGTATGTGGGCCACAGTTGACTTTTGCCCTAGCACAATCGATATTTAGGCCTTTGAGCAATTGACTGAGCAAACTTCCTCTGCAAGGCTTGAAACTTGAGATGGATGATCTTGAGAACATATTAGGACAATGGTGAGCATTTGGGATCCCTTGGACTCAAGTATCTTGATGCAACATGAAACCCTAATTTGAGATAGACTGCCTTAGGAGAGAGTTTGTCTGGCCAACCCTTGGACTTCCTTGAGAAATTTGAGAATCACACTTGAAATGTATTGAAAAATATGGGAGGGAAAATTTTGGGGTACAACAGCTGCCCCTGTTCAATCTTCTTAAATCTGAGGATGTAGATTGGCTTGTCTGCCTTTCGTGATATGAAGGTTGAAGATGATTGAACACTAGAGTGCCCAAGAAATTTGCACTCGCATGAAGTGGTACTTTTCTTGTGATGTCGGGAATGGGCTTATAGATGCCATTTGGAGATTGATGATGGGAGATGGGCTTAAAGATGCCATCCGAAGGAGTGTCGATCGCATAAGAGATTCCTTTGTGAGAGCTTGTATACTTATTGTTGAGGAAGATTTCACTGGGGAATATTGTTCTCTGTCTTGAGAAAAGTTGAATTTTAGGAACTTCGGTCGTCCATTATTCTACTGGGGAATCGTCTCTTAGTCGAAGAGGTGAAAATGAACTACTATCTGGTCGTGATCCATGCTTCATAGTGATAAGATTGACTGCTATCTGGTCGTGCTCTAGGCTTTACAGTGACTTACTGGGGAGATGAGATTAAACTTGTTATTCGGTCGTAATCCAGGCTTTGCAATTTCTCAATTCTTATCTGGTCGTAATCCAGGCTTCAGAAGGAATTAAGTTGTTATCCGGTCGCATCCGGGTTTTAACTTGAATTTTGGGCACAATAATATCCGATCGACTCCGGGCTTCTTAGTAATTGTCCAGGTAAACTGCTATTTGGTCGAAATCCAAGCTTCTAGTGTCTTATACCGCTATCTGGTCGTAATCCAGGCTTCACGATGTTTCATATCATTATCTGGTCGAATCCAGGCTTCATGGTGTCCTATACTGCTATCTGGTCGATCTCCAGGCTTCATAATACCTTACTTCTTATCTGGTCGTAATCCAGGCTTCAGAAGAAATCAAGTGGTTATCCAGTCGCTTCCGGGCTTCCCTTTGACTTTTAGGCCTACTAATATCTGGTCGAATCCGAGCTTCTTAGTAATTGGCCGGGTAAACTGCTATTTGGTTGTAATCCAAGCTTCACAGTGTCCCCCACTGTTATCTGGTCATAATCCAGGCTTCAGTGTCTTTTACCGCTATCTGGTCGTAATTCAGGCTTCACGATGTCTCATACCATTATTTGGTCGAATCCAGGCTTCATGGTGTTTTTTGCCGCTATCTGGTTGTAATCCAAGCTTCACAGTAACTTGTATTGCTATCTGGTCGTAATCCAGGCTTCACAATAATTTGTTGAGCTGTTATCCGGTTGTAATCCGTGCTTCATGGCTTGTGTTTATGATATCCCACTATCTGGTCAAATCCAGGCTTCATGGCGTCTCGCACTGCTATCTGGTCGTAATTCAGGCTTCACAGTAACTTGCACTGCTATCTGGTCGTAATCCAGGCTTCACAATACTTGCTGGGGGTTAAACTATTATCCGGTCGAATTCGGGCTTCATAGCTTGTTTAAAAGATACCACTATCTGGTCGAGTCCAGGCTTCACGGTATGCTGATACTGTTATCTGGTCATTCTCCGGGCTTCACAATATGATGGAGTAATCACGATACTATCTGGTCGTACCCGGGCTTCATAGCTTGAACTTTGTGAGGATTTGATTGTATCTTTTCCTAAAATGTAAAGAGTTAGTCGTATGTAATGCCATGATGCATGACATGTATTGAGCAATGATGTTCTCAAAATAAATGAGATTGTGTTGTATGATGCATATGCATGTGCCATGATGTATGGAAATGTGATGTTTTTGTGACGTTCTCTAGTTGGGGAAAATAAATCTCGGACTGCTGCTGGAGAGTAAAAAAGAGTTTCGCTTGCTGGAGATAACGACCGAAGATGATTTGAGAATATTTTGGCAGGAGAATAATTCTGCTGGAGAATAAGCTGGTGAGGGAATGACTTTGTAGGGAAGAGATACCCTGTTAGAAGATCCACTGATTTGGAGAAATAACCTCGGCTGGGGATGAATTACCGTTGCTGGTGATGATGAACTCTGTCGGGGATAAAGTTTCTGTTTGTAGAAGAAATAAACTCCACTGGGGATAATCTTCTAATGTTGGTGATAGATAAACTCTACTTGGGGAGAATTAACACCACTGTTTTTAGATACCCTTTGCTCTGCGGGGAGTGAATGTACCTTTGGTCGTATTCTCCAGCTAGGTCTATCCCTATACCTGGTGGACAGAGCAACTGTAAGGTTTGGACATTTCTTGTTTGCCCCTTACGCAATTTACCGCTTTACATGCCATGATTAGTAATTAGGTTTTGTATGATAAGATCAAAACAAAGCAAATAGAAAACCCTAAATGAAAGATAAAAACAAAGCATGAAAATAACACACTTGCACACAAGCATCCTTAGGGTTTCTCCACTTGGTTTCCTTATACAAAAATGGCCATATTACGCATGCGAAGTATCTTGGCAAAACAAACAAGTATAAGATCATAGTCCCTCGATGACGCTATTCTAAGTTGCCTTACAAAATGATCTTGGTCCCTCAAAATGCTAAGATACTTTGCAACATTGCTAATCATGGTTATACAATGACGCACGCCAGTCCCGTTTACATCCAAAGATAGGGTTTATTACCAAATCAATGGTAAGACAACAATGTCAAAGGAATATAAAATGCATAAGAAAGATATTTAAGTAGGTAGATTACTTCTAGTTACTTGCTCTATTTTCAAACAACTATCCTTGCTATTTTCAAAACAAACACACACATTTCAAAACATCTTACAAACATTGAAAACATTTTCAAAAAGACAAACATCTTTGTATACATTCTTACAAACGAGAATCATTACAAAGATTGCCTAAACGAATGGCCTTCTTTACAAAATACTTTCAAAAACCACACAAAGCACAATTTCAAACAAAAAGCAAGTGATCTAGCAAGTAACTAAGAGCCCATGGAAAACCATGGATGAAAATGGTGCTAATACCTTCCCTTTTCATAATCTGCCCCCCGAACTCAAGAAATAATCTCAAAGGTCTTTCCTGTGCTTTTTCACCTTTCCTTTTGGATAAAAGAAAAGTCTGTGGCGACTCTTGCTAACTGTAACATTTGCGATAAAACGCAAAACCCTCAAGTCAGTTCTCCCACCGTATCACAAAACTGGAGACTCTGCTGGGGACTCTTTATAAAGGTGGGGTTACCTTAGGGCTAGATCACATTTATTTGCTTACATTGTTTGATTTGTTTGCTTTACATTATGGTTCTTTGTTTGGGTTTGAATCCTCCACCCAGATTTGGGAAACATTATAGGTAAATAGAAATACATTGTGGAAACTGCGCGGGGTATACTGACACAGTTTAAGTAATAGCTATGTTGGTGTGACATACTTGTGGGTATCGGTAGCCTTTGAGTCAATCAAAGAGAATACGAGGCCGTTGAGTGATGTCATGAAGCACTAATAAACTTCTAGAACCCTTTACTTGACCAACTTGGCCTTTAGGATGTAGTGAGATGACCGACTTTGGTGCAGTCCGAAGTTGATAGATACTCGATACTACACTCATCGAGGGTTGGTTTCTTGGGATATTTCGGTCGCCATTAAAGAGGCTTGAGCTGAAACAATGACCAAGGAAACAATCCAGTGATATTGAGCTCCTTAGAACCCGGTTACTATTAGAACAAGTTGAGCCAACTAAACTTCAAGAGGGTACTTACCTATAAAAACCCCATGCAAGCCTAAACTAAGAACTTGTTTTCTTTGCTTGTATATGCATACTTGTACATAACATCATGGACATCATGAACATCATATGCATTCACTAACCATTTCAAGGATTTTGGAGATTCATCTTTGTTCTTGTTTTGTAGGATATGGATTCACTCCGCAGGAAAACTATCCAAATCAACCTTGTAAGAATTCCTCCACAACTCAAGGAGCTAGCTTCAAGGATCCCTGAGAACTCTCCATTCACCGAGAGGCATGGTCTTCTACTCAACTTGGTCACCTCCAACACAGAGGAGGATATGATGAAGGTGCTCTTCCAGTTCATTGACCCTTTGCATCATTGCTTCACATTTCCCGACTATTAGCTTGTGCCCACTTTGGAAGAATTCTCTCAACTCTTGAGGATTCCCATTCTCAATAAACTACCTTTCAACGGTATGGAAAGAGATCCAAAGCCTGAAGAGATTGCCCAAGCTCTGCATTTGCACTCATCTGATGTCGCAACTCATTGGGAAACTAGAAGTGGTGTCAAAGGCTTCTTAGCAAAGTTTCTGTTTGAGAAGGCCCAAAGCTGTTGCAATTCCTTAGACTTGCAAGCATTTGAGGAAATTATGGCTCTTCTTATCTATGGGATGGTCTTGTTCCCCAATCCTGACCAACTCATAGATGTGAGTGCCGTCAAAATCTTCATATCACGCAATTCGGTACCTACATTACTAGGGGATATCCTGCACTCTTTTCACACTTGCACAATGAGGAAAAGAGGTGTCCTTATGTGTTGCACTCCTATCCTGGAAAGATGGTTTATTTCTCATCTTCCCCAATCAGTCTTAAAGAATGAGCAAGGATTAAGGTGGTCACAAAGGTTAATGACGCTCAAACATTCAGATATTCATTGGTGCTCTCGATCCAAAGAGAATGTTATCATTGTTGACCATTGTGGGGAATTCCCTAATGTCCCTCTACTGGGCATTAGGGGAGGCATCACCTACAACCCATGCTTAGCTCTAAGACAGTTTGGTTATGCCCAAAGGGATGGCCCACATGAGATGCTGATTCAAGGCTTGGCATTCGACTACGACAACGACAATCAAGGTCTTCGCCAGAGATTCATCCGAGCTTGGAGGATGCTAAACAAGGTGGATAGCAAGACTTTGGGACACAAGAATTCCATCCCTCTTGAACCTTACCTCAAGTGGGTACGAACCCGCACTCAAAGTCTTATGATGCCTTATCCTTCCATTCTCCCGGTGATTATTGAGCCTGTTAAGGAAGGAGAGGTTCCATGCACTATCCTACATCCTGACATGCCCACGTCTCTTGAAGATCTACAAAGGGATTAGATACAACTCAAAGGAGAGCGAGATACTTTCGAATCCCAATTCTACGCAAGCGAGAAGAAGGTTTTGGAACTCACTATGCTACTTCATGAGGAGCAGACTCTAAATGCCTGCATTGCACCAAAGAGGATGCGCACTACTTTTTTATCTTAGAGTTTTGTATTATTTTGCCCAAGGGGCATTGATGTATTCAAACTCTATCTTATTAATATAACGTGTGTTTCTTTTTGTCTAAAACGAACTTGAATATTTAAATCCTTGAAAGCATTGCATGTGTACATATCATTCATCATAACATAAACAGGTCTTTTGCCACGAGTTTCCTCATCTCTCTACTATTCATTTCAGTAAGATGGATCTCGAACAGAAAGTCAAAGATATTCAAGCTCAAAACATGAAGTTTCAACAGTTACTCACAACCCTGGCCAAAGGACAAGAGTAGTTGAAGACTCTGTTGGCCAAAGAGAAAAAGAAAGAGAAGAAACCAACTAGTGTTGTAATCACAGGGAGAAGGTTTCAAGGACAAACGAGAAGAACCTTGAATTTCGCAGCAACATCTGATGAAGGAGAAAGGAAAGGAAAAGAAACATCAGTTCCGTCATAATCTGAAGAGGAAGACTAATCTGAGGAACAGTATCCTCCGGCTGATGATAAGTACAGATATCTTGAAGAGCGTTTTAGCGCTATGGAAATACAAAGGGTACCAGGTCTAGACTTTGAAGAATTGGGGCTAGTATTAGGAATTGTGATCCCACCAAAGTTCAAAGTGCCGTTGTTTGCAAAATATGATGGGGTGTCATGTCCTAAAATGCACCTCCGATCATATGTGAGAAAGATTCAGCCACACTCCACCGATAAAGACCTGTGGGTGCATTTTTTCCATGATAGCTTATCCGAAACACAACTCGATTGGTTTTACCAATTAAAAAGGGCCGACGTCCACAACTGGGAAGACCTTGCCTCAGCTTTCTATAAACAATACCAGTATAATGCATATTTGGCGCCTACCCGTACTCAACTTCAGAGTATGGCTATGGCTTCAAATAAGGGTTTCAAAGATTACGCGCAGAAACAAAGAGATCTAGTTGGGAGAGTGCAACCCCCTCTGTCTGAAAGGGAGTTGGTGGATATGTTCTTAGGCACTCTATCGGGTCCTTTCTTCGACCATTTGATTGGGAGCTCATCTGCTGGGTTTACTGAGTTAATACTAACCGGAGAGAGGGTGGAAGCTGGCATAAAAAGTGGAAAGATTCAGAAGGATTCGTCCGCCTCTACAGCTGTGAGAAAGCCTTTCACCGGGAAAAAGGAGGTATATGCTGTTTACCCACAAAGGAATCAAGGGAGAGCTGAACGCCGACCAATGGTAGGGGCCGTTATGATCCCAAAGCCTACATCTGATCAACCAAGAAGTAACCAACCGAGGGTGGAAAGGCCAGTCCGGAAATTCACCAGAATTAATATGACTCTAGCCCAGGTTTTACCATATCTTCTGAAATCTAATCTGGCAACTTTAAAGGAAGCTCCAAAGAATCTCAACACTGCGTCCCCTCATTATCACCCAAATGCCAGATGCGCATATCATTCCGAAAGTCCGAGTCACGATACTAACAAATGTTGGGCCTTGAAAAACAAAATTCAAGACCTTATAGATGCAAAAGAGATTGAGTTTAATGCACCCGAGAAACCAAACGTCATTTCCGCTCCTATGCCTAGGCATGGTCACAACACCAATGCTATCGAAGAATATTTGTTTGTTACCACATTTGATGAACTCTTGACTCCGCTCCCAATCATTAAGATAAACTTGTTGAAAGCTGGTGTATTCCCAGGTTGTAATGAAGACTGCCATCTTTGCTTATCCTCACCAACTGTTTTCCCTTTGTTGAAGACAGGCATTCAACGCTTGATAGACAACCAAGAGATTCTGTTTGAAAATGCTCCTGTGTCACCTGTTCATGTTCAAGACGTTTCAATCATCACCATCTCCGCCAATCCTTCCAGGGTCCCTAAAATACCCGTTAGGATTATATTGGTTCCAAAAACTACGCCTCTTATAATCACAATGCCCGGGCCGGTCCCTTATGAATCAGACAAAACAGTACCATGGAATTACGGTGGAGACATCTACTACCATGGTATCAAACAAGATGGGCTGGCCGCCAAAGAAGTGAGCTCCGAAGAAGAAGACACTGACATTAGCAATATTGCCGGAACCAGTAAGATTACCCGTAGCGGTAGAATCTCTTCTCCAGAAATTGCCCCTCCAAAGGCAGTTTTTAGACCCGTGGTTGTTCCAAAGGTTACCTCCATACCAATAATCATATATGCAAGTGCTCCTACTGGCAAAGACGACACAACCCCTGCTGTTATCCCTACCAACACTTCTACTGCTAAAATTCGAGGAAAAAGTATTCAAGAAGAGCCTGTCCGGACGAAGGCTCAACCACTGACTATCCTCGAAACCTCCGAAAAGGAAATGGAGGAGATCCTGAGGATAATAAAGAAGAGTGACTATGACGTGGTTGAACAGTTGAGGCAAAATCCCTCCAAAATCTCCATGCTAACATTGTTGCTATATTCTGAGGCACATGCGAAAGCTCTAGTGAAATTTCTGAAGACAACCCATGTGCCACAAGAGACGTCCGCTGACCACTTCTAAGATTGTGTGGCCAGCTTGACAGCTGATAACGGCCTAGGCTTCTCTGATGCTGATTTGAAACCAAGAGGGAGAAAGCACAACGAGGCATTACATGTCTATGTGGAATGTAGAGGAACAACTCTGGCCCATGTCTTGGTGGACATTGTCTCATCTTTGAACGTTTTATCGAAGAAAGCTCTCGATAGATTGGATTGCGAAGGACTGACATTGAAACCCAGTAACATAGTCATGAGAGCATTTGATGGCTCAAAGAGGATGGTCCACGGGGAGGTGTACATCCCCATAAAGGTGGGAACTCAGACTTTCAACTCAACTTTCTATGTAATGGACATCCTCCCCTCTTACTCCTGTCTTCTAGGACGACCCTAGATCCATAATGTCGGTGCTGTCACCTATACACTACACCAGATGCTGAAATACCCGGTCCATGGAAAGATTATCACTGTCCACGGAGAGGAAGAGTACATGATTAGCCACCTAAATTCTTTCCGGTATGTGGAGTTGGATGGCGAGTTCATTGAAACTCCTTTTCAACATTTCAAAGAAGTCTCTCAAGAGGTAGCAGTAACCAAGACGGTATCCCAGATCCCCAAGATCACAAGACCTCCGCTTCGGATGTCATCTCTAAAGAACGCCAAGGCAGTGGTAGAGGAGGGTGGATGCACCATCTGGGGGCAACTTCCAGACATTCCGTATAAATCTGACAAGTTTGGCTTAGGGTTTACTTCAAGTGCTTAGAAGGTTGTGCGTTGTGCCCGTGCTGGAGGGCCACCTTTGAAGATTAGAAACCGAGAGGTCAATGCAGTGGAAGATGGTGAAGAAGATTGCAGCTTGGAGGATTGGATATTTCCTACTTTCAACGGAGGACTTCGCAATTGGGAAGCCAGAGACTTTATCCTAATAACTTTCATATCTCAGTAATTTATCTTTTACATTTCTATTGGACTTGTAATATTCACAAACAATTCTCACATTTAAAACCTTGTGTCTTACCTGAGGCACAATGGTCCATTTGTAAGGGTTTTTATTTCATCTTCATATGACATTCAACGAATCATGGACGTTTTTTCACATACAAACCTTTTGTGTTCATTGTCTTTCTTTTACATTTTATTGTTTAAGGATGGCTATACCCTTACACACACCCACACTCACAAATGCAGGTACCCCTCCATTCCGGATCCCGTGGGTAACGATACTGCTATGGCCTTTAGTGACTCTGAAGATCTAATCTACCAAGCCAAAGGCGAAGGTGAGGAAGATTGTGAAGTACCAGGGGAATTGGCCAGACTACTACAACAAGAGAAAAAAGCTATTCAGCCTCATGAGGAACCGGTGGATACAATCAACTTTGGTACCGAGGAGGACAAAAAGGAAATCAAGGTGGGTGCCAATCTAGAGCCGAGTGTCAAGGAGCGTCTAATTCAGCTATTGCATGATTATGTTGAGATCTTTGCCTGATCATACGAAGACATGTCAGGACTTGATACAGACATCATGGTACATCGCCTACCCACAAGAGAAGACTGTCCACCAGTAAAACAAAAAGTCCACCGCAAGAGACGTGACATGTCAGAGAAGATAAAAGCGGAAGTCATGAAACAATTTAATGCTGGATTTTTGGCTGTCACTTCCTATCCTCAATGGGTTGCCAACATTGTTCTCGTGCCTAAAAAGGACGGTAAAGTACAAATGTGCGTGGATTATAGAGATTTAAATAGGGCCAGTCCTAAAGATGATTTTCCACTTCCCCACATCGATATCCTGGTTGACAATACGGCCCAACATAAAGTATTTTCCTTCATGGACGGGTTCTCAGGTTATAACCAAATCAAAATGGCACCTGAGGACATGGAGAAAACTAAATTTTTCACACAGTGGGGCACATTCTGCTATAAAGTAATGCCATTCGGACTAAAGAATGCTGGGGCAACCTATCAACGCGCCATGGTAGCCTTATTTCATAATATGATACATCATGAGATAGAGGTCTATGTAGATGACATGATAGCCCGATCACAAACTGAAGAGAAGCACCTTGATCATTTGCAAAAGTTGTTTGAGAGATTGAACGAATATAAACTAAGGTTGAATCCAAACATGTGCACATTCGGAGTGCGGTCTGGTAAACTCCTAGGCTTTGTTGTCAGCAACAAAGGCATCGAGGTTGACCCTGCCAAGGTTAAAGCGATACAAGAAATTCCTGCTCCTCTTACTGAGAAGGAAGTCAGAGGATTCTTGGGACGCCTGAACTATATTTCCAAATTCATTTCTCACCTAACAACTACTTGTGAGCCAATCTTCAAACTATTGAAGAAAGATCAAGTAGTCAGATGGAATGATGAATGTCAGATTGCTTTTAACAAGATCAAAGAGTACTTACAAGAGCCTCTTGTTTTGATGCCACCAGTCGAGGGAATACCATTGATCATGTATCTGACCGTTTTAGAGAACTCAATGGGGTGTGTATTAGGGCAGCATGACGAGTCTGGCCGAAAAGCGCACGCTATTTACTACCTGAGCAAAAAGTTTATCGACTGTGAAACTAGATATTCACTGCTCGATAAAACTAGTTGCGCTCTGGCATGGGCTGCTCGCCGGCTAAGACAGTATATGTTGACTCATATTACTTTGTTGATATCTAAGATGGATTCGATAAAGTACATCTTCGAAAAACCTGCTCTGTCTGGGAGGATAGCTAGATGGCAGATGATCCTAACAGAATATGACATACAATACACTACCCATAAAGCTATAAAGGGCAGTGTGCTAGCTAATCATCTTGCTCATCAAGTTGTAGAAGATTATCAGTCCATGAAATTTGAATTCCCGGATGAAGACATCATGACATTAGACAACTGTGAAGAAATCAGACCATATGATGGACCTGAACAAGGATCCCGATGGACCCTGTTCTTTAATGGGGCATCTAATGCACTTGGTAATGGTATCAGCGTTGTACTCGTATCTCCAGAGGGGTGTCATACTCCCTTTACTGCTAGACTTTGTTTTAACTTGTGATACGGTGGGAAGAACTGACTGTTTTTTGGAATGCTGGTTTGCATTTTGCGTTTGTTTTTGCAAAATGTCGCGGTAAGCAAGTGTCGCCACCGACTTTTATTTTATCCAGCAAGGAAAGGAAAAAAGCACAGAAAAATTCCTTTTTCGAGATATTTCTCGGGTTCGGGGGGTAGATTATAGAAAGGGAAGGTGTTAGCACCCTTTCTATCCGTGGTTATCCACGGGCTCTTAGGTACTTGCTCAATTATTTTCAAAAATTTCTTTCTTTGTGCTTGTGGGTTTGAAAAAGTTTTTTTATTTGAAACTTCGATTTAACTCTTGCTTCTATCCTCAAGAGTGTATGAAATGTTTTTGAAAACTTTGTTCGAAAAGTGTAAGTGTGAAAAGTTTTTTTTGTTTTTGAAAGAGCAAGTATCTAAGAACCATCTACCTACTCAAAAAAGTAATCGTTCTATGCTAATGTCCTTTAGACAATGCTATCCTACTATTGATGAGTAAGTAGCACCGTCGTTGGAGTTTAAGGGTCAATTCAAATGAGGGACTTACGGTCACTAAAGCAATGTTAGGACGCCTTAGCGGTAACCCTAATGTCTTAGATCATTTGTTTTGAGGCAACAATATTCGAGGCAACCATTTCGAGGCGACTATGATCTTTTAGACAAGAGGGCAACATCTAAAACGACCTATACTCAATGACCATTTACGAAGGCAACCAAGTGGGGTGTACCCTAGGAGTGCGCGTGTGCGAGTGTGTCGTTTTTAGTCTATTTTTATCTTTGTACATGTTAAAGGTGATCTAATTTGATTTTAAGATTAACATTCAGTCTTATCATGCAACCCTATTATCAAACATCTAATAGTTATAATTTGCGGAATTAAAAGTGCGGAATTTAAATTACAAGGTGTCGGGTATTTACATCGCCAAAGACAAACTCTTTGAAAAACAAATAAAGCAATAAAAAAAATTAAAAGTCCTATTTACTATTACAATCCAGGAGCAAGTACATTATTGGATAAAAATAAGTAACGCGTGCGGGAAATTAAATCGAGCGCATGATTGGGGTTTTGACCCTTTTGGTTAAAGAAAAAAAATCTTTTTTAGGTTTTTGTTGTTTTTATTTAAAGGAAAGAAATGAAACCTAAATTAATTAATAAATTAAATTAATAAATAATTAATAAAAATAAATTATTTTTGGAGTTTTTGATGATTTAAAGAAAGAAAATAAAATTAATTGAATTAGTAATTAAAACCTAATTAAATCTAATTAATTTTAATTATTTGCAAAATAGGTTAAAATTATTCTAGAATTAAAACCTAAATTAATTAATTAGTATTTATTAATAAAAAAAAGTTTAAATTTTAATTAAATATAAAAAATATTTTTGTGATTTTATTTTATGAGAAAAAGAATTTTGATTGGATAGAAATTAAACAAAAATAATAAAAACAATTAATAAACAAAAGAGATAAATAGAAGAGAGGAGGGTATTGGGCTTGAAATTGTGGTGTGAGTAGCAATTCTGAAGCCCAATTGTGTTGGCCTTCTTTGACTTTCTGGAATCCAATAGGCACGCGTGGACTTGGACTATGGTGGACATCCACTCCTGGATCACCAGATTTGGCCTTTGGCCATCTGGGTATTGCATGGACGAGGATGCACGGTGTTCTGCAAGCTTATGCATGCATGGGAGTACCTGAAGAGAAAAAATATTGAAGAAGTGGGGGACCTGGGATTCGAACCCAGGTCCTGAGGAAGTTTACCCTTGCACACTTGCCACTATGCTATGCTGATCCATTTGTTAATAATATGCAAAGAAAACATAATATAATAAAAACAAATCATATGCCAGTAAAACAAAAAAATGCGCGCTGTTTTTGAATGGACCTATGGGAGAACGACAGCTCATCGTCTCCTACCTCCAAAACCTGCAAATATTACCTGCGGATTTTCGTCTGCAGCTAAAAGCGCAGCATCATTAAAAAAATCCTCTTCAGGCCTTGAAAATAGAATCTAAGACTAGGGTTGAGTTCGTCTCAACCCCCTAAACACAACCATGTCCATCTTGTAGCTTAATTTCACCTGAAAAGAAAACCCCCAAAAATGTCCAAGAAACCCTAGCTATGGTGTCTTGCATTACAGGTTAGATAAACGAAATCAAATGATGCCAAAAGTTTACAAATGATGTGAGGATTACAAATATGCAGTTATTTCATTCAATGGATGCAAGAATGGTGAGTTTCGATTTCAAGAACAGGGCTGGGTTTCGTGACACTTACAGCGCGTTTGGAAGTCTGAAAAAGCTTGCTTTGGATCCAGGTAGCTTGAGTGAATGCTCAGGAAGCGATTGAGACAAGTCTTGGCCTCTGAAAATGCCTCTAACCTGGATTTTGACTTCTCACTTTTTTTTGTGATTTTTGCACTTTTTGTTCTGCCTCTCTCTGCACTTTCTAACCCTGATCTCGTCTCCTTTGGCTTGCTTATGTATTGTGTAGTGTATTAGGGTAACAAATATGGACTAAATCTTCCCATATCAATGCATACGAATTTGATTTGATCTCCACTTTAAACCTTTCCAAATTTATTTCCATTCAATCTTTTTGCACATGATTTGGCTTGATACGAATTTGATGGTGATGCTAGCTGTGAACAAAGCCTAAAACAATCAAAAAATCAAGAGTTATTAATTATTTGGATTTTCTATGATTTTATTTGATTTAAAATGAATAAATTCAATAAAAAATCAAATTAAATAATAAAAATGAAATATGGGCTCATCGTTGAGGCTAGGACATGTGGGAAACTATGAAAGCTCAAATCAAGTGGAAAAGAATGGGCCCATTTGACAAAATTTGAAGTTTTGGGGATAGTTGACTTTTGGCAATTTTGCAAAAAAGTCCAACTTCAACAATGCATAACTTCTTCAATTTTGAACTTTTGGAAGTGTTCTTGGACTTTTTAGAAAGCTTGAGATGTCCTCTAACCAACCCTTTTAGTATAATCTCATTTTGGTATTCCATTCTCAAGTTATAATCTTTGGAAAAAAGGTGCTTTTGTTGACTTTCAAAAATGACCTATAATGTCCAAATTTATAACTTCTTGTGAGTGCATTTTTTAATCTTGGGGTATGAAGATGGATTGTAGGAAATTGCATCATATTCAAAATGAGCTTTGGATGGGTCATTTCTCATAATGTATGAGAAAGTTATGCTTGGTCAAAGTTGAGTTGACTTTTCCTATAAAACCCTAATTTAGCAACTTTTGAATCTTGATGAATTTTGAGCAATCCTTGATGAATCGTGATCAACCCTTGATAAAATGATGAAATATACTTTAAAATGAGAATGTTGACAAAAATATCTTGAAGTTTGACTGTTTATAGGTCACAGTTGACTTTTGCCCTAGCACAATCAATTTTTTGACCTTTGAGCAATTGACTGAGCAAACTTCCTCTGCAAGGCTTGAAATTTGACATGGATGATCTTGAGAACATATTAGGACATTGGGGAGCACTTGAGGTCATTTGGACTCAAGGATCTTGATGCAACACAAAACCCTAATTTGGGGTAGACTGCCTTAGGAGATAGCTTGTCTGTCCAATTCTTGAGCAAACTTGAGCAACTTGGAGATCTTTCTTGCAATGTTTTGAGGAATATGAGAGGGCAAATGTTGGGGTACAACAGCTGCCCCTGTTCAATCTTCTTAAACCTAAGGATGCAGATTGGCTTTTAAGCCTTTCGTGATCCGAAGGTGGAAGATGATTGAACACTTGAGTGCCCAGAAATTTGCACTCGCATGAAGTGGTATCAGCCTTGTGATGTCGGGAATGGGCTTACAGATGCCATTTGGAGATTGCTGGCGGGAGGATGGGCTTAAAGATTCCATCAACAGGAGTGTCGATCGCATAAGAGATTCCTTAGCGAGAACTTGTATACCTGTTGTTGTAGAAGATTCCGCTGGGGGAGCCTGATCTTTGTTGAGATTTAGGAACTTGCATGTACTTCAACTGAGAGAACATCTCTGCTGAGTTTTAAGAAATTGTCCGTAATTCAACTGGGGGGAAACATCTTCATCGAGATTTAGGAACTGTCTGTAATTCAACCGAGGATAATTCAGTTGAGATTTAAGAACTCGTCCATACTTCGACGGAGGAACTTTACCGAGATTTAGAACCTTATCTGTAATTCAACCGAGAATAGTTCAGTTAAGATTTAAGAACCGGTCAATACTTCGACTGAGGGAAACATCTTCATCGAGATCTAGGACTGTCTGTAATTCAACCGAGGATAATTCTGTTGAGATTTAAGAACTCGTCCACACTTCGACGGAGGAACTTTGCCGAGATTTAGAACCTTATCTGTAATTCAACCGAGAATAATTCAGTTGAGATTTAAGAACCGGTCAGTACTTCGACTGAGGGAAACATCTTCATCAAGATCTAGGACTGTCTGTACTTCAACGAAGGATAATTCTGTTGAGATTTAAGAACTCGTCCATACTTCGACGGAGGAAAATCGTTGAGATTTAGAACCTTATCTGTAATTCAACCGAGAATAATTCAGTTGAGATTTAAGAAACGATCAGTACTTCGACTGAGGGAAACATCTTCATCGAGATCTAGGACTGTCTGTACTTCAATGGAGGATAATTCTGTTGAGATTTAAGAACTCGTCCACACTTCGACGGAGGAAAATCGTCGAGATTTAGAACCTTATCTGTAATTCAACCGAGAATAATTCAGTTGAGATTTAAGAACCGGTCAGTACTTCGACTGAGGGAAACATCTTCATCGAGATCTAGGAACTGTCTGTACTTCAACGGAGGATAATTCTATTGAGATTTAAGAACTCGTCCACACTTCGACGGAGGAACTTTGCCGAGATTTAGAACCTTATCTGTAATTCAACCGAGAATAATTCAGTTGAGATTTAAGAACCGGTTAGTACTTCGACTGAGGGAAACATCTTCATCGAGATCTAGGACTGTTTGTACTTCAACGGAGGATAATTCTGTTGAGATTTAAGAACTCGTCCACACTTCGACGAAGGAAAATCGTCGAGATTTAGAACCTTATCTGTAATTCAACCGAGAATAATTCAGTTGAGATTTAAGAACCGGTCAGTACTTCGACTGAGGGAAACATCTTCATCGAGATCTAGGACTGTCTGTACTTCAATGGAGGATAATTCTGTTGAGATTTAAGAACTCGTCCATACTTCGGCAGAGGAAAATCGTCGAGATTTAGAACCTTATCTGTAATTCAACTGAGAATAATTCAGTTGAGATTTAAGAACCGGTCAGTACTTCGACTGAGGGAAACATCTTCATCAAGATCTAGGAACTGTCTGTACTTCAACGGAGGATAATTTTGTTGAGATTTAAGAACTCGTCCACACTTCGACGGAGGAAAATCGTCGAGATTTATAACCTTATCTGTAATTCAACCGAGAATAATTCAGTTGAGATTTAAGAACCGATCAGTACTTAGACTGAGGGAAACATCTTCATCGAGATCTAGGAACTGTCTGTACTTCAACGGAGGATAATTCAGTTGAGATTTAAGAACTCGTCCACACTTCGACGGAGGAACTTTGCCAAGATTTAGAACCTTATCTGTAATCCAACCGAGACTAATTCTGTTGAGGTTTAAGAACCGGTCAGTACTTCGACTGAGGGAAACATCTTCATCGAGATCTAGGACTGTCTGTACTTCAACGGAGGATAATTCTGTTGAGATTTAAGAACTCGTCCACACTTCGACGGAGGAACTTTGCTGAGATTTAGAACCTTATCTGTAATTCAACCGAGAATAATTCAGTTGAGATTTAAGAACCGGTCAGTACTTCGACTGGGGTAAAAACTTCATAGCAGAGAACTTAACTGCATCCTTCCTGCAAGGTAAAGGTCAGTCGTATGCAATGCATGATATATATCAAGCAATGATGTTCTCAAAATAAATGAAATTGTGTTGTATGATGTGTATATGCATGTATCATGATGTATGGAAATGTAATGTTTTGGCTGGGGAAAATAAATTCTGGATAGCTGCTGGAGAAAAGAATTGAATTCTTCGTTTCTGTTGGGGATGGAAAACGAAGATGATTGCGAGAATAAACCTGCAAGAGAGGATAAATCCGTTAGGGAATAAACTAATGAGGAGATTACTCTGTGGGGAAGAGATGCAATGCTGAGGATACCACCGATAAATTCTGCTGGGGATGAATTACCGTTGCTGATGATACTGAATCCTGCTGGGGATTTGAATTCTGTTTGTGAAAGGAAAGAACCCCGCTGGGGATGAACTTTCGGTTGCGACTTCACTGGGGATAACCTTTTAGACTCTAATGGGGATAATCCTTTGAGTTCTGTTGGGGACAATCTTCCAAAGTCTACTGTGGATGACTCTCCAAATTCCACTGGGGAAGCTTTTTCAGACTGCGCTGGGAAAAATTTCAAACTCCACTGGGGGTATGTTGTATTTTCCGGGGAATATTCTTATACTCCGCTGGGGAATATTCTTATACTCCACTGGGGAATATTAAGACCTTTCAGTGCTAATGGTAAATAAACTCTGCTTGGGGAGGATATTACCGATTCATTTAGAGTTGCAAGTCTCAGCTGGGGAGAGTTAACATTACTGTCTTACTCTACAGGGAGTGAATGCATCTCAACCATGTTCTTCAGCTGTATTTACCTTGTACCTGGTGGACAAAGCAACTGTACAGTTTGGACAATTTCTTGTTTTCCCCAGTTTCTGATATTACAAGTAATGGTCTTTTGTTTTGCATGTAAATATTTATGAGAAGCAATTAACGTCAAATGCATATATCAAAGATGAACATTGGACGTTCTTTGCAAAACAAAATAGAAAAAGAAAAAAAAACAGTTTGAAATTTCTTTGAAAATGAATTGTATTGATTTTGAAGTTTGGCCTATAAATAGGCGTTTTTGTACAAGAGGCTGACGTCCTAGTAAGAGAATGCCGCCGAATAATAGAATTTACACAATTTGTGAAAAACAAAACAGCTATGTGAATAACCCCACTGGGTTCCAACTCTGCTATTGCCTTTATGTCTTCGAGCATCTCATCGCTTTGCCACTTGGTTGAAGGTAGATTAGATTGATTAGTGTCGTCCGAGCTTGATAATCGATACCGAAGTTTGGTTGCAAAGTGATCCAATGTGACATAGTGTTACGCTTTGATCCCTAATTTTTACCTGGACCACCCTTTCGGGTTTTCAGTCCACTGGGATACCCTTTTTTGCCCAAGCCGCCTTTTCAGGTTTTCGACTTGCCGGGTGTACATATTTTTTCATTTTCATCCCTTATTTTTGCCCAAACCCTTTTGGTTCGCCGGGACGCCCTTATTTTTTCCTAGGTCAATCAACCTAGCGGGTCTTTATTTATGCATAGTATATTTTCACTATGTATGCATTGACAGGGTGAGGAAGGTCGTCACCATCCATGGTGGTTAGAATCATAGCTCCTCCCGAGAAGATGTTCTTAACCATAAATGGCCCTTCGTAAGTAGGGGTCCATTTGCCCCTGGGATCACCTTGAGGTAAGATAATGCGCTTGATCACCAGATCCCTAACTTGATACTCTTGTCGTCTAACTTTCTTGTTAAATGCCTTGATCATCCGTTTTTGGTATGTCTGACCATGACAAATAGCAGTAAGACTTTTTTCGTCGATTAAGTTCAACTGATCAAGACGGGTCTGAATCCAGTCATCTTCGCTCAAACATGTATCCTTCATGATTCGAAGAGAGGGTATCTGAACTTCAATGGGCAGGACTGCCTCCATACCATATACCAAGGAATATGGGGTTGCCCCTGTTGACGTCCTCGCTGAGGTACGGTACCCATGAAGAGCGAACAGTAACATCTCATGCCAGTCTTTGTATGTCACCGTCATTTTCTGCACAATCTTCTTGATGTTCTTATTAGCCGCTTCAACAGCCCCATTCATCTTCGGTCGGTAGGGAGAAGAGTTGTGATGCTGTATCTTGAACTGCTTGCAGAGCTTGATGATCATCTTATTGTTGAGATTTGTACCATTGTCCGTAATGATCCTCTCTGGTACACCGTATCAACAAATCAGATTGTGCCGAATAAATCGTGCCACGACGTTCTTGGTCACAGTAGCAAAGGAAGCTGCTTCAACCCACTTTGTAAAGTAATCAATTGCTACCAAGATGAAACAATGCCCGTTGGATGTTGTAGGTCTGATCTCGCCGATCATGTCAATGCCCCACATTGCAAATGGCCACGGAGCTGTCAAGACATTCAGAGGTACTGGAGGTATGTGTACCTTATCATCATAAACTTGGCACTTGTGACAGGTCCGAGAATTCTGATAACTGTCGGCTTCCATTGTAGACCAAAAATATCCTTCCCGAAGGATCTTCTTCGCCATGGTGTGTCCACTAGAATGAGTTCCAAAAGTACCTTCATGTAACTCTACCATGATCCTTTCTGCCTCGTTTTTATCCATACATCGCAGTAAGGTTGAATCATGGTTGTGCTTGTAGAGAATACCATTGCTGATGAAGAACTTCGCCGCGAACCTCCTCAGAAACTTCTTGTCATTAACAGATGCACCCTCGGGGTATTCCTGAGCCTCAAGATACCTCTTCATCTCATGAAACCAGGGTTTATCTGCTACCTCTTCAGTCTTAATGTCACAGCAATGTGCAGGTTCTTCCAACCTTTCAATGATAATTTGGGGAGCCTCGTTGTCCCAATTTACTTTGAACATAGAAGACATCGTAGCTAGTGCGTCCGCCAATTGATTCTCCTCTCTAGGGAAGTGTTAAAAGGTTATCTCCTCGAAGTGGGGAAGCAAAGTCAATACATACTCCTTGTAAGGAATAAGATTTGGGTGTTTCGTATCCCACTCCCCTTTGATCTGACTGATCACGAGAGCGGAATCTCCAAAAACACTTAGAAACTTAATCCTTAGGTCAATTGCTGCTCGAAGACCCATGATGCACGCTTCATACTCCGCCATATTATTGGTGCAGTTGAAACATAGTCGGGTGGTGAACGGAGTATGAGAGCCTTTAGGAAATATGATCATGGCGCCAATGCCATTACCCAAATCGTTTGAAGCTCCATCAAAGTACATAGACCATCGGGATCCTTCCTCAGGTCCTTCATCCGGTCCAGGTTTTCCACAGTCAGTTACTATCATGATATTCTCATCCGAGAATTCAAAGTTCATAGACTTGTAATTGTCCCCTGCCTGATGTGCCAAATGATCTGCCAACACACTTCCCTTGATTGCCTTTTGAGTCGTGTATTGAATGTCATACTCAGTCAAGATCATCTGCCATCTTGCTATTCTTCCGGACAAGGCAGGCTTTTCGAAGATATACTTTATTGGATCCATCTTTGATATCAATAGAGTAGTGTGAGTCAACATATACTGTCTCAGCCGGCGAGCAGCCCATGCCAAAGCGCAGCAAGTTTTCTCAAGCAACAAGTATCAGGTCTCGCAGTCGGTAAACTTTTTGCTAAGGTAATAAATAGCATGCTCTTTTTGGCCAGACTCGTCATGCTGCCCCAGCACACACCCCATTGAATTGTCGAGTACTGTCAAGTATAAGATCAAAGGTCTCCCTTCAACTGGAGGCATCAGAATGGGTGGCTCTTGGAGATACTCTTTGATCCTTTCGAAAGCGGCCTGACATTCATCATTCTATCTTACCACTTGATCTTTCTTCAGCAACTTGAAGATTGGCTCACAAGTAGTAGTCAGGTGTGAGATGAATCGGGCAATATAGTTTAAACGTCCCAAAAAGCCTCTGACTTCTTTCTCTGTTCGGGGAGCTGGCATTTCCTGTATAGCCTTCACCTTTGCAGGATCCACCTGAATACCTTTATCACTTACGACGAAACCTAACAGCTTACCAGACCTCACCCCGAAGGTGCACTTGTTCGGGTTTAACCTCAGCTTGTACAACTTCAACCTGTAAAATAGCTTCTGAAGATGGTCAAGATGCTCTTCCTCGGTCTGGGATCTTGCAATCATGTCGTCAATGTATACCTCAATCTCATGATGGATCATGTCGTGGAACAAGGCGACCATGGCGCGCTGATACATTGCCCTAGCATTCTTCAATCCAAAAGGCATGACCTTGTAGCAAAAATTGAGTAACAAATGTTGTCTTATCCATATCCTCGGGAGACATTTTAATCTGATTATAACCGGAGAAACCATCCATAAAGGAGAAGACCTTATGATGTGCGGTGTTGTCAACCAGAACGTCGATATGAGGTAGAGGGAAATCATCCTTGGGGCTCGCCCTGTTCAGATCCCTATAGTCAACACACATTCGAACCTTACCTTCCTTCTTCGGCATTGGAACCACATTGGCCACCCACTGTGGGTAAGAAGTAACTGCTAGAAAATCGACGTCAAACTGCTTCATCACTTCAGCCTTGATTTTCTCAGACATCTCCGGGCGCATTCGGCGGACTTTCTATTTCACTGGAGGACAGTCTTCCTTGGTAGGCAATCGGTGAACCACAATATCGGTATCCAACCCAGGCATATCTTCATAAGACCAGGCAAAGATCTCAACATAGTCCCGCAACATCTGAATTAACTGTTGCTTAACACTAACTTCTAGATTTGCACCGATATTGACCTCTTTCTTGTCTACCTCTGTACCCAGATTCACTGATTCCACTGGCTCTTCATGCGGCTGAATGGCCCTCTCTTCCTGAAGTAATAGTCTAGCAAGTTCACCAGGCACTTCGCAATCATCTTCATCTCCGTCTTCGGCCAAGTTGATCGGATTTTTGAAGTCATAACTGGCAGTAGCAGAGTCGTTACCAGTGAGATCCAGAGTGGATGTAGACCTGTGTATGTGAGTGTGTGTAAAATAGCTGTTTTGCAATATGTAATAAAAGAAAGACAAGGAGCGCAAAATTTGAAATGCAAGAAATGTCCAATGCTTTTATTAATGATATATGTAGATGACACACATAAAGCCCTCACAAATGAAGCCACGGTGCCCCGGGTAAGACACCGGACCATAAAGTTTAAAACATTATCTGTTACAAATTCAAAACAAAAAGTCTCATTACTGGGTAATAAAAGAAATTGGGACGAAGTCCTTTGCTGTCCAATCGCTCAGTCCACCATCAGTAGTAGGATAGATCCAACTGTCAAACTCAGACTCTTCAACATCGTCTTCAATGGCATTTACTCCTGAATTGTTGATAAACAGGGGAGGTCTTCCGATCCGCGCACTCTGAACAGCCCTTTGAGCTTCTGCAGTGAAACCCAAACCAAACTTGTTAGTCTTCTGTGCAAAATCAGGGAGTTGGCCCCAATTTTCACACCCACCTTTCTCAACAACAGCCCGGGCATCCTTGAAGGAAGCCATCTTCATTGGAGGATCTTCGACAACAGTTTTAGTTGATGCTAATGTCTGGGGAGCCTCTTCAAAATGTTGGAATGGGGTCTCAATGAACTCCCCATCCATCTCTACATATCGGAAAGAGTTGAGGTCGCTCACCATGTACTCCTCCTCTCCTTGTACTGTCATAATTTTCCCTTTCACTGGGTACTTTAGCTTCTGGTGGAGCATAGACGTCACTGCCCCAGCTTTGTGGATCCATGGACGACCCAGCAAACAAGAATAAGATGGCCGAATGTCCATCACATAGAATGTAGATGCGAAATCCTGAGAACCAACCTTAATCGGAATATCCACTTCTCCGTGTACCATTCTCTTGGACCCATCAAAAGCCCTGACTATAATGTTACTCGGCTTCAACTCCAACCCTTCACAGTCTAACCGGTCTAGTGCCTTCTTAGGTAACACATTCAACGAGGACCCAATATCCACCAATACGTGAGCAAGAGTAGTGCCCCTGCATTAAATGGAGACATGCAGGGCGTCATTGTGATTCTTCCCCTTAGCAGTTAAGTCGGCGTCAGAGAAACCCAACCCATTATCCTCTGTCAGACTAGCCACACAATCTTTAAACTGATCAACTGACGTCTCCTGCGGCACGTGCGCTGTCTTCAAGAAAGCAATCAGAGCCTTGGCATGGGCTTCTGAGCAAAGTAATAGAGACAACATAGAGATTTTGGATGGGGTCTGCCCCAGCTGCTCGACTACATTGTAGTCGCTCTTTTTGATGATCTTCAAAATTTCCTCCATCTCTTGTCTAGAGGCTTCAACAATAATCTTCTTTGGTGCCTCCGTCTGGGCAGGCTCACCAGTGGTCCCTTTGCCCCGAGTGTCAGCTGACTCGGCAACAGGGGTAAGAATTAGAACTTGAACAGGGATAGTAGCAGGTACACTGGCAGGTGTAATAACAACAGGCTTCCGAACAGTTGGTGGAGAGATCTCAGGGGAGAAAAGTCTTCCGATGCGGGTGACTTTGGCGGGTCCAACAATATTGTTAACGTCAGTATCAACATTCAAATCTTGCTTAACTCCGTGATAATACACGTCAGCCCCGTAATGCCAAGGGACAACTTTATTGGATGTATAGGGGATAGGCCCAAGAACAGTGATGATCAATGGTGCGATTCTTGGAAGAGATGTAATTCTAACAGGCTTTCTCGAGGAAGCCTTGGAAGAATTGTCTAAAATGGTGATTATAGCAACTTCTTCAGTAGGAACCAAAGGAACAACAGTTTTCTCAAACAAAATTTCTTTATTATCCATCAGGCGTTGGACACCTGACTTCAAAAGATGGCAACCGGTAGGAAATATGACACACAGATGGCGACCTTCACCGCAGCCCGGAAATAAACCGGCTAATAGAAGGTTCTTCTTCACAGTCATCAAAGGAGTAACAATGTCTTTCACAGAAACCACAAACGAGTCTTCATCTATAGCATTCACTCCATGCTTGGGCATAGGAGCAGTCACAACATTAGGTCTTGCAGGTGCTTCGAACTCAATTTCCTTAGCATCAATCAGGTCATGTACCTTGTTCTTCAAGACCCAACAGTTATCCGTGTCATGCCCCGGGCTATTAGAGTGAAAAGCACAGCGGGCATTCGGATCGTACATCGGTGATGTTGTGTTGGGACTCTTCGGGGCCTCCTTCGGAATCACCAAGTTAGTCTTTAATAACTGCGGCAGAATTTGGGATAAAGTCATGTTGAGCTGAGTGAATTGTCTTCGCGGCCTCTCGGCCCTTGGCTGATTGTTGCGTTGAGGAGCAACAGCAGGTCTTGATATAACAACTGCATTAACAACTTGGCGGCGTTCAGGTCTATTATGGCTTTTTGAACTGTAAACAGCACTTGACTCCTTCTTAAAAGGCTTCTTCTCGATGCATGATAAAGCACCCTTCTGTATTTTACCAGATTTGATACCGGCCTCAATCCTTTCCCCAGTCATGATCAGCTCTGTAAACCCGGACGATGAACTTCCAATCAGATGGTTGAAATACGGACCCGACAAGGTCCCCAAAAACATATCCACTAGCTCCCTGTCAGCCAAGGGAGGTTGCACTCTTCCAGCAAGGTCCCTCCACTTCTGATCATAATCTTTGAAGCCTTCGCTCGCACCCATAGACATACTCTGGAGTTGGGTACGCGTGGGAGAAAGGTCGGCATTGTATTGGTACTGCTTGTAGAAAGTAGCGGCCAAGTCTTCCCAATTACGGATACTAGCTCCTTCCAGATGGTAAAACCATTCAAGTTGAGTCCCTGAGAGACTGTCTTGAAAGAAGTGGATCCAGAGGTTCTTGTCAGTGGTGTATGGCTGGATCTTTCTAACATACGAGCGGAGGTGTAGTTTTGGGCAAGAAACCCCGTCATATTTAGCAAAGGCTGGTGCTTTAAACTTGTGGGGAATTACCACCCCAGATGACAAACCTAAATCACCGAAGTCCAGACCAGGGACCTTCTGAACCTCCATTGCGCTCAACCGGTCTTCCAGTTGCTTATACCTATCCTCAGTCGGAGGAAACTGGTCTTCGTCAAAGTCAGTCTCTTTGTCTGAAACCATAGGGCTAGGAGCCCTCCTTTCTTCCTGATTAGCTCCCCCTCCAGATGAGTGAGTCAAATCAACCACTTCTCGCAAATCATTTCCGAATCTGTGACCCATATTAAATAGGACCGTCTTCTTCTTCTTCTTCTTCTCTTTTAAGATAACAGTCTTCAGATCTTGCTGACCCTTAGCCAAACTCATGAACAATTCCTGGAACTGGGAATTTTGAGCTTGCAGAGCCTTGATTGCTTGTTCAGTTGATGTTTTAGAAGACATGATGCTGAAATAAACAGCAAAGAAGATGAGAAACCTGTAAGGGTACCTGTTATGAGGTGCATGGAATGAAATGCGTATGATATGATTTCAAAGACATCGAGAGATTCAAATTCGTAAACCAAAAAAATGAAACACACTTTTATTAGATAAACTTTAAAATCAATTGTTAGATAGATGCCTTTAAGGCGTTACAAGAAAGGAAAACTGAAAAGTAAATAAAAACTAGAAATAATCAAAAGACAATTAGTGCTCCCATGGTCGTTTCTTGTCGGTGCGGACATAGTCGTTGAGGATCTGCTCATTCTCCAACTGCCTTGTCAACTTCTGAATCTTCTGCTCTTGCTCGTGATACTTTTCTCTGTAAGTATCCTGCTCTTTTCTCAGCTGCATCCAAGATCTCTTTAATTCCCCAATGTCAGTAGGCATGTATGGATGGAGAATGGTAGGAGGAACCCCTTCTTCATCAGCAACCTCAACAATTATAGGCAAGACGGCTTCGTACGACATTCAAAGCTTTTGGGCACGGATTCGAACCCATTGGAGATATGGCTCCATCGGAAGAGAAGTCTTTGCACTCAGCTCGTGCGGATCAGCTGTGTACTCTATCCCAAGCTCTTATGAATCTGCGGCGTTGCTCGTCACTATCCCCTTGGAAGTTAAAGACAATACTAGGCATTAGCAACTCATGAGGTCCTTCCCTTCTAGCTCGCCCAACTTGACGTAAGGCCAAGCACGGATTATAAATGATCCCTCCATTGGTTCCTATCGGTGGAACATTGGGGTATTCCCCACATCGATCAATAATAGCCACATCTTCCATACCCTTGATAGTCCAAATGATGTCATTATGAGAGAGAGACATAATCCTGTAGGCTCAGCCCATGTCTTCCTTGTTCTTCAGAACTGATTTGGGGAGGTAAGAAATAAACCACCTCGCCAGCAATGGCGCACAACACATAAGGGTTCCCCGCTTCCGAGCAGTACGAGCATAAAGAGAATGAAGAATGTCACCCAAGAGAGTGGGCACAGGATTACCGGATATGAAAATCTTCACTGCATTCACGTCGACGAAGGAATCTGAGTTAGGAAACAACACCAAACCATATATGAGAAGAGTCAGAATGTCTTCACATGCCTTGAAGTCTAGACTGTCCCAGAAATGATTAGCCTTACCAACCAAGAATTTAGTCAAGAAGCCTTTTGTTCCACTACGAGTTTCCCAATTAGACATTACCTCAGCCTTTGTCAGATGGAGGGCTGAAGCAATCTCTTCCGATCTAAGAACCTTTTCCTAACCTGTGAATAGGGTATGCTCCAGAATATAGATACCAAGCAGATCAGAGAACTCCTCCAGAGTGGGGACCAACTGGTACTCCAGAAAGGTAAAGCAATGGTACAATGGATCAAAGAACTGGACTAAGACACTCATCATCTGTTCATCCATCTTGGAGGTGACCAAACCAAGAAGGCGCCCATGTCTTCTGATGAAGGAGGTAGTATCTGAAACCTTTGCAACCAATTCCTTAAGCTGAGTGGGAATATGGACAAAGTTGATTCGAATGGTGTTTCTACGCATGGGTTCCATGACCTACAAAACAGAACAAAGATGAATCCCTCCTGTCTTTGAAATAGGTTAGTCCAATGCAAGATGCATGCAATGTCATGATGTCATGATAGAAAACAACCCACAAGTATCCACAAATAGCAAACATGGTAAAGTCACACAAGTCACACAGAGAGCCCTTAGATTTCAGGCTGGCAAGGAGTCTAGGTACTACCCTCCTTCAGTTTAGTTGGTTCAAACCTGTCCTAAAAATAGTAACTAGGTTCTAGAGGATCTCAATATCACTGACTACCCTCGATCGGTCATAATTCCAGTTTAGCAACCTTTTCTTGCGGCCGGAATCATCGCGAGAGTTTAGTCTCAATGAGTGTAGCATACTGCTACTGTTTTATGGCCAAGTTGGTCAATTTAAAGGTTCTAAGGTCAGTTGGTGCTTAATGACCCCTCAGCAGACCCATATTCTCCTCGTTGCACTACAAGGGATATCGGTACATACTAAAGTGCCACACCAACGTAGCTACTGCTTCAACCGTATTGGTCTACGCCGTACAATTCCCTCACAGTTTATTGCTACTTACCTAAAGGGTATCCCCATATCCGGGTTAGGATCTATAGTAACTCCGATTCAAACCCACAAAGATAAAACAAACAAATCAAGCAATTGAAAACAATATGAACTAATCCTAAGGTATATCCCACTTATGAATTCCCCAGCAGAGTCGCCAGTTCTGTGATACGGTGGGAAGAACTGACTGTTTTTTGGAATGCTGGTTTGCGTTTTGCGTTTTTTTTTGCAAAATGTCGCGGTAAGCAAGAGTCACCACCGACTTTTATTTTATCCAACAAGGAAAGGAAAAAGGCACGGAAAATTCCTTTTTCGAGATATTTCTCGGGTTCAGGGGGTAGATTATAGAAAGGGAAGGTGTTAGCACCCTTTCTATCTGTGGTTATCCACGGGCTCTTAGGTACTTGCTCAATTGTTTTCAAAAATTGCTTTATTTGTGCTTGTGGGTTTGAAAAAGATTTTTTATTTGAAACTTCGATTTAACTCTTGCTTCTGTCCTCAAGAGTGTATGAAATGTTTTTAAAAACTTTGTTCGAAAAGTGTAAGTGTGAAAAGTTTTTTTTGTTTTTGAAAGAGCAAGTATCTAAGAACCATCTACCTACTCGAAAAAGGAATTGTTCGCTCTATGCTAATGTCCTTTAGACAATGCTATCCTACTATTGATGAGTAAGTAACATCGTCGTTAGAGTTTAAGGGTCAATTCGAATGAGGGACTTAAGATCTCTAAAGCAATGTTAGGACGCCTTAGCGGTAACCCTAATGTCTTAGATCATTTGTTTTGAGGCAACAATATTCGAGGCAACCGTTTCGAGGCGACTATGATCTTTTAGACAAGAGGGCAACATCTAAAATGACCTATACTCAATGACCGTTTACAAAGGCAACCAAGTGGGGTGTACCCTAGGAGTGCGCGTGTGAGAGTGTGTCGTTTTCAGTCTATTTTTATCTTTGTACATGTTAAAGGTGATCTAATTTGATTTTAAGATGAGCATTCAGTCTTATCATGCAACCCTATTATTAAACATCTAACAGTTATAATTTGCGGAATTAAAAGTGCGGAATTTAAATTACAAGGCGTCGGGTATTTACATCGCCAAAGACAAACCCTTTGAAAAATAAATAAAGCAATAAAAAAACTTAAAAGTCCTATTTACTATTACAATCCGGGAGCAAGTACATTATTGGATAAAAATAAGTAACGCGTGCGGAAAATTAAATTGAGCGCATGATTGGGGTTTTGACCCTTTTGGTTAAAGAAAAAAAATCTTTTTTAGGTTTTTGTTGTTTTTATTTAAAGGAAAGAAATAAGACCTAAATTAATTACTAAATTAAATTAATAAATTAATTAATAAAAATAAATTATTTTTGGAGTTTTTGATTATTTAAAGAAAGAAAATAAAATTAATTGAATTAGTAATTAAAACCTAATTAAATCTAATTAATTTTAATTATTTGCAAAATAGGTTAAAATTATTCTAGAATTAAAACCTAAATTAATTAATTAGTATTTATTAATAAAAAAAAGTTTAAAGTTTAGTTAAATATAAAAAATATTTTTGTGATTTTATTTTATGAGAAAAAGAATTTTGATTGGTTAGAAATTAAACAAAAATAATAAAAACAATTAATAAACAAAATAAATAAATAGAAGAGAGGAGGGTATTGGGCCTGGAATTATGGTGTGAGTAGCAATTCTGAAGCCCAATTGTGCTGGCCTTCTTTGACTTTCTGGAATCCAATAGGCACGCGTGGACTTGGACTATGGTGGACATCCACTCCTGGATCACCAGATCTGGCCTTTGGCCATCTGGCTATTGCATGGACGAGGATGCACGGTGTTCTGCAAGCTTATGCGCGCATGGGAGTACTTGAAGAGAAAAAATATTGTAGAAGTGGGGGACCTGGGATTCGAACCCAGGCCCTGAGGCAGTTTACCCTTGCACGCTTGCCACTATGCTATGCTGATCCATTTGTTAATAATATGCAAAGAAAACATAATATAATAAAAACAAATCATATGCCAGCAAAACAAAACCATGTGCGTTGTTTTTTAATGGACCTATGGGAGAACGACAGCTCATCGTCTCATACCTCCAAAACCTGCAAATATTACCTGCGGATTTTTGTCTGCAGCTAAAAGCGCAACATCATTAAAAAATCCTCTTCAGGCCTTGAAAATAGAATCTAAGACTAGGGTTGAGTTCGTCTCAACCCCCTAAACACAACCATGTCCATCTTGTAGCTTAATTTCACCTGAAAAGAAAACCCCCAAAAACGTCCAAGAAACCCTAGCTATGGTGTCTTGCATTACAGGTTAGATAAATGAAATCAAATGATGCCAAAAGTTTACAAATGATGTGAGGATTACAAATATGTAGTTATTTCATTCAATGGATGCAAGAATGGTGAGTTTCAATTTCAAGAACAGAGCTGGGTTTCGTGACACTTACAGCGCGTTTGGACGTCTGAAAAAGCTTGTTTTGGATCCAGGTAGCTTGAGTGAATGCTCAGGAAGCGATTGAGACAAGTCTTGGCCTCTGAAAATGCCTCTAACCTGGATTTCGACGTCTCACTTTTTTGTGATTTTTTCACTTTTTGTTCTGCCTCTCTCTGCACTTTCCAACCCTGATATCGTCTCCTTTGGCTTGCTTAGGTATTGCGTAGTGTATTAGGGTAACAAATATGGACTAAATCTTCCCATATCAATGCATACGAATTTGATTTGATCTCCACTTTAAACCTTTCCAAATTTGATTCCATTCAATCTTTTTGCCCATGATTTGGCTTGATACAAATTTGATGGCGATTCTAGCTGTGAACAAAGCCTAAAACAATCAAAAAATCAAGAGTTATTAATTATTTGGATTTTCTATGATTTTATTTGATTTAAAATGAATAAATTTAATAAAAAAATCAAATTAAATAATAAAAATGAAATATGGGCTCATGGCTGAGGCTAGGACACGTGGGCAACTATGCAAGCTCAAATCAAGTGGAAAAGAATGGGCCCATTTGACAAAATTTGAAGTTTTGGGGATAGTTGACTTTTGGCAATTTTGCAAAAAAAAGTCCAACTTCAACAATGCATAACTTCTTCAATTTTGAACTTTTGGAAGTGCTATTGGACTTTTTAGAAAGCTTGTGATGTCCTATAACCAAAACTTTTGGTCTCATCTCATTTTTATATTCCATGCTCAAGTTATAAGCTTTGGCAAAAAAGGTGCTTTTGTTGACTTTCAAAAATGACCTATAATGTCCAAATTTATAATTTCTTGTGAGTGCATTTTTTATCTTGGGGTATGAAGGTGGATTTTAGGAAATTGCATCCTCTTCAAAATGAGCTTTGGATGGGTCATTGCTCATATAGTATGAGAAAGTTATGCTTGGTCAAAGTTGAGTTGACTTTTCCTGCAAAACCCTAATTTAGCAACTTTTGAATCTTGATGAATTTTGAGCAATCCTTGATGAACCATGATCAACCCTTGATCAAATGATGAAATATCCTTTAAAATGATAATGTTGACAAAAATCTTGAAGTTTGATTGTTTATAAGTCACAGTTGACTTTTGCCCTAGCACAGTCGATTTTTGGACCTTTGAGCAATTGACTGAGCAAACTTCCTTTGCAAGGCTTGAAATTTGACATGGATGATCTTGAGAACATATTAGGACATTGGGGAGAACTTGAGGTCATTTGGACTCAAGGATCTTGATGCAACACAAAACCCTAATTTGGGGTAGACTACCTTAGGAGATAGCTTGTCTGTCCAATTCTTGAGCAAACTTGAGCAACTTGGAGATCTTTCTTGCAATGTTTTGAGGAATATGAGAGGGAAAATTTTGGGGTACAACACAACTGTACGAATAAAATGGCAGAGTACGAATCATTCATCTTTGGTCTCAGGGCTACCATAGATTTGGAAATCAAATACTTAGATGTATTCGGAGATTCAGCTTTGGTCATCAGCCAGATCAAAGGAGAATGGGATACTGTGATACGGTGGGAGAACTGACTTGGGATTTTGCGTTTTGTGTTCGCAAATGTTTCGATTTAGCAAGAGTCGCCACCGAATTTTTATTTTATCCTAAGGAAAGGTCAAAAAGCACAGGAAAGACCTTTGAGATGTTTTCTTGGGTTCGGGGAGTAGATTATAGAAAGGGAAGGTATTCTCACCCTTTCTATCCATGGTTATCCATGGGCTCTTAGTTACTTGCTTAGATCACTTTTCTTTGCTTTTCAATTGTTTGAAATGGTGCTCTTCAATTGTTTGAAATGGTGCTTTGTGTGTGGTTTTGAAAGATGTTTTGAAAAGAGGCCATCGTTGTGGCAACCTTTGTAATGATTCTTGTTTGAATGTATACAAAGGTGTTTTTTTCTTTTGAAAAGTTTTCAATGTTTGAAAGTAGGGTTTTGAATTTGTGTTGTGAAGGGTGTTTTGAAAATAGCAAGGATGTTTTTTGCAAGTTTGATCAAGTAATTAAGAGTCGTCTACCCTATTTTACTCAAAGATCTTTCTTATGTTTTTAACCCTTTTAACAGTGTTGTTTCACCATTGTATTTGGTGAACAACCTTGTGTTAGGATGTTAAACGGGACAGGCGTGGGTCATCGTATAGACCATGATAGCAATGGTGTCAAGTATTTTTGGCAATTTTCTTGAGGGACTTGATCATTTTGTTTAGGCAACTCAGATAGCGTCATTGAGGGACTATGATCTTTTGTTTTGTTTTGCCAAAGTACTTGACATGCATATCATGGCCCATTTTTGAAGGCAACAAGTGGATTGAAACCCTAGGGGTGCAAGTGTGCATTGTGTTTGTTTTTCATGCATTGTTGTCTTTTGATTAGGTCAAGCTAATTGTTGATTTTATTTTGCATACAAACCCTAGGTCTAATCATGGCATAATTGAAAGCATTTAAAGGTGTGAGAATTTAAATTCTACACTATTACAACATGATATAGGGAGGGGGGTACAAATTTGTATTGGGGATTATTTTGCAAGAAATTAAATTCTAAATTATTACAACCAAATCGAATGTACAAGGCATAACAATTAAATATACAATATTTAAATAAATATAATAAATAAATATTAAATAAAATATATTATGAAAAAAAAAATTATGTATGTAAAAAGTATTTTTAATGTGAAATGTAAATAAATAAAAAGTTAATTTCAATTATTTTATTTTTTTAGGGCAAAAACCCTGATTTCTTAAATAAATAGTATTATTTATTATTTGTACATAATAATATATCAATTTGTACAAAAAATAAAAGTATATTGTAAGAAAGGTATTTTTAGTATACAATATTAATAAAAATGAAAATGTATTATTTTTGTGCTTTTTGTTCTAATTATTTAATAAAACATATTATATATGTATATATATGTATTAAATATATTAAGTGTATAAAAATAAAATAAATTATTTACAAAAATGTGTATATTTCAAGAAAATATTTTCAAATGTGAATAAAAATAATAAATAAAAATTAGCATATTTTTTTACATTATTTTTAGGTTTTAATAAAAAGAATATAAAGTATTTAAACATTTTTATACTAGTAATAATTAAAATAAATTCCAAATAAATACAAAAATTTATGAAAATAATTTTTTAGTATTTTTTATATTAGAAAATAAAATATCAAAATCAGAACTGAAATAAAAATCCAAAAATGACAAATGTACAAGAAATGGGCCAGGGGGGTGTAAAAAGAAAAGAGGGGGTGCCAAAAGCAAGCCTGTACAGGCCCAGCCCAGAAACAACTTCATCTTCTTCCTCAGTTCAAAACACGCGCGTTCTGTACATCAAATGCTATCTCCTGATTCCTTGCTTTTTTGACAAAACTCATAACATGAAACTTGTAGAGCATCAAACAACGAATCTAACCATATAAAAAACTTAAGCTAACTCTCAAAGACCAGAGAGAATTTCTCTGGCCCTAATTCTTAACCTAGTTTTTTCAAAAAGTTCATGAACAAAATTCTCCTAGCACGATTAATATAAATGAAAACTAAGCACATGTATGGTTTCAGGGCTATGAATACAACATCTTTCATTCACAAACCTAAGTCTAACTATTCCTAAATAGAGAGATATAAGTTCATGAAATACCTGTTTCAGTTGACTTTGAGCTGGACAATGCATCAACTTCCAAGGGTGCTTGAGGTTCTTTTGAGCTTGCCTGAGGTCCAATGAAGCTTTCTCAATGCTTGGTTTGTTTTGAAGTAGCCTGAATCGTGCTATAGAACTCAACCTACAAAGCTTCCAAACAAAAATGGCAATGTGTTTTAATGGTGTTACAGCTAGCAATGGAGGTCTGGAATAGTCTAGGTGAGTTGAATGGAAGGTATTGGAACAAGTTTGAGGCCAAACGCACGAGGCAAAGTGGAGATGGAGGTGATTCTACAGGGCTTGCCCTATTTTGCAGAAAAATGGTGATTTTATATACAAGGAGATTTAAGGGGTCAAGGGCTCGTGCTTCTGACTTGTGAGGATATGCAAAACTTGTTTTACAACTTTGTTTTAGTTGGTTTTATCAGATATGAGAGACACAAGCTTTTGGCCCTTTGACTTGTTTTGAAAGCAAAGTTGGAAGTGAAGTGAGATAGGCATGTACAGGCTATCTCCAAGCATGCACCAACTTCTTGTACTATGCTTGAGATTGTGGAGCTTGTTTTCTGCAAAGGAAGAAAGTCCAAGGCTCAAGAAAAAGCAATTTGACATAAAGTGCCCTTTATGAAAATGGAAGTGTGGCCTTTATGCTTAAAATGGCAATGTTCATTGTACAAAGCTCTCTTGATCAAAACAATGCCAATATCCAATGCATTTGCATTAAATTTTGGTGTGTAAATAGGTTTAGAGGCCTGTAATCATGTACTAAGCTATCTTGGTCAGATTTGCAACTTGGTATGAACATGTATTGGCCATGGATCAAAGTGAGTTTTTGCCAACTTCAAGCATTCGATTCTCCCTAACCACAAAGGTGTTTGAGGAGTTTTTGGACAATTTGGAAAGTTTGCAACATGTATTATAATCCATCTTTGAAATGCAATTTGAAACTCCAAGTGGAACTATGTGAAAAATGGCCAAGAAGATGGGTCAAAATCCTGCCTAAACTAGGGCAAAATGTTTCTAAGTTAAAAGTTTTAGGTACCCTTGTTCCAAAAATCATAACTTGAGATACAAGCTTCTTTTGAGAAAACTTTGTGAATCAAAGTTGTATACTTTGTGATAGACTACAACTTTCATTTTGCAAGTTTTGTTTGAATACATTTTCATCTTGGTGAAAAAATGGGACAAAGTTAGGAAAAAATAAGAAAATTTTATAACTTAGAAATTTTCTAAGTTATGAAAATTTTCCATTTTAAACCCTAATTTGCAATTTTGGGTTTTTTGATGAAATATTTTCATAATTTTACATGTCTTGATGATAAATGACCCTTGGCACTTGACTTTGACTAAAAAGTCAAAGTTTGACTTTTCAGTATACAGTCAAATTTTGATCAGTTGACTGAAAAATTCATCTGTCAATCCTATGCATTTGAGATCTTTTGAACTTGTTGAATGGATCAAGACAATTTAATTGAGTCCTTGAGTCCATGGTTGAGCTTGATTTTCCATTGGTTAGGTCAAACAGTCAAAAATTGCCTTTGTATAGTCAAAACCCTAAAAATGACCATTTTGCCCTTTTGGTGATCTGATCAAATTTCTTGTGGAATTGTGATCCAAACTTGATCAAATGGTTCATATGAGTTCATAATGTTGATGTGGGTCAAAATTCATGAGGTTTGACTGTCAATTGGCCACAATTGACTTTTTCCCCCAATACAGCTGATTTGTAGGTCAACTGTCCAATTGACTGGGCAAAAATTTGAATCAAGGCTTGAAACTTGGTATGGACAAACTTGTGAGTCCAACCTGAAGTATGAAAGTCATTTTGGGCATTGTGGGTCAAAACATCAGTGTGCAAACTCAAACCCTAATTTAGGTCAACAGTGCAAGGAGGTGTCTTAAACAGAGCAAACCCTAGCTTGATCTTGAATTCTAAGACTCTTGTGATGAAAAATGTTGATGAAATGAGAGGGCAAATTTTGGGGTACAACAGCTTCCCCTGTTCAATCTTCTTGAACCTGAAGAGTTAGATTGGCAAGTTTGCCTTTCGTGACTCGAAGGTAAAAGAGGATTGAACACTAGAGTGCCTGTAAATTTGCACTCGTCAAAATATAGCTGAGGAAATGGGCTTAAAGATGCCATTTAGAGATGGTAGAATCTTGCTGGAGATGGGATTAAATATGCCATCCAAGAATGTTTGTTGAATTGCAATATGGTAGGTCAGAAGAATGAGCATTAAAATGGTATCTGTGTCTGGAATGCATTTGAACTGTATCTGGAGACTGGGTTTGTATGAGCGAAAGAATGGTGTCCGTGTCTGGAGTGTATCTGAGCTGTAATTGTATTTGAACTTTGAATGAATATCAGAATGACTGCCGTGTTTGGAGTGTATCTGTATTGTATCCGAGTTCTGAATGGGCGACATAGAGACATCTGTGTATGGAGCATCTCTGGGCTGGGGATAAATTTCGAATGAGTGACAGAATGGCAACCGTGTTTGGGGCGTATCTGGACTGTATCTGAAGTTGAGATCTGTATGAGTAGCAGAATGACTTCTGTGTCTGGAGTATATCTGAGACTGTAACTGGGATCTGAATAAGTGACAGAATGACTTCTGTGGCGATTGCACTGGGGAGAATCAAACTGCTGGTGTAAGGGCCAGAGTGGCATCCGTGTTTGGAGCATATCTGAACTTGTGGTTGATAGTTGAATCTGAATGAGAGATAGAATGGTTGCCGTGTCTGGAGCGTATCTAGTCTGTATCGGATTGCTGAAGTCTGAATGAGTAGTAGAATGATCGTCGTGTCTGGGGTGTATCTGTACTGTATTTTGATTTGAAATTCTGAATGAGTAATAGAATGACCGCCGTGTCTGGGGGTGTATCCCTACTGTATCTGAATAATTGTTAATAATAACCTTTTAATCTTATCTTGAAAGGGGTAAAATGTTAGCTAAGACACAAAGTTATGTTGCATGATATGTATGATGCAATGAACTGTATTTCATCAATGTTTATGGTATATGAATGTAATGGATGTGCATGTAAGCTGAATAGATGTCTTGCTGAGGAAAATAAATCCTTGATAACTGGAGATAATGAAATCTTTGATTGCTGTCGGGGAAAGTAAACCCTTGACCGATGCTGGGGATTCCAAAAATCTTTGATTGTTGAGAATGAGAAATCCTGGGACCACTGCTTGGAGATTGAAAATCCTTAGCGATTTGTGGGGATTAACAAGGCCTTTGACGACTTCTGCAGGGAATGAGAATCCTTCATGACTTTCCTGGGAAATAGGGAAAATTCTGATAATCTCTACTGGGGAGTTAAAACCTAGGAGGCTTTTGCTTGGAGAAATGAGACCGAGAATCTTTGATCTTGCTGGGAGATAACTCTGTGGGGAAAATGTTCACTATTCTGGCTCCGCAGGAGATAGGATTTTCAGGGTTTTCGGGCTCCACTGGGGATCTTGAAGCTTAACTCTGATGGGAATTTTGAAACTTAACTTAGCTGGGGAATCAAGTTCTAGAATGTACTGGCTCCGCTGGGGATCCCAAAGCTTAACTCCGCTGGGGAATAATACTCCAAATTTTAGCTTTGTTGAGGATCTGAATGATGTATCGTAGGGGATTTCTTCTGAAAGGGCACAAAGATATCTTCCTACACCTTCAACCTATCAGTAATTAACCTTTTTCAATTTCGTTTTATTTGTAAGCAATGATTATATTCAAATTCATATGCCTATTTAACAAAACATTGGACGTTTTCAAATAAAACATAAGTGTATAAAGAAAAGGAAGGAAAGCAAATTTATGCACTTTGAAGTATATTTGTATTTAGCTTTCGTGAGTATCTTTGTACAAAGGAGACAGACATCCTAGTAAGAGAATGTTGTCGTAAAAATTGAAAAATTTTATATAAAAGAAAGATGGCTATGTGTAACAATTCCATGGGATTTCCATTCTGCTATAGCCTTCACAACTCTGAATATCTTGTCCATTCGCTTCTTCGTCCGCCGATGATTGGATTGATCAGAAGCTTAGAGATTGTTGGTGAAGAGATTGTTCTTAAAGTGATCCGACGAGACATAGTCATAAGCTTTAAGTCCCTAACTTTTGCTTGGACCGCCCTTTCGGGTTTTCGATCCACCGGGAAACCCTTTTTTGCCCAAGCTGCTCTTTTGGGTTTTCAACTTGCCGGGTGTACAGATTTTTTTGTTTTATCCCTAATTTTTGCCTGAACCGCCCTTTTGGGTTTTTGATTCACCGGGATGTCCTTTTTTGCCCAAGCCGCCCTTTCGGGTTTTCAACTTGTCGGGTCGTTTTATGCGTAGTATCTTTTGACTATGTCTACGTTCGCCGGGTGCGGCAAGTCGTCGCCGTCCATGGTGGTCAGAATCATTGCCCCACCAGAAAAGATGCTCTTGATCACAAATGGTCCTTCATAAGTAGGAGTCCACTTGCCCCTGGGATCACTTTGCGGTAAGATGATCCGCTTGATTACAAGATCTCCGACTTGATATACTTGACGTCTGACTTTCTTGTTGAAAGCCTTGATCATCCGTTTTGATACGTCTGACCATGACATACAGCAGTAAGTCGCTTCTCGTCGATCAGATTAAGTTGATCAAGTCGGGTCTGAATCTAATCGTCTTCACTCAAACCAGCGTCCTTCATAATCCTTAAGGAATGAATCTGCACTTCCATGGGTAGAACAGCTTCCATGCCATACACCAAAGAAAATGGGGTTGCCCCTGTTGAAGTACGTGTCGTGGTACGATATCCATGCAGAGAAAACGGTAACATCTCATGCCAGTCCTTGTAGGTGACTGTCATTTTTTGGATGATCTTCTTGATATTTTTGTTCGCGGCTTCAACAGCACCGTTCATCTTCGGCCGATAGGGAGATGAATTGTGATGATGAATCTTGAACTGCTCGCACAGGGTGGTGATCATAGTGTTGTTCAAATTCATATCGTTGTCCGTGATAATCCTGTCGGGGAGACCATACCGGCATATGAGGTTCTATTTGATGAAGCGGGCAACCACATTCTTTGTAACTGAGGCATAGGAAGCTGCCTCGACCCACTTGGTAAAATAGTCAATAGCCACCAGGATGAAGCGATGTCCATTGGATGCCGTAGGCTTGATCTCTCCAATCATGTCAATGCCCCACATTGCAAATGGCCAAGGAGCTGTCAGAACGTTGAGAGGAACAGGAGGAATATGTACTTTGTCGGTGTAGACTTGGCACTTGTGGCAAGTACGGGAATGTTGATGACAATCAGCTTCCATGGTAGACCAGTAGTAGCCTGCCCTTAGAATCTTCTTAGCCATCGTATGTCCGCTCAAGTGGGTGCCAAATGTGCCACTATGTATCTCAGTCATGATCACCTCTACTTCAGCTTTGTCCACACAACGGAGTAGAACACAATCATGGCTGCGCTTGTAAAGGATGCCATTGCTTAGGAAGAACTTGGCAGCAAATCTCCTTAAGAACTTTTTGTCATTGACGGAAGCTCCTTCAGGGTATTCTCTAGTCTGGAGATACCTTTTGATTTCATGAAACCAGGTTTGTTCCACTATTTCTTCGGTATTAATCTCATGACAGTGCGCAGGTTCGTCCATTTGCTCGATGGTAATTTGGGGAGCCTCGTTATCTCAGTTGAGTTTAAACATGGAAGACATTGTAGCCAGAGCATCTGCTAGCTGATTTTCTTCTCGCGGGAAATGCTCGAAGGTAATCTGCCCGAAATGAGGCAACAATGTTAAGACATGTTCTTTGTATGGGATAAGATTAGGATGTTTAGTGTCCCACTCTCCTTTGACTTGACTGATAACCAAAGCCGAGTCCCCAAATACGACCAAAGATTTGATTCCCAAGTTTATAGCAGCCTTGAGACCAAAGATGCAAGCTTCATATTCATCCATGTTGTTGGTACAGCTGAAGCAAAGTCGGGCAGTGAAGGGTGTATGGAAACCTTCCGGAGAAATGAGTACCGCACCGATACCGCTTCCAAGTGCATTTGAAGCACCGTCAAAGTACAGGGTCCATCGGGATCCTTATTCAGGTCCGTCATACGGTCTGTTACCTTCAATGTTGTCCAATGTCATGATGTCCTCATCAGGGAAGTCGAATCTCATAGACTGGTAATCTTCGACGGCTTGATGAGCTAGATGGTCGGCTAGTACACTCCCTTTTATAGCTTTTTGGGTAGTATACTGGATATCATACTCAGTCAGGATCATTTTCCATCTAGTGATTCTTCCAGATAAAGCAGGCTTCTCGAAGATATACTTGATCGGATCCATTTTAGAAATCAACAAAGTGGTGTGAGTCAACATATACTGCCTTAGCCGGCGAGCCGCCCATACCAAAGCGCATCAAGTTTTCTCGAGCAGTGAATAGCGATTCTCACAGTCGATAAACTTTTTGCTAAGGTAATAAATGGCATGCTCTTTTCGGCCAGACTCGTCATGTTGTCCCAGTACGCACCCCATTGAGTTATCCAAAACAGTCAGATACATGATTACCGGCCTTCCTTCGACGGGTGGCATCAAAATAGGAGGTTCTAGTAAATACTCCTTAATTTTATCAAAAGCAACTTGACAATCATTGTTCCATTCAACCACCTGATCTTTCTTTAACAGCTTGAAGATTGGCTCACAAGTAGATGTCAGGTGAAAGATGAACCTGGCAATATAGTTCAAGCGTCCCAAGAATCCTCTAACCTCCTTTTCAGTACGGGGGGAAGGCATTTCTTGTATATCCTTTACTTTAGCTGGATCAACCTCAATGCCTTTGTTGCTGACAATAAATCCAAAAAGTTTACCAGACCTAACTCCAAAAGTGCACTTGCTTGGGTTTAGTCTGAGCTTATACTCCTTCAACCTGGCAAACAGCTTTTGCAAATGATCAAGGTGTTCTTCTTCTGTCTGTGATCGAGCTATCATATCATCTATGTAAACTTCGATCTCATGATGTATCATATCATGAAACAAAGCTACCATGGTGCGTTGATAGGTTGCCCCTACATTCTTCAGTCCGAATGGCATCACTTTGTAACAGAAGGTACCCCATTGCGTGACAAAAGTAGTTTTCTCCATGTCCTCGGGGGCCATTTTGATCTGGTTGTATCCCGAGAATCCATCCATGAAGGAAAAAACCTTGTGTTGAGCTGTGTTGTCAACCAAGATGTCGATATGTGGCAGTGGAAAATCGTCTTTAGGGCTAGCCCTGTTTAAATCCCGATAGTCCACACACATTCTGACTTTGCCGTCCTTCTTAGGCACGGGCACAATGTTAGCAACCCATTGTGGATAGGAGGTAACAGCCAGAAAGCCAGCGTTGAATTGCTTCATTACCTCAGCTTTGATCTTCTCAGACATGTCGGGCCTCATTCGGCGGACCTTTTGCTTGACAGGTGGACAGTCTTCTCTTGTACGGAGACGGTGGACCACGATATCTGTGTCTAACCCTGGCATGTCTTCATAAGACCAGGCGAAGATTTCAACATATTCGTTCAACAACTGCACTAAGCGCTCTTTGACACTTGGTTCCAGGTTGGCACCCACCTTTACTTCCTTCCTGTCTTCCTCTGTCCCCGAGTTGATGGTTTCTAACAACTCTTCGTGAGGCAGAATGGCCCTCTCTTCTTGCTGCAAAAGCCTGGCTAACTCTCCCGGTACTTCACAGTCTTCGTCAACTTCGTACTCAGCATGATTGACCAAATCTTCAGAGTTATCGAAGGCTAAAACAGAATAGTCACCCATGGAATCCAGAGTGGATGGGTACCTGCATTTGTGAGTGTGGATGTGTGTAAGGGATAACCATCCTTAAACAAACAAAAATGCAAAAGGAAAGAAAATGAACACAACAGTTTATAGATGAAAAACGTCCAATGATTCATTAAAACATGGCATATGATAATGAAGAAGATCAAACCCTTACAAATGGACCTTCATGCCCCGAGAAAGGCATGAGGGGAAAATAGTGTGCGAATTGTTTTAGTTATTACAGACCATAAATGGGAAATTGTTCAAAGATAAAATTACTGGTTGATAAAGGTGATGGGAACAAAATCCTTTGCTTCTCAGTTGCTTAAACCCCCTTCGACGGTCGGAAAGATCCAATCTTCAAAGTGGCTCTCTTCATCTTCATCTTCTACAGCATTGATTCCATGGTGAGAGATCTTGACGGGTGGTCTTCCAACCTTGGAGCGACGCATAGCCTTTTGTCCTGCAGCAGTGAACCCTAATCCAAACTTGTCCGTCTTATGGGGAAAGTTAGGGAATTGTCCCTATACTGTACTCTTCCCTTCTTTAACCACAGCCTCTGTGTCCTTTAGAGATGCCATCCTAGACACGTGCTTGGGAACGATAAGCACCTCAACCATTGTCTTCGCAACTTCTACCTCGGGAGAAACTTCCTCAAAATGTTGGAAAGGCGTTTCGATGAACTCGCCATCCAACTCCACATAGCGGAAGGAATTGAGATAACTTATCATGTACTCTTCCTCGCCGTGCACTGTTATAATCTTACCCTTAACAGGATATTTCAGCATTTGGTGCAAAAAGGAGGTAACTGCCCCGGCATAATGGATCCACGGTCTTCCTAACAAACATGAATATGACGGACGGATGTCCATCACGTAAAAGGTAGAGTTGAAAACTTTTGTGCCTATTTTGATAGGAATATCAACCTCTCCATGAACCATTCTTTTGGACCCATCAAAGGCCCTAACAACGATGTTACTAGGTTTGAGGATCAATCCTTCGCAATCCAAACGGTCTAAGGCTTTCTTCGGCAGCACATTCAAGGAAGAACCAGTATCAACTAAGACATGGGCGAGGGTGGTTCCCCTGCATTCGACTGAGACATGTAGCACGTCGTTGTGTTTCCTTCCTTTGGGAGTCAAGTCAGCATCGGAAAAACCCAGGCCATTATCAGCAGTAAGACTGGCCACACATTCCTGAAACTGGTCAGCCGAAGTCTCTTGGGGTACATGTGCCGCCTTCAAGAATTTGATCAGGGCCTTAGCATGGGCCTCATTGCAGAGTAGAAGAGCCAACATTGAAATTTTAGAAGGTGTCTGCCCTAGCTGTTCCACAACGCCGTAGTCACTTTTTCTGATTATTTTCAAGATTTCATCCATTTCTTTCTGAGTGGTTTCGGGGATAACCACAACATGAGCCTTCGTCCTGACAGGCACTTCTAATATCCCCTTACCCTTATTGGTAGTATCAGCAGATGGTCTTACTTCAGGAGTATCCAATTCTTCAATCATCGGGCCTTGCACAGATGGTCCAACAGGTACAGAAGCTTTCAAGGGTCCGAAAACTGCTCGAGGGGGAGCAATCTCCAGAGAAAAGATCTGGCCGCTGCGGGTTATCTTACTTGTACTCGCAATGTTCCCTATATCAGGGTTTTCTTCTTTAGAAATCTCTTGGACTGTTTCGATTTGTTTGATACCATGGTAGAAGATTTCTTCCCCATAGTTCTACAGTATCGTTTTGCTGGATTGGTACGGGACAGGTCCCGACATGGTGATCTTTAATGGTACACATTTAGAGTTTGGTGTAATCCTGACAGGCCTTTTGCAAGCCTTGGGAGGATTGTCGGAAATGGTTATGATTGCAATATCGTTGGTTGAAGTAGCAAAAGTAACAGGAGTAACAGGATTGAAGGTATCAACAGGGGTTTTCTGGAAAAGTATCTCTTGGATATCCATCAGGCGTTGGACACCTGATTTCAACATTAGGCAGTCAACTTGTATGTTCAAACAAAAATAACAGTCCTTCCCGCAGCCTGGGAATATCCCGGCTCTCATCAACTTCTCTTTAATCACTAACAATGGGGTTAAAAGATCAGCAACATCAGTAACATGGAGGTCTTCTATAACGGCATGAACATTGTGGCCGTGCTTGGGCATCGGAGTAGATATCATATTGGGCTTCTCAGGAGCATCAAATTCTACTTCTTTGGCATCAATCAAATCCTAGATTTTGTTCTTAAGTGCCCAGCAATCATTGGTATCGTGCCCAACACTGTCAGAATGGTAAGCACATTTGGCATTGGAATGGTAGTATGGAGAGGAGGTGTTAGGGTTCTTTGGCGCTTCCTTCAAACTGGTAAGATTCATCTTCAACAAATGAGGGAGTACTTGAGCGGGCGTCATGTTGATTCGGGTGAACTGTCGTTGTGGCCTTTCTACCCATTGTTGATTAGGTCTTGACTGATTGTTACGAGGTTGATCATTTGACGAGTTTTGAATCATCACAGCCCCTACAGTTGGCCGGCGCTCGGTTCTTCCCTGACCCTTCTGAGAATACACATCAGATGCTTCCTTCTTAGCTGGGAAGGGTTTCTTAACAGCTGTGGATGCGGAAGCATCCTTTTGAATCTTGCCACTTTTAATAGCGGCCTCGACCCTTTCGCCGGTCAAAGTTAGTTCAGTAAATCCCGCGGAAGAACTCCCGATTAGATGATTGAAGAAGGGGCCAGACAGGGTCCCCAAAAACATGTCAACTAACTCCCTATCTGACAACGGTGGCTGCACCCTTCCAGCCAGATCACGCCACTTCTGAGCGTACTCTTTAAAACCTTCATTGGAAGCCATCCCCATACTTTGTAACTGAGTACGAGTGGGCGCCAAATCAGCATTGTATTGATATTGACGATAAAAAGAAGCCGCCAAGTCTTCCCAATTGTGAACCTCTGATCTCTCGAGCTGATAGAACCAATCTAGTTGCGTGCCAGACAAACTGTCTTAGAAAAAATGTACCCAGAGGTCCTTATCGGATGAGTGGGGTTGGATCTTTCTGACATACGACCTCAGGTGCATCTTTGGGCAAGACAGACCATCGTACTTAGCAAATGTCGGTACCTTGAACTTGGGAGGGATAACAATCCCAGCTACCAACCCTAGTTCTTCAAAATCCAAACCGGGGACCCTCTGCAAATCCATGGCTGCCAGTCTATCCTCAAGATTCTTATATTTATCATCCGCTGGAGGATACTGTTGTTCGGAGTAGTCTTCGTCTTCTTCCTCTTCCTCCTCTTCAACCTCAGATTCAGAAGGTACAGTAGTCCCTTTCCCTTTACCGGCCCCTTCATCAGACGTTGAGGGGAACTCAAGAACCTTCCTAGCATTGCTCTTAAACCTTCTTCCAAAAGTGGCTACTCCAGGTCTCTTTTTCTTTTTCTCTTTATTCTTCTCCAACAGAGCTTTCAGATCCTCTTGACCCTTTGCTAAGGTCATAAGGAGTTGCTGGAATTGTGAATTTTGTGCCTGCAGATCTTTGACTGTCTGCTCCAAATCCATCTTGCTGAAATAAACATCAGAAAGATAAGGAAACCTAGTGTGAAGGCCTGTTTATGCATATGATGAATGGTATGTTATTCATGTAATGCATTAAAGGATCCAGAAATTCAAATTTGTTGTAAACAAAAAGGAACACACGTCATATTAAGAAGAAATTGTTAGTACATAAGTGCCACATGGGCAAAATATTACAAAATCCTTAATGGAAAAAGACATTGCGCATCCTCTTTGGTGCGATGTAAGTGTTGAGAGTTTCCTCCTCATGAAGTCGGCGGGTAAGCTCCAAAACCTTCTTCTCACTGGCATAGAAGCTGGCTTCAAAAGTATCTCGTTCTTCCTTGAGTTGGATCCAACTCTTTTGCATTTCTTCCCATGATGTTGGCATGTCAAGATGTAGGATGGTGTATGGAACCTCTCCTTCCATAACAGGCTCTTTGATCAAGGGGAGAATGTGAGGGTATGGCATCATAAGATTCTGGGAGCGGGTTCGTACCCACTTGAGATAAGGCTCAAGGGGGATGGAATTCTTGTGCCCCAGTGTCTTACTATCCACTTTTTTGGGAATCCTCCAAGCTCTGATGAACCTTTGTCGAAGTCCTTGCGCATCGTTGTCGAAGTCAAAAACTAGGTCAGGAATCAGCATGTCATGAGGGCTATCCCTTCGATCATATCCAAACTGCCTCAAAGCTAAACATGGGTTGTAGGTAATGCCTCCCCTAATGCCAAGTAGTGAGACATTAGGGAATTCCCCACAACGATCAATGATGATGACATTTTCTCTGGACTGAGAACACCAATGTACATCAGAATGTATGAGGGTCATCAATCATTATGACCACCTTAAACCTTGCTCATTCTTCAAAACTGATTGTGGAAGGTGAGAAATAAACCACCTTGCTAGGAGAGGAGTACAACACATGAGAACACCTCTTTTCCTCATTGTTCGTGTGTAAAATGAGTGTAGGATGTCCCCAAGCAATGTGGGTATATGATTCCTGGATGTGAAAATCTTGACAGCATTCACATCTATAAGTTGGTCAGGGTTTGGGAACAAGACCAACCCATAGATGAGGAGTGCCACAATCTCTTCAAAGGCTTGTAGATCAAGAGAATTCCAGCAGTCTTGTGCCTTCTCAAACAGAAACTTTTCCAAGAAACCCTTGACACCACTTCTGGTTTCCCAATGCCCCTTGATGTCAGATGGTTGCAAGTGTAATGCTTGAGCAACATCTTCAGGCTTTGGTTCTTTTTCTGTACTGTTGTAGGGTAGTTGATTAAGAATAGGAATTCTCAAGAGTTGAGAAAATTCCTCCAAAGTAGGCACCAACTGGTAATCAGGGAATGTGAAACAGTGGTGTAGGGGGTCAAAGAACTGGAAGAGAACTTTCACCATGTCTTCTTTAATTTTGGAGTTGACCAAGCTGAGAAGTCTACCATGTCTTTCACTGAAGAGATAATTCTCTGGAATTCTGGAAGTAAGATCCTTGAGTTGAAGAGGGATTCTCACAAGGTTGACTTGAACTGTTTTCTTGCGAAGAGATTCCATGACCTACAAAACAAGAATAAAGATGAAGATCCAAACCCTTGAAATGTTTAGTGGATGCATATGATGCTTTATGATGTTCATGATGTATACACAAACACATGTACAAGCAAGTCACACAAAACCCTAGTTTCAGGCTTGCATGAGGTTTCATAGGTAAATACCCTCTTGAGTTTAGTTGGCTCAAACCTGTCCTATAAATAGTAATCGGGTTCTAAGGAGCTAAATATCACTGGATTGTTTTCTATATTCATTGTTTTGGTTTAGCCACTTAACTAGCGACCAAAATATTCCAAGAAAACAATCCTCAATGAGTGTAGTATCGAGTATCTACCAAATTCAGACTGCACCAAAGCCGGTCATCTCGCTACTCCTAACAAAAGGCCAAGATGGTCAAGTAAGGTTCTAAGAATTCATTAGTGCTTCATGACATCACTCAGCGGCCCCATATTCTCTTTGATTGACTCAAAGGCTACCGGTACTCACAAATATGTCGCACTAATATAGCTATTGTTTCAACCATGTCGGTATACCCCGCACAGTTTCCACAATGTATTGCTATTTACCTATGAATGTTTCCCAAATCTGGGTAGAGGATTTCAAGCCCAAACAAGAGAACCAAATGTAAAGCAATCAAAGCAAACAAATAATCATGCAAAGGGTTATCTAAGACCTAAGGTTACTCCACTTTTAAAGCATTCCCCAGCAGAGTCGCCAGTTCTGTGATACGATGGGAGAACTGACTTGGGATTTTGCATTTTGTGTTTGCAAATGTTTCGGTTTAGCAAGAGTCGCCACCGACTTTTTATTTTATCCTAAGGAAAGGTCAAAAAGCACAGGAAAGACCTTTGAGATGTTTTCTTGGGTTCGGGGAATAGATTATAGAAAAGGAAGGTATTAGCACCCTTTCTATCCATGGTTATCCATGGGCTCTTAGTTACTTGCTTAGATCACTTTGCTTTGCTTTTCAATTATTTGAAATGGTGCTCTTCAATTGTTTGAAATGGTGCTTTGTGTGTGGTTTTGAAAGATGTTTTGAAAAGAGGCCATTGTTGTGGCAACCTTTGTAATGATTCTTGTTTAAATATATACAAAGGTGTTTTTGTCTTTTGAAAAGTTTTCAATGTTTGAAAGTAGGGTTTTGAATTTGTGTTGTGAAGTGTGTTTTGAAAATAGCAAGGATGTTTTTTGCAAGTTTGATCAAGTAACTAAGAGTCGTCTACCCTATTTTACTCAAAGATCTTTCTTATGTTTTTAACCCTTTTAACAGTGCTGTTTCACCATTGTATTTGGTGAACAACCTTGTGTTAGGATGTTAAACGGGACAGGCGTGGGTCATCGTATAGACCATGATAGCAATGGTGTCAAGTATTTTTAGCAATTTTCTTGAGGGACTTGATCATTTTGTTTAGGCAACTCAGATAGCGTCATCGAGGGACTATGATCTTTTGTTTTGTTTTTGTTTTTCCAAAGTACTTGACATGCATATCATGGCCCATTTTTGAAGGTAACAAGTGGATTGAAACCCTGGGGGTGCAAGTGTGCATTGTGTTTGGTTTTCATGCATTGTTGTCTTTTGATTAGGTCAAGCTAATTGTTGATTTTATTTTGCATACAAACCCTAGGTCTAATCATGGCATAATTGAAAGCATTTAAAGGTGTGAGAATTTAAATTCTACACTATCACAACATGATATAGGGAGAGGGGTTCAAATTTGAATTGGGGATTATTTTGCAAGAAATTAAATTCTAAATTATTACAACCAAATCGAATGTACAAGGCATAACAATTAAATATACAATATTTAAATAAATATAATAAATAAATATTAAATAAAATGTATTATGCAAAAAAAGTTTTTTATGTATGTAAAAAGTATTTTTAATGTGAAATGTAAATAAATATAAAGTTAATTTCAATTATTTTATTTTTTTAGGGCAAAAACCCTAATTTCTTAAATAAATGGTATTATTTATTATTTGTACATAATAATATATCAATTTGTACAAAAAATAAAAGTATATTGTAAGAAAGTTATTTTTAGTATACAATATTAATAAAAATGAAAATGTATTATTTTTGTGCTTTTTGTTCTAATTATTTAATAAAACATATTATATATGTATATATATATGTATTAAATATATTAAGTGTATAAAAATAAAATAAATTATTTACAAAAATGTGTATATTTCAAGAAAATATTTTCAAATGTGAATAAAAATAATAAATGAAAATAAACATATTTTTTTACATTATTTTTCGGTTTTAATAAAAAGAATATAAAGTATTTAAACATTTTTATACTAGTAATAATTAAAATAAATTCCAAATAAATACAAAAATTTATGAAAATAATTTTTTAGTATTTTTTATATTAGAAAATAAAATATCAAAATCAGAACTGAAATAAAAATACAAAAATGACAAATGTACAAGAAATGGGCCAGGGGGTGTAAAAAGAAAAGAAGGGGGTGCCAAAAGCAAGCCTGTACAGGCCCAGCCCAGAAACAACTTCATCTTCTTCCTCAGTTCAAAACACGCGCGTTCTGTACATCAAATTCTATCTCCTGATTCCTTGCTTTTTTGACAAAACTCATAACATGAAACTTGTAGAGCATCAAACAACGAATCTAACCATATAAAAAACTTAAGCTAACTCTCAAAGACCAGAGAGAATTTCTCTGGCCCTAATTCTTAACCTAGTTTTTTCAGAAAGTTCATGAACAAAATTCTCCTAGCACGATTAATATAAATGATAACTAAGCACATGTATGGTTTCAGGGCTATGAATACAACATCTTTCATTCACAAACCTAAGTCTAACTATTCCTAAATAGAGAGATATAAGTTCATGAAATACCTGTTTCAGTTGACTTCAAGCTGGACAATGCAACAACTTCCAAGGGTGCTTGAGGTTCTTTTGAGCTTGCCTGAGGTCCAATGAAGCTTTCCCAATGCTTGGTTTGTTTTGAAGTTGCCTGAATCGTGCTACAGAACTCAACCTGCAAAGCTTCCAAACAAAAATGGCAATGTGTGTTAATGGTGTTACAGCTAGCAATGGAGGTCTGGAATAGTTTAGGTGAGTTGAATGGAAGGTATTGGAACAAGTTTGAGGCCAAACGCACGAGGCAAAGTGGAGATGGAGGTGATTCTGCAGGGCTTGCCCTGTTTTGCAGAAAAATGGTGATTTTGTATACAAGGAGATTTAAGGGGTCAAGGGCTCGTGCTTCTGACTTGTGAGGATATGCAAAACTTGTTTTACAACTTTGTTTTAGTTGGTTTTATCAGATATGAGAGATACAAGCTTTTGGCCCTTTGACTTGTTTTGAAAGCAAAGTTGGAAGTGAAGTGAGATAGGCCTGTACAGGCTATCTCCAAGCATGCACCAACTTCTTGTACTATGCCTGAGATTGTGGAGCTTGTTTGCTGCAAAGGAAGAAAGTCCAAGGCTCAAGAAAAAGCAATTTGACATAAAGTTCCCTTTATGAAAATGGAAGTGTGGCCTTTATGCTTAAAATGGCAACGTTCATTGTACAAAGCTCTCTTGATCAAAACAATGCCAATATCCAATGCATTTGCATTCAATTTTGGAGTGTAA